>CALYJB010000062.1:17500-80000 GCA_944738965.1 Nebria brevicollis
TACGTTAGAACAATGCGATTTGTTATTGAAAAACGAATTTAACTACGGAAACTCATTACACAACAGTCCAGTGATACGAAGCGATAAACAATACGCAAACACATCCAAAGACTTAAACTTTACCTTTAATTCTTCACCCAAGCAATTACCCGGACAATATTTCCCTTCAAAACCTGTTAATCTTTATGGACAACCAGCGCCCGGACCTAATAAATTTAAAAGAGAAAACCTAGTAAACAACTATGAAACCCGTAAGTTCCAACCACAACCAATCTCAACATAGACACGAAACACTCAACCTATGACAACGTCAACAATTAGACAAAACTATAACAACGAAATTCAAAATGAAGACTTTGATCCAAACGAACAATATTTCGAAGAACACGAATTAGAGAATGATCACGATAATATTATCGATACTTTTTTAGAGGAAAGCCTAGAAGTAGAGCAAAATACTTAATGACCTCAACATGAAAGTCTATTCCCCTACTCAAATTCAATGTCTATCGCATCTTAATTGATTCAGGCTCTGATATAAATTTAATATATCCAGACATTGTTAGACAAAGGAATTTAAAAAGCATCCAGAAACCAATCACTTTTAAAGCAGTTCAAGGGAAAGTAAAATGTAAAGATTGTGTTTAAAGAAAAATTTTAAATAACAGTTTTGAAATCTTTGTACATGAATTTCACAGGGAAAGCAATATGTTGTTCGGCGTAAAAGTATTAGAACACAGTGATGCCTAAATGTATTTTAAAAATAAAACCATAACGCTTGGAATTAAAAAATTTAAATTGTTGCTCTCACAAACATTAAACAACTCTTTTACACAATTTAGACACGAACACCTCACCTATGAAGAAAAGGAAAAGATAAAAAATTTAATTAAGAAATATTCAAATCTATTTTCAAAACCTGACGATGAATTATCAGCCACAAATGTTACCACCCACAAAATCAGTACAACATACGACACACCGGTTTTTAAATAAATTGTAGCCTCCCACAAGTATACGAAAATATTATCGAGGAACACGTCCAAAATTTATTAAAAACAAAAGTTATTCGAAAATATAAAAGTCCGTATAACTCACCCATATGGATAGTGTCCAAAAAATGGACGCTTCAGAAAAACGCAAAACTAGACTAGTAATAGATTTCAGAAAACTAAATCAGAAAACAATATCGATACACTTTTAGATCATATCGGAAAACCAAATTTCTTTACGACGCTATATTTACATTCCGGTTTCCACCAAATACTAATTAACAAATACGATCGAAAAAAAACAGCACAATCCGGACATTGGGAATTTGGCCGTATGGCTTTCGGACTAATTAATGCCCCAGCATCATTCCAAAGAATGATGAACGAAATCCTCTCAGAATACATTAACACAATCTGCCGAGTCTACATGGACGATATAGTCATCTTCACAAAATCGTAAGAACGCCATTTACAAAACATAGAAAACATTTTTCTTGAATTACAAAATGCAAATCTAAAAATCCAAATAGATAAGCCATAGTTTTTAAAGACCGATACAGAATATGTAGGATTTGTAATATCACAAGAAGGACTTAAGCTTAACAAAAATTAAATCGAAGCAATCGAGAAAATAATGATTCCAAATACAGTAAAAGAAATAATTTCCTTTCCAGGGAAACTCTCATGGTATAGACGTTTTATTCCAAATCTTCCTAAAATCACTAAGCCTTTTACAGAATGTATAAAAAAAGGGTAAAAAATAGACATAACTAACAAAGAATATCAAAATTCATTCAAAACTACTAAAGAATTGATAAGTAACTCTCCAATTCTATAGTTTCCCGATTTCTCAAAAAAATTCACTACCGCTGATGCATCAGATTTTGCCATGGGATCATTTATCTCTCAAATCATAAACGGACAAGAAAAACCCATAGCTTACGCATCAAGAACTTTTAACTCTGCGGAACAAAATTACAGTACTATAGAAAAAAAATTGAAATCTATTATTTAGTCCATCAAAAACTTTAAACCCTATTTATTCGGTAAAAAATTTACAATTCGCAATGATCATTAACCTCTCACGTGGTTATTTTCCATGAAAAACACAAACCAAAACCTTATGCATTGGAAGATCGAGTAAGGCGAATATAACTTTGACATTGAATATCTACCAAGTAAAATAAATAAAGTAGCAGACTTCTTATAAAGGCAATAGGATTAAAATAAAATAAATAAGAAATTAGGAGATGTAATGAATACCGATATTATTTCACATAGCATTTCATGAGATATAACATTCTTAAAAGGTCTCGCCAGACAAATAGATTTAAAATTTAACAGTAAAGATTACTGTGAAAGAAACGTAACCAATAAAAATATCATAATTCAAAACATACAACATAAAACCATTTTCCACTTAATTACAAAGGACATCCATTTAGAGAACGTAAATAAAAAATCCCTAAAGAAAACACTAATCGAATTACGAAACTATTTAATAAAAAACGAAATATATGAAATTAACATTCATTATTTATCATGCGAATTAGACAAATTAAAAAAATTGGAACTATTAAAAATTTTAGAACTCATTTTTGACAACACTCACATACTGATAAATCTATCCGAACTACCACAAAATTTTAGTTTAGAAACAGATGAACTGGACCAAATCAAAAATGATACACTAACTACAATTTATGGCAAGGGCAATAACGAACATCAAAGTATAATCGCAAATAACTCAGAAACAGGAAATACAATTCATAGCTCAAGTAAGGATCAAAATAATGGTCTAAAATTTGTCGCCAACAGAATAGATATAGCAAAAAACCAAATTATTCTTCACTTCTCAATTAAACCATTAGAAATAAAAGTTAGAAAATTATTAAATCATCAAAAAGAGAGATTCATAATAAATATTAATATAGACAAACAAGAAGAGAAATTATTGGAATTTTTAACCCCTTAATGCATGTTTCTTTAATCAATTTAGGTACAAAAAAAATCATTTATTTTTTTTGCAAATAATTGTTATTTATGCTTACTTTAACTAATTTATACAAAAAAATTTATTTTTTTATTAATAATTTAAAACAAGGTACTTCGCAGAGTCCCAGGATAATGTGAGTCATAAACATCTAGCATAAGCAAACGAAAATTCCTAAAATGGCAATAATCTACCATCCAACGTGACAGATACGGACTTAAAATATTTGGAAATTTATATTTCTATATTAACGAAGCTGTAATATTTTTTGACATATAAAATTACAGTGACCGTGACGTTCACGAGGTGCACAAGTCTACCGATAAACGTTGCCCGTATATGTCACGGAGGTGTGCATTAAGCGGTTAAAGGGATATATAGTACCAAAAATTAAATACTTAGTTTTAATTCCTAAACAACATGAACAAACATTGAACCAGATTATTCAATGCAATTTCGATTCAAATACAATAAATCTGATAAAATGTAATACACTTGTAGAAGATGTTGAGAACGAAGAAAAAAAAACCCAAATAATCTTTGATAACCACATCGGATATTTAAATAATAGAGGAATAATGTCGACTTACAACGATCTTAAAGAAATGTATTTCTGGCGTAACATGCTAAAAGATATTACAGAAATTATTAATCAATGCAGAATCTGTAAAGGAAATAAAAATAAACGACACCCAATACAATTAAATGACAATCTAACCGCCACACCAAAAATTCCTTTTGAAAGTATAGATTCTCTCACATTAAATAAAGAATATTTCGACACTATATTCGACGAATTCTCTAAATTTTGCTTCAGTTACCCCACTTTTAAAAAAAAACCACAGCTGATCATCGCCGATTATGAATTATAATTTAATAATGCCTTAGTAAAAAATTTCTGTAACAATCATGACATAAAACTTCACTTAATTAGCATATCAAACCCAAAATCAAGCACTGTAGAAAGATTTCATTCCACAGTAATAGAACACCTCCGAATATTAAACTCAACAAGTAAGACGGAAGATCTGCAAAGAAACAGTAATAAGGCAATAACAGCATACAGTAATACCAAATACTTCATAACAAATTTAACACCTTGCGAAATACACTCCGGAAAAAATGAACACAATAAATACTTCCAAGCACAAAAACCAGAAGAAGAAGTCATAAACGACTACTTCATTAGTAAATCAGAAACAAACAAAATGATAAGAGAAATGATTGACAGAAAAAATTAAAAGAACAAAAGAAAATGAATTGCCCTTAATACTACTGGAAAATGTCTATGTTAAACAAAACAAAAGGCTATTGCACAAATATAAAACACCTATTTTCAAAAGAGTCACAGTAGAAAATTATAACCCCATATTCGGAACAGTAGAAATAAAAGTTAAAAGACACATACGAATATTCAAACTAGACAAAATAAAACTTTAATTGTAGGGCCTACACTAACACTCAATTGATGAACATCTCCAACAATACCGGATTCCTCCTATTCGGAATTGGCAATTGTAAAATAAAGGAAGGAGAAATAATACATTATTTGAACTATAATATCATTTAGGGAACATAATCAAATCAATCACAGGTAACTTAGACCAAAACGATGCGGAAAAATAAGACTATTTAATAAATCAATTATAAGACAATCAAAAGATTCTCAAAAATCAAAACAAACAAATAATAAATCGAAAAACATCTAACAGATAAATTCAACTGCGAACTAGAACAGATTAAGTTGAATGAAGATAAATTATCTACAAGTCTTGACTATACAATACGTAGTGTAACGACCAACAAGATTAGGCAGCTCTTATCGAAGCAGACGTAAAAATCAACAAATTATTGATAATCATTCAGAATTTAAAACACTTTTGCAAACATGTAGAATTAATGATAGTAATTTGCTCACTAAACTAATTAGACACAGCCATTATAAACTACGATGACCTAATTCAAAACACAGGTAAGACAGACATTTGGACACTAGTAAACGAAATAACAACATACTGCATGCACGAAAACGAACAAAACCGCATACTATTAACAGAACCAGATCTCTCACAAAACTCTAACCCTTTACGTAAACTCTTCGCAATCCCATTTATCATAACAGATTATACGAACTAACAGAACCACCTACATATTTCATAAACAGGCACAACAAAAACATACTAATAGAAAGATTCAATAAAGAATCAAATAATGTAAATTACTGCCAAACAAAAGGCATAGAGGTAAGTAATTTTATCAATAACATAGAAATTAACGAAAATAAAGATGACTGTGAAATAAATGAAAAACGTATTAAAAACAACGTAATACATATTCCAAACACCAATAATATAATAATTATTTCTCCAATTAACCAAGAATTAATAATAAATTGCAAAAATGAAAATGTTAAGAAAACCTTTCAAGGAATTTTTAAACTTATCAATGACGGAGATTGCAAAATCAACCAATGGACATTTAGTGGCATATCAAAAGCTTATAAAGAATTAGTATAGGGTAATGTCCAACTACAAAAATTTGATACAAAGATAAATAAAATCCATATAAAACCATTACAAGAATTAAATATTTCATTTTCTCAATTACAAAAAATACAAGAAATTAAGAATCACGAAAGTAACATTCACCTTTATTATATAATTTAAGCCATACTTATTGTAATAATACTTATAGCAATAATAAAAATTTTAATTATATATTATAAGAATTATAAACTTAAACGTTCAAAAACAATTATAGAATTAAGAAACTTAGAAAAGATGACAGAAAATATGTAAGACTCGCGACAAGATCAAACTTGTTGGGGAGGAATTATATAACCCGACCACTTATAAAAATGTTAAATCGAGAATTAGTTATAAACTTTCCACGACTCATAATCAGGATATGTAACACATAGGTTAGTTAGTCTCTCTATGAGAAGCAACCTTGTAACATAGCAAATTACGATTAATAAACGTTTTTAAAAAAGATTTCTGAATGTTGAAAAACATAATTTATATATATATATATATATATATATATATATATATATATATATATATATATATATATATATATATATTAAGTTACTTAGTTTAAAATTCGTAAACACCGTGGCTGGAAGTTCCATTCTCGCTTATATCTCTTACATAACACCTATCACCTGTGTTCAAGGAACATTATAACGCCATTCTGACGTTATTATACGAGTTATGTACATTTAGTAATGACCTTGTTACGGGGCCGTACACCCCTTGCAAGTGGAGGTTATATTTCACCCGCAGCACCTCTGCTGGTCGTAAGGGGCGACCAATGGGTGAGGAAGGTACCTCGTTAAAAATATACAATTTGAAATTTTACCGTAAGATTAGTGGGCCAATCATCTGCGGATATTTCTTACCATCTTTTGCTCACCCGCATGTTTTCCGTGCGTGAGACCCATAAGGAAGGAGAAGATGATCTTGATGGTTGAGCTAACGTAACACACTTCTTTGGCTTCGGATTTTTACGAGACGGCCAGTCAGATCCTAATACTATCTGACCAATCGGCTTGTCGTTTCGTTCTGGCTTACGGTAAGGTGAGTCCCACGATCCTGGAGGTAAGTTTTCGGACGTTAGAGAGAGTGGCTCGCAGCGTTCTGGAGCTTTTTGCCAGGGGAGGGGGAATATAATATTATACTGGTTAACCCTGACGATCACACCAGTTTGTGGTGTGACGTCCCAAATTGTGGCTCCGTGGAGGATGGGGAGACCAGTAGATGAATAGTTCTATTTGTTCATGGCAACAAAAACTAAAACTCTGGGGGCCTCTTCCCCAAAAAGATCTCGTCTCTTATCGGACGATGGAGAAAATATTTCTAAGGCCAAAATATGTTTTCGCCCAAATTCCTTACTGTTTAAAGGACGGAAAATGGTAAATCTATTTCAGAGGTGCAATATTTTGATTTGGTGAGGAACCTGAACGGACTGGCTGGTGGAGAACCAAAATCCACCAAACGGTTACGCTATGGTACTCTTTTGGTCGAAGCTGCAAACTCGTTGCAAACAAAATTGTTACTTAAAGCGACTGTTTAATTTGGAATGCCAATTGTAGTGGATGCGCACTAGTCCCTCAACTCATGTCAGAGCATAATATCATGTAACGACCTGCTATTTGTTGAGATGGAGGAGTGCAAACTTGCGAGTCAGAATGCTATAGACTGTCCACGGCTTACCTCGAAATAAAACGGCGAAGTTAAAAACACAACCTCCTTAGTTTTAACTTTCGGGCAAGATAAGATTCCGGAGATGATTAAGGTAGGTTTTCACAGTTGTTCTGTGGGATCATACTTTCCTCGATCAATGCAATGTTTTAAATGTCAGAAGTTCGGGCACATTGCAACTCGTTGTGACGCACAGGCTGAACAGCAGCTTTTGTGCGAGAAATGTAAGGGTCCGGTCCGCTGCGTTAATTGTTCTGGCAATTATCCTTCTTGTTTTTCTGATAGTCCACGCTATCAGGAAGAAAAATTGATAGTTGTGATAAAAATTATAGAAAATCTTTCTTATTTCGACGCCCGGAAAAAATTTAAATCCTAAGCTAGCCCTGATTTTAGCCGTTCTTTCGCTTCAATCGCTGCAACACCCGTTGTTAAAAAATTAATTGCCATTCAAACCAACACCGTTCCCTCCCGTTATATTTCTACAACTCCTCCAAATACATCTCCTATGAAAACTACCCGTTCTTAATCTTGTGTTTCTCAAAATTTTAAACCTATTTCAAATCCAGCTATCACAAAATGTGAGTCAAAATAAAACAAAAGATAGTGCCAAGCCAAAGTTCAAACTTTCATATGTAAAGGCAAATCCTTCTATTTCGCCGAAATTTGTATAAATAAAAGCCAATGGAGTTGCGAGAAAGGTGTTTCAAGTTCTTTCATCCCCAAATTTTTTACTGGTAAAGAATCTCATTCTTCGAGATATTCTTCCCCAATGCTAGTAACAACTATAAAACTTTCTAGGCCAGCGTAATTTATATCTTCCATTACTCAATAATGCTTCCCATACTACAGTAGAATTGTAAAGGTTTCTACAGCTTTTTTGAAGAATTTAAAGTGCTCAATGCCGAGCGACTCCCACTTGCATTTTCTCACAGGAAACACATTTTCAAGATACCAGAGCTGTATTATTAATAGGTTTCTCAGTATTTTGTACTGATGTGTCTACCGATGACGAAGCTTGTGGTGGAGTAGCAATTCTGGTTCGTGGAAATGTGTATTATGATGAGTTTTCTTTGAATTCTGAATTGCAAGCTGTTGCTGTCCGTGTCGCTATTCCTCTTTTTGTCACTTTATCTGCTATATATCTTCCGCCATACGAAAATGTCGATTTGCGTGATATCGTTGCCTCAATTGAGCATAATCCTAAATGGGGTTCAACAACTATTAATCAACACGGTAGACGTTTGGATCACCTATTCACCGCAAGTACACATGTAATTTTAAAAGATGGTGGCATGAAAAATTTTTCTGCAGCGTAGAAATCTTTCACTGCGATTGATCTAATGATATATTTTGCAACAATTGCTCCATTGTTTCAGTGGCATGTGCACCCATACTTGCATCAAAGTGACCACTTTCCGATCATTCTGAAAGTTTTGCAGGGCTCAAATTCTGAAGTTTATTGTCCTAAATAGGCTTTAACGAGCGGATTGGAGACTATTCTCGGAGTTTGCTGTATTTGCTGAAAATGGTTTCATTGACGTGGACAATCATTTTCATTATTTCACGGATGCAATCAAGTCTGCTGCGCAAGAAAGTATTCCTCTAACACCCGTTCATTCTAAGAGAATACCCATTTGCTTGTGGAACGAGGAGTGCAAGGTTGCTATCCATGAAAAACGACCTATTTTTCGCCGTATTAGGTGATTTCCTACCACCTAGAAAATGATGCATTACTTCCAAGCCAAAGCAAAAGCTAGAAGTTTTGTTCGGATGAGTAGTACAGCGTCATGGCAGAGGTATATTTCTTCCATTACAAGCTCCACTGTAGATTCAAAAGTATGGGAAAAAGGTTAGAAAAATATCTGGCCGATCAAAATCTAGCACGGTTTCTGGCATAAAAATCAATGGTAATGTCATTACCTGTCGGTCTGATGTTGCTTATATTATAGCATCTACTTTTGCGGTTACTTCAAGATCCAATCATTATCCAGCTGAGTTCCTCGCTCGAAAATCAATCTTGGAACGTCAACGTCTCAAGTTTGTTTCTCCGGGCGATGAAATATACAATCGTTCTTTCAGCGTGGATGAACCTGAAAATGCGATTTCAGATTCTCACGACAGCGCTCCTGGACCTGATTCTTTTCACTATAATATGCTTCACCATTTGGAACCTGCTGAGAAAACATTTCTTCTGCAAATGTACAAACGCATTTGGTTTTTCGGTAAATGGCCAACGCCATTGCGTGAGGAATTTATATATTACCAATCCCAAAGCCTGTAAAAGATAAATTACTACCATCTAGCTATCGCCCACTTACGCTTATCAGTTTGGTTCCTGGAATCAAACAAACTTATGGATAACATAAATTGAGGCTACCACCGTTACCGTTGCACTACAGACCACCTGGTAGGACTTGAATCAACCATCCGCTATGCTATTCTCAACAAGCAAAATATGGTATCTGTGTCTTTGAATATTGCCAGAATCTATGACACTACTTGGAGATTTGGAATTATCCCACTTTACAGTCCTGGGGCTTGAGAGGCAACCTTCCCATATTTCTTGAAAGCTTTTTTTCCTTAAGAAAGTTTCAAGTTCGTGTCGGAAATGACGTCTAACATTTTATTCAAGAAAACGTAGTACCGCAAGGATCTATTCTGAGTTCCACGTTGTTTGCCGAGGCCTTGAACAATGTTGTTCAGTGTTGCCGCTCTCCTGTGCAAGGAACCTTGTGCGTGGAAGATTTGGCTATATTCTGCAGTTCGAGCAATATGGCTTCCATAGAATGTCAGCTGCAGTTAACAATCAATCGTCTTCATACCTGAGCAACATAGCAAAGTTTTAAATATTCTGCGGCCTTGACAGAGTTCATTCTCTTCTGTCAATGCCGCACAGTGGGACAAAATATTTAAAAAGTGGCCAAAAAGGAAATTTTCAAATATTCGATTTCTTAATATTTTTTTTTACCATCTTATTAAGAAAACTTTGGAATATAAACAGCAAAAAATTCTTTTTTATTATTACATTACAGAAATACATATAAACGACCTCTAAATATAAAACTTTAAAAATTAACTTTTTTGAAGTGTAAAATGCAAAACGCAATATCTTTTTTAATTTTTAATCAAATTTCAAAATTCATAATGTTTTAAAATGCTATTACATTTAGTTTTATGGCAATTTTTTTAAAATTTAAAAATACGAAGCGAATTGCAGATAACAGCATCCAACATGGCGGTCCGTTTTTTTTTGCTGGGTTTGACAGTTTTATTGTAATACAACTTTTTAGCGCCGCTTCCCACCTCTTTAATTTTTTCATATTTATATACATAATACTTTTGAAAAACAAGATCAAATATAAAAAATTACCCGCCCTTCCCCGGATTTTCGTAATTTATATTTTAAGTGGCGGCCGACCAGCAAATAAATATGTGCTACGCGGCGAGGATTCCTACGTTACATACATAATTTAACAAAAATCGGTATCTTAGACATAATTCTGTTATCAGTACCTGTGAATATTAAGATGCTCATGAATTTTATTAATCTTTTAATCTATGCAAATAATATAAATGAATTAAGTGGACAAAATTGGTCTGGATTATGCAGACGAAAATATAATATATCTATTTGAATGTTAGATAAAAAGTAAAACCTGCCCTAAAATTTGTCAAATTAAGCTAATGCATATATCCATAATTAATTTTGTTTATGTTATCGGCATTTTCTAAATATAAGACTCGTATTTCTTATTTACTAACATTGTTACAAACTGCAATAAATAGTTACAACCTCCAAATCTAGTAAGAAAACAATATAAATAGGCAGTAATAGTGTAATACTTTCAGTTCTTGTTTTCCCGAATCATTGCCAACAATCGGCAATGCATTCGAATTTACACCGATGGCTCAAAGAGTAATTACAGAGTTGAATGTGCCTTTATATCGGCAAGAGGTGCATGTGAGTTTCGAATTCACTAACTCTCGTCTGTGTACACGGCAGAGCTGTATGCACTCTACCAAGCACATCTCTATATTTGCAGACTCGCACGTAATTCTTTCGTTATTGTGCCGGACTCCATGAGTGCGATTGATTCTTTGTACCCTAAACACCCTCTCTTGCTGCAGATACAAGCAAATTTGTTGAAATTATCGGCAAATGGGTCTCTCTTGCCCTTTATTTTGGTACCGAGTCATGTTGGTATTCGCGGAAATGCAGCAACTGATGAAGCAGCTATACGAGCTTTTTCCAAGGCCATTATTGATTATCATCGGGTACTTGTGGTGACTTTAAGGGTCATTTCAAGTATATGATCATTAATCGGTGGCAAGAAAGGTGGATTCATATAGATTTTAACAAGCTTAAAAATACTTAGCAAACCGCGAAGGTATGGGATTCATCCCATAAGGTATCCAAAAAGGAGGAGGTCGCTGTGGTGAGACTCCAGATAAGGCACACATGGTGGACGCATGGCCATCTTCTGCGCCGTGTCAGTTGACCTATCGTTGGCCCTTGGTGACCATTAGATCCTCATTGACAGAGTCTTGTTCCTCAAGAATACAGGTCTATTTTCCTTAATGTAAAAGTGCTAGTTTTGTCTTTAATTTAATTTATACACGAATATCCTTTTAATAATATTTTACAGTATCTTTTATTTTTACTATTTTAAGCATGCACATTCTATTCATTTATATGTACATTTTTAATCCTCTTTATTAATATTTTTCAATTTATTGATTTTACTTTTACACTTATATATCCTAAATGTTAGTTTATGTCATTTTATGGCGTAAATAGCCCTAAAGGCTAAAACACCTTTTAATTTTAATCATACCTACCTACGGAGCCATACTGGGTGATATTGTAGCCTAAACAAACGCTGGGCGACCGAGGGAATCTGAAGACCAGACAGCACACGAGTTGAGTGCTGCCAAAACCAGCTCTCTGCCGCCTCCAGGACGTTCGGGATTTCCGACCTGGCCCCCAAATAAAGAAATATCCTGGAGCCCTAGCCGATGCAGGCGCTTGTCCTTCAGCTGGACCACGTTTCGTTCGTTTCAAGTATAGCCACGATCATTTAGCTCTACCCTTAACTCAATTTGTTTATTTTTTTAAATATAATTTTTCTATTATCTATTATTTTTAATCTGTACTGGCGTCAAAATCCCCTTTATGTACGTTAATTTTCTATGTGTATATATTGTTATACAGAATGATCCAAATTGATTGACCGTCACGTGACTTGAAAAAGTTCGTATTATTGTCAAATCTATCTTCCACAGAATAAAGTTAGTATCAATTGCCACGGAAACGCAGGTATTGTTTACATAATTAATGATATTTGGATAAATCAGTGGCGTTGTTATATTTTATTATTGCTGGTTAAGTTCAAAGAAGAATATGTTCACAGAAGAGCATGACAAATTCCTTTTTGAAGCATATTTCCGTACAGGAATGCAGAATAGAAATGAATGGGCATACTCTCTAGAACAGTGTCGCGAACAGTTCCTGCAGAACTATGTTAATTTCTAAGACATTGATTACAATGTTTTTACACGTCATCTTCGTAGAGTAGTTGACCGATTGCGGAACTCTGGAAGTATATGTAAAGGCAAATCAACTGGGAGACACACTGTTCTTACACAAATGACATTAGATGAAGTACGGGAACGTGTAGTAACAAGTCCGAATAAATCCTTAAGATCTTTATCAAGACACACAGGTTTGTCATACGGAACAAGTCAACGAACAACAAGAAAGTTACATATTCGTCCCTACAAAGTCAATGTTGTTCAAGATTTGTTGCCATTGGATTACGGAAAACGAATGGACTATTATCAGTGGTTTAACGAAAATTTAGTTGTTATGACGCATAATTATTTTCCACTTGCCAGTGTGATATCTCGAAGGGTACGATAAATCGATTTCTTTGCGATTACAGCGCCATCTATCACGAATCGAAAAAAAAGTTTCGAACAAAACATGTCAAATTTGAAACGTGAAATCTGAATATGTAATAAAAAATGGGGGTTCCTATTTAAGATTTCAATGCTACCCCCCACCCCGCCCCCCAGTAGTTAGGTTGTGGGAACGACTTTATTGTCAGTGGATGTCCCCTTTAAAAATATTTGATACGTGTTTTTTACATTTTTCATCCGTTGTGTAGCTTTTGAGATATTTACAAACGCAACTTAAAATGGACCACCTTGTATATATAAATATATATATATATATATATATATATATATATATATATATATATATATATATATATACGTGACGAAATGCCTTTTAATTATAGTAAAATGCCTTCGTGTATGTAATGTAAGGATGAATAGCATTATAAGTAAGCCGTAGCGACGCAACTGATTAGTCGCGTAATGCTGAGCTTATCCCTCGCACTGTACAGACGTATTAACCGAAGACATCCGATATAAATAAAGCACAATTTATTGTCAAAAACAAGTTCCCAATTGTATAAACAATAATTAAACCTTTTATACAGGTAAACTGTATGAATAATAAATGTGAAAATAATCAAAATGTACCAAAAATTCAATCAAAACTGAACCTTAGGGCAAGGAAGCATAAAGAAAACTTTGGAGTTAACCCTATTACCTCAAGAAACAGCACCCCTATAGGAACACCGATGTCAGCGTCGTCTTTGGGAAGCCATCCAGGTACATTCGACATTTTTCACCAGAAACCCATCCCAGAGAAGGACCTCGATGCCAGTGAGGAAACCATTGCCCCAATGGAGGAAGAAGACCCTCCTTACTCTACGAGAACCATCGCGGATCCGGTGACCCCCAGCACTAGCGGAATAAGTCATTTCCGTGTAAGTGACCTAGCTGATACTCCAAAAGCCCAAATGAGACCTAGGGACGTACGCCCACCACCACATGGAAGGCAATTTAAAGTGCCTAAGTCTCCGACAAAAACGAGAATAACAACATCACATACCAAAAACCGATTCCTTTCCTTAACTGATCACGAAGACTCAGACACAGACCAAGACGACAAAGACATCGACGGATACGAACCTATATCTAAAACACCCTGGCCACCTCCTCCAATAATTATACCAACCATGGCTAAATACCTGATCAAATTGACAAGATACATTCAACGAGCGCAATAAGTTTTCGTACAGTTAAAGTTTTCAAAAAGAAACTACTTTTACAGGAAAACTATTGAAGGGAGGTAAACAAAAAAATAGTAGAGTATCATGGATAAACACATTCATTATTTATACATAATTAAATCAACAAAAATTTAATTATTATGCCAATAAAATATATAAACCGATGACACACGTCAGATTAGCGCGAAAATTTTTTCGTACACCTCATTATTTTGTTTCAGCATAAGTTATTTTATAGACCCTCGCCAATGGGAACTCCCCTGAACATATTATATGAAATGTTACATAAACCAATGTCAATTACCAATAATCTATGCAATATAAGAAGTAAAAGAATGAATCTAGTTAAGCTGAAAGAAATTTTGTTAGTTCATTATATAATAGTACATATCTTTGAATAAGATTTCCAGTATAATACATAGACCGCAAAACCACTCTTACATAGAATTAATAGATTCCGTGAAACTAAGACAGAGGTGGCCTGGTAACAAGAGTCAGTTGCCTTCATCGTCGGAAAATTTTAAGGAAAATTACTGAAATTCCATAAATTGTTGTACCGAAATTTACTGAAGAACTGTAAATTACCCCTGAAATATCTTTGTGTTCGTGTTCTATCCGAAATGTTCTACGATATACTGGGTATCATCGTCGATCTGCTCGAAGAAAATATTGAGATTACGCAGTTAATTGAAAGAAACGATTGACGTCTGTTAAAGACTTCATAAAGTGACAATCGAACTCTAGAATAACGTTATATACCCTTATGACTCAAAATACAATAACTTTGGTTATCCGAACCAAAATTATTGTAAGGGAGAAAAACACAAACAGAATTTGGCAATATAAGCTTACCTCGGATATTAAATCTCGGTGGCGGATATGTACTTATATGCGGATGAAAGAGTGCTGCTGGTATTTGAAAACTACACTCAGATGATGGAATTTTGGATCATATAGTCCATATCAACATCTTAAAAGAATTTTTCATTCTTAGCGTGGAGAAAATGGCAGCCAAAAATATTGTCATATTCATGCAAGACAATGATCCAAACCATAGCGCGTGGTAATCCAGATTGTTTATCCTTTTTAATACACCAAGCTATCGAAAATGGCTTCATAATCATCAGACATTAATAAAAAATATCTGCAGTGTCATGCACCGAACTTTCTTATACGCATTTGGGTTAATCCATATCGTCGTTTCATTATTAATCAAATTTATTATATTTGTTCTATCCTTTGGATTGCTTTTACACAAAATATATTTCTTTGAATAAATATTAAATGTCAATCTTCAAATTATTTAAGTCTATTTTGTTAAACAATTGACAGGCGCAGATGATACGATTTATGTTAAAATATATATAATGAGCAAAATTTTATTTTGAAACCAGTACCCTTTTTGGAAAAAAAATTCGAACAAAAGTTGTGCTAAATATAAATACCTTTAAATTTTGTTCATACAAACTTTCTGTAACTGTAACCATTTTAGAGTAATTGCAGAAACTGCAAAAAATGACTAGAGTAAACAGGCACTTCCGCTTTGAATATATTTTTCAAAAATAAGAGGTGCACACCCCAGGCATATGCAAATCTTAAGTTTAAAGTTTCATAATTTTATCTTCAACCGTTTAGGCTGTAGAGAACATACACACACACAGACACACACACACACACACACACACACACACACACACACACACACACACACAGACAGATATCATTCCAAAAATAGTCGGAATCGATTCAGGGAACGTCAAAACGTATATTTCCTTTAAATTCTCGAGTTCGAAATTTTTCATGATTACAATACTTACTTATATTGCATATATGAAAGTAATAAGCATTTATGGACCGAAGATGCAAACCAAATAAGAAAACGGCCAATTTCTGATAAAAATTATTTGAAAATTGAGCACCATGAAGAATGGGAAAGCATTCCAAAAATTTTTAAGGTATTAAGTTAATTTAATACCAAAAAGACTCGTTACTATTATTAGAGTCAATTGATATCCAAAATATCTGCAGTGTCATGCACCGAACTTTCTTATCCGCATATGGGTTAAACCATATCGTAGTTACATTATTTTGCTAATTTATAATATACGTTCTAACATTTAGTTCGCTTTTACAGTAGATATATTTCTTAGAAACAATATAAAATGTCAAACTTCAAATTATTTAAGTCTATTTTGTTAAACAATTGACAGGCGCAGATGATACGATTTATGTAAAAATATATATAATAAGCAGAAATTTAATTTGAAGCCATTACTCTTTTTGGAAAAATAATTCAAACAAAAGTTGTGCTAAATATAAATACCTTTAATTTTTGTACATGAAATTTTTCTGTAACTGTAACCATTTTTGAGTAATTGCAGAAAATGCAAAAATTGACTAGAGTAAAAAGGCACTTCCGCTTTGAATATTTTTTTCAAAAATAGGAGGTGCACACTTCAGGCATATGCAAATCTTAAGTTTAAAGTTTCATAATTTTAGCTTCAACCGTTTAGCCTGTAGAGAACATACACACACACAGACACACACACACACGCACACACAAACACACACACAGAGAGAGACGGACGTCATTCCAAAAATAGTTGGAATCGATTCAGGGAAGGTCAAAACGTATATTTCCGTTAAAATCTCGAGATCGAAATTTTTCATGATTACAATACTTACTTATACTGCGTATAAGAAAGTAAAAACTATGTGTTATTTGTGTAAAATTGAAAATAATCTAACAATTTGTTACATGAACGAATACATTTTGCGCGATAATTTGGATAGTGATATTGGTTTGCAAGTTTTCTTTCCACATTAATATTATTTTTGGTTAATCATTTTGGTAAATTAAATAAACATATGACGCCATATAACTTCTCATATTTTTACTTTCTTATACGCAGTATAAGTAAGTATTGTAATCATGAAAAATTTCGAACTCGAGATTTTAACGGAAATATACGTTTTGACCTTCCCTGAATCGATTCCGACTATTTCTGGATTGACGTCCGTCTGTGTGTGTGTGTGTGTGTGTGTGTGTGTGTGTGTGTGTGTGTGTGTGTCTGTGTGTGTGTGTGTGTATGTTCTCTACAGCCTGAACGGATGAAGTTAAAATTATGAAACTTTAAACTTAAGATTTGCATATGCCTGAGGTGTGCACCTCTTATTTTTGAAAAAAATATTCAAAGCGGAAGTGCCTGTTTACTTTAGTCATTTTTTGCAGTTTCTGCAATTACGAAAAAATGGTTACAGTTACAGAACAATTTCTTGAGCAAGAATTAAAGGTATTTATATTTGGCACAACTTTTGCTTGAAATATTTTTCCAAAAAGAGTACTGGTTTCAAAATAAATTTCTGCTTATTATATATATTTTTACATAAATCGTATCATCTGCGACTGTCAATTGTTTAACAAAATAGACTTAAATAATTTGAAGTTTAAAATTTTATATTGTTTCTAAGAAATATAGTTACTGTAAAAGCGATCTAAAGGTTAGAACAAATATTATGAATTAGAAAAATAAGAAAACTACGATTTGGTTTAACCCATATGCGTATAAGAAAGTTTGGTGCATGATACTGCAGATATTTAGTTTTGATCTATCTTCAGCAGTTTTTCTTTAAATGTAGTTTTATTTTAAAAACTTGACCTGTATAAAAACTAATTGCGCTCAGTGTACAAAAATTCGCCACGCAAGACTATCACATGCAATATACAAATAACAACACAAACATATACATACCTAAAGAGTACGAACGACCAAAACTAATAACTGATTTAAGCTTAGACTCAGACTTCCATTATATATACCTACACTAACAGGGGAAACAAAAACACATGCATTCAGGCTCAGAAGTTTGGATAGTGCTCCGGACATAGAGGAGCCACGTACGGAGCTCACATCGCAAGGCATATTGCTGTGCAGATGTGCACAAACTATTTCGAATGCGAAAAAAAGACGCCTCCTATACTAAATCGCAACGTCCAATACACACACCATCAATTCATTTAACAACGCCGCAAAATCGAAATATCTTTTCCATGTGAAGTTAGAGCGGGAGCGTCACATGAACAAAAAACAGGTGATCCAGTGTCATCGTGGCCAGCTATGGTGACACGCTACAGCGAACTGTAGGCTCTACACCTGTGCCTCAACTGTGCGCAGGGCCACCTTATCCAAATATGCACCAAGACCCCAGACACACCAGCTACAATCGCCAACTGCACAGGCCCACACTCGGCCAACTACACAGAATGCCCCGTCTAACTAAATAAAATCAAAGCAATGTAAGCAAATAGACCACTAACTACAAGGCATACTACTTACATAATTGCACTAATTCCTTCCAAAAACAATTGTAAGAAACCAAACCCTAAAACCCAACCTATTAATCAATACACCTTTCCTAAAAAACAAGTCTTCCAGACGCTGAAAATTCCAAAAGAAATAAAATCCCGTCCCCCAATTAATACCCAACAACATCAGAATCAGATACAAAACAGCGAAGAAAACAACGACATCGACGTACTCGCGGAGATATTCCCTGAAACGAAGAAGCTTAAAGACACAATTAACGTCGAGCAATATAAGACATAATCAATGCACTAGACAAAGCTAAAAACTTCAACGAACACTTCACAATATTCCTTTCAATCACAAAAATTGTACACACCTACAACATTTAAACACAAAACAACAATAAACAACTTTTTATGGAACGCCAATGGAGTAATAGGTAAGCAAGGTGAACTTCCATACTTCCTACAAACACACAACATACACATTTGCCTACTGAACCAAACAAAACTCTAAGACTCACACAAATTTAAAATAATCAAATACATAATCTACAGAGCTGACTGACCACAGAAGGGTCCAGTACCCGCTGGAGCGTTTCGGTGTTAGTAAAAAACAACACACCACACAAACTCACACCAAATCTACGCACTACGCTAGAAAAACTAAGAATAACACTTAAAGACAACAGAGTAATCTACGCTGCAAACAGTAGGCTAGCAAACAACCTCAGACGCAAAGATCTCACAACATTATTACACAAAATCAGAACATTGGTGATCGGCGACCTCAGCGCGCGACACGCAGACTGGGACTGCTTTACAAACACAATTGATTAAACAATGAAATCATACCAGAAGAATACATAAGCGACATACTCACATTCTTGAATACACACACTGTACAATACGCAGACGATTCCAATACACACACACTCTGTTAATGCCCAAGTAACCACTAACAAACACAAATACACAACAACATACTTGAACGCTACAGGAACACATAGAAAATAAACATAAATACGTAGCCATAGAGTTGACACGTAAATTCACACACAACAGAATAGTCACACCGCTCGAAATACATAAACAATAAAATTCACCTACAAACAAAGTAAAAAAAAGGTATACACATATACACTAAGCCACAACCAAAATATTAAGCACGCAATCTACAAAGCATGTGCCGTCATACGCAACCTTTATCCTCTCCTTGTTAAGAATAGCACCCTAACTGTGAAAAATAAACTCTTCATTAATACATCTATTATTCGCCCTATCATCGTGTGCGGCCCCGGTCTGGTGTAACGCACCGGTCACCACCACACTACCACTGCAACGCCTTCAGAACAAATGTCTTCGACTGGCGACCAGCTCTGGATGATACACATGTATCACACAATTACACGAAGTCAGTCACATACCTTACATCACAGATTACATACAAGATAAATCAAAAAATTTTATAACAACAAACAATTTAAGTCAAAGACGTTCATAAAAAATATCACACAAATTCGCGAATACAACTCCGCATGTAGACTCAAACACAAGCTTCCCTACCAAGACTTAACCATATTTCATGAGGAGTTCCATGAGCAGAACACCTAACATTAACACACACAACCACACCGTATACTATGCTTGGCTACCGTCCTAAAGGTTCGCGGTTCAATTCTTGGCTGCAGACTATTCAATTTTAATATTTATTTTTGGGAACCGTTTTTGTGTGCGACGGTTTCCTGGTATTTGGGCTTTACGGATGCACTTACTAGAGGGGTTGCTGGTGATAGCTGCAGTTGGAAGGTTCAGAGTTTTTTGAAAGAAAACTCTTTGCTATTTATATCGTGGTTATTATTGAAGTCTACGTTCTAACCAAAGGAAAAATACAGGGGATTCGGTTGATGTTGGTGACGGACGTATGGTCGAAATTATCACTACAATCCGGACACGACAGGAACCAGTAAAATATCCGCAGGCTGAAAACTGCGTATTATTAGCCCTAGAAGCAAAATAAAACTAAAACCGCGAAGCGGTTAAATTACCGGTTAGTGAAACGGTTGGTAAATTCACTTAGCTACTGCTGCCACTTGATACGAGAAAAGTAACGCGAAGTTGCGGAAACAAAAGATCGCGAACCGGTAAGAAGACGGTTAACATAAACGGTCGGCTATCACACCTTGCTACAGCCAGGAGAACCACGGCTGCCGCTAGGCACGAAAAATGTAACGCGAATGAAATTATCGCGAACTGTGAAAGAGCGGTTTGCAGAACGGTTGGATATAACACCTAGCTACTGCCAGGAAAACCACGGCTTCCACTAGGTGCGGAAAAAAGGACAGACTCGGTGTGGATGACGTACGCTCACACTCGTACTCACCATGCGGTTGGAAACCTCAGTGTCGACCAGGAAAACCACGGTCAAGGCAATCTCGGTAGATTCTCGAATCACTAGGTATCGGCTAGGAAAGTCACTGTTCAGATACTCAGTGTAGAGTGATTATACGGCTCAATCTGTTCCTGTATATATATTAGGCTGCTAATTTAACGATTCTAGGTATGTAAAAAAACTTGGCCAGATCCAAAAATAATAATAAAAATTGAATAGTTTGCAGCCAAGTATTGAACCGTGGTAGCCAAGCATTAATATTTTATTTTTCAATTTTCTTTATTGTTTGGTTAATAATAAAATATTACTTCTTATGAACTATTGTTTGGGCAACATGGTTGGTCTTGTCGCAGCTCCTACTCATATGGTGAGTGTAAATCTGTGTAAATTGCGTTGTGCGCTTGAACATTGTGTGATTGCGCTTGTTATAATTTTTTTTTGTGTATTGTGATTGTTCGTTTGTTGGAAAGGAGTAACCAAAAACTCATATAAATTAGTTCGAACTATCTTAACTCATTAAAAATTTCATATATTTTACAAAACATTTTATATAATTGATGATCGATGGTACATTTTCTTAGTGTGAGAAATTTTTTGTTTTGTGTAGTATACGGTGTTGTTGTGTGTGTTAATATTAGGTGTTCTGCTCATGGAATTCCTCAGAATATATGGGTAAGTCTTTGTAGGGAAGCTTGTGTGTGCCCGACACCAGACCGGGGCCGCATACATGATGATGGGGCGAATGATAGATGATTAAATGAGGAGTTTATTTTTTACAGCTTTTTTACTAACCAGTAATTGTACCGGTTCGCGGTTTTAATTTTATTTTGCTTCTAGGGCTAAAAATACGCAGTTTTCAGCCTGCGGATATTTTACTTCTTCCTGTCGTGTCCGGATTGTAGTGATAACTTCGACCATACGTCCGTCACCAACATCAACCGAATCCCCTGTATTTTTCCTTTGGTTAGAGCGTAGAATTTAATAATAACCACGATATAAATAGCAAAGAGTTTTCTTTCAAAAAACTCTGAACCTTCCAACTTCAGCTATCATCAAATTTTTTTGAGCAATATCTGCGGAGTAATTTATTATTGAAAAACGGATCTTTGGTCCTATCCCGTTTTTTACTTTCTTATACGCAGTATAAGTAAGTATTGTAACCATGAAAGATTTCGAACTCGAGATTTTAACGGAAATATACGTTTTGACGTTCCCTGACTCGATTCCGACTATTGTTGGAATCACGTTCATCTGTGTGTGTGTGTGTGTGTATGTGTGTGCGTGTGTGTGTGTGTGTCTGTGTGTGTGTATGTTCTCTACAGGCTAAACGGTCGAAGCTAAAATTATGAAACTTTAAACTTAAGATTTGCATATGCCTGAAGTGTGAACCTCCTATTTTTGAAAAAAGTAATCAAACCGAAAGTGCCTGTTTACTCTAGTCTGCAATTACTCAAAAATGGATACAGTTACAGCAAAATTGCTTTTACAAAAAATAAAGGTATTTGTATTTAGCACAACTTTTGTTTGAATTATTTTTCCAAAAAGACTACTGGTTTCAAAATAAATTTCTGCTTATTATGTTTATTTTTAGATAAATCGTATCATCTGCGCCTGTCAATTGTTTAACAAAATAGACATAAATAATTTGAAGTTCTACATTTTATATTGTTTCTAAGAAATATAGTTACTGTAAAAGCGATCTAAAGGTTAGAACAAATATTATGAATTAGAAAAATAAGGTGACTACGATGTGGTTTAACCCATTTGCGTATAAAAAATTTCGGTGCATGACACTGCAGAGGTTTTTCCTAGCGTTTATCAGTTTATCTATGTAAACGGAGCATCTATTTAAGAAAATGATCGGAGCAAATCATCTTTAAAATTCGAAAAGGAATCTAAACATCTGCAGTGTCATGCACTGAACTTTATTATACGCATTTCGGTTAGATAATCTTTAGACCATTTCTCTAATTTATAAAATTTTACTTACCTTTGGAACTCCTTTTTACTAAAGTATTTCTTAGAATAAATATTAAATGTCGAAATCCAAAATATTTAAACTATTTGTTTTTCTATTACCCCATTAGCTGCCACGATGCCCATTTGGGGATTAGAAATTTTTATGACTATTAGTGGACAAGACAATTATATCAGGTACCTTTGACAGATTCATATTAGTTTGTATGCATCAGCCAATATATATAATAGCACTAGGTCTGACTTTTGTGTTTCATTTGGCTGCAATAAGTAAAGCAGCGGAAATGCTCTCGATGCCTAAAAAACGTGCGAAAACAATATAGAAAATGTAATTTTGGTTTTCATGTACAGTGTATGGAAATATGGCATAAATAATCTCTACATAATCTATGTATATAATTTTATTAGAATAAGTAATAAAATATATTTCTAAACTTAATTTTCTACATGCTATCTACCACGATCTCTATTTTGGACACTGCCCTGCTGCCAATACAACGCCTCCAAAACAAGAGCCTGCGCTTGGCCACCAGATCTAATAGGTACACCTGCAATACACACCTGCACAACATAAGTAGAATCTAATATATCAAACAACGCCTATACCAAATATTTTACCAAAACACACCTACACACATTAATAACTTAACAAAACATCTGGCATAACTGACACTGCAATTTAGTATACGCATTTTGGTTAGACCGTTAGAATTGAGAGGTTTTTGAAAATTTAAAAGATTTATAAACTCTAACGTTTTAATCAAAATGTATATAAGAAAGTTCAGCGACAGACATGCTGCATTTTATTTTTATGCCAACTGATTTTGCTCTAAGTTCTACCGTTTTTGAGTTACGGCAGAAAATTCAAAGAACTACAAGAGTAAACTTTATAAAATTTAGCAAAAATTTTTAAACTTTAACGATCTAAACAAAATTCATAAAAGAAAATTAAACGATAAACATGCAGCATATCAGTATATGTACCGCCACACCGACGCGACTACTTCAACTACTGGCTGAGAACCAGAATATATGCAGTAGACGTAATAATTATTTAACGTAATATTGAAAATTATTTTTTTTTCACAATCAGTCCTTTTGTGAAAAGTCTTTTCAATTTAGAGATGTGCGAAACAATCATATCTTTAATTTTTAATCTAATTTTACTGTTTTTGAGCTATAGCAGAATATCGAAAATTACATATTTTTTTGTAATCTGTACCATTTCTGAAAAATATTTTTAAATAAAAAGTATGCGAAATATTAATATCCGGTCGGATTAAGACTTTTAAAAATAAACGGTGTTTCTGCCAGGCATATACAAATCTTAAGTTTGAAGTTTCATAATATTATCTTCTACCATTTAGACTGTAGAGCGCACACATACACACAGAAATACAGACACACACACCCACACTTTTTCATTTTCTTATACGCAGTATAAGAAAGTATTGTATTCATAAAAAATCTCGTTCTCGAGATTTTAACGGAAATTTTTTCTCTAAAAAGGTACCGGAAACAAGAAAATGGGTATTAAAATTAGTTCTTATTATATTAATTTTCAAATACATCGAATCAACTGTGCGTGTCAATTGTTTAATAGGAAAACAAAAACATTAAATATTTTGCAGTTTGGCATTTCATATTTATTCTAAAAAATAATTTAGTGAAAAAGAGTTCGAAAAGTTGGTAAAATATTATATATTAGAAGACTATTCTAAATATGATCTAATCTAAATGCGTATAAGAGAGTTCAGTGCATGACACTGCAGAAGTTTTAAAGTTTATTATGTTCATATTATTATTTTCTGCTATAACTCAAAAATAAGATCCTAATATGTCGCATAACATTTATTTGAAAATATTTTTCAGAAAAGGTAATGGTTACTAAATAATCTCTATTGAAATTTGATTCTTTGTTACATATATCGTAACAAGTATGCCTGTCAATTGTTAAGCAAAAACAACAAAATAGACTTAATATTTTTAAAATTTCAAAATTTTTTAAATGCTGTCCCCTTAACCAAAATACGTATATGAAAGTTCAGTGTCAGACATGCTAGATAATTTATTATTTAAATAGATATTTTGAAAAAATCATATGTTTGAGATTATTTTATAAATCAATGTAGTTAGGTAATTTATATATTAATGTATTTCGATATCATCTAATATTATTAGCAAATACATATATTCATGGTATCAAATATTTCATTTGAAGTTGCTATTAATATAAGACAACTTAAATATTTCAAAGAGATTTTGTAACTTTGTTAAATAGTTACATTTTCTATTATTTTTAGTTGATGCATCTGAGCTAAACATTTAATTTACCTTATTCATTTCTATTTGATAAAATTTCTAGTTATATGGATAAATTGTTATATGCATACATTATAGATATTGTCTATTTGTAATTAGATATATTAAATATTGCAATTATTGTAGTTCCACTAAGAATAAATGACAAACATTAGTTAAATTACCTAGGGTATTAGAAAATTTTCCTAATTATTTTATGTTTACGATATATATATATATATATATATATATATATATATATATATATATATATATATATATATATATATATGTATATATATATATGTATATATATATATATATATATATATATATATATATATATATATATATATATATATATATATATATATATATATATATATATATATATATATATATATATATATATATATATATATATATATATATATATATATATATATATATATATATGTATATATATATATATATATATATATATATATATATATATATATATATATATATGTATATATATATATATATATATATATATATATATATATATATATTTATATATATATATATATATATATATATATATATATATATATATGTACATATATATATTTATATATATATATATATATATATATATATATATATATATATATATATGTACATATATATATTTATATATATATATATATATATATATATATATTTTTTATTTACGTTATATACGTTGGAAATAATTGTATTTTGGCACCTTAAGGCATGTTTAACATTAATTTTGTTGTGATCCCACTGATGTATGTAGGAGCCTATTTTGCTCATTCATGTTGTTCATATTATTTGATAACACCTCTTCTACTAGGTTATGGGCCCAGTGATTAAAAACAGAAAGCACTCAAAATTTAATTAATAGTGTTGTAACCCCTGACCACACCCTTTTTTGTGTTCGGTGATTAAATATTTTTGTCTTACCCAAATCTCTAAAATTGAGAGATTCTAATTTCACAAATCTTTTACCTACACTAAAATTATAAGGAAAAGAAAACTACCAAGGCTGAAAGTTCCAAATTTAGAACATACTAACTTTAGAAGGGTCATGGTTTGCTATCCAAGGAAATCCAGAATCACACAAAACATCTGAAAAATAACGAATCAAGCAGGACGAAAAAGCACTAGCAAAAATAAATTTATGTGTTGATAAGTGCGTATTTCCTAAAGTAATTTCATGCAAAATTACGAAAGCTGCTTGGAAAGCACTGGAGAAGGCTTATGAAGATCAGGGTCTATACAGTAGCTTACAAATATTACGACTGCGTACAATCAGACATTTAGAATAAAAGTCCATGGAGGATTATGTAAACTATTGCTTAAATTTGACACAGAAGCTCACAGCCATGAACATGCAGTTGGATGATGAATTTTTAGCAGTAACAATGTTGCTGGTCTTACTGACGAATATAACCCAATGGTAATGGCTCTCGAAAATTCATCTCAAACCATTACAACTGATTTCATAAAGCAAAAATTATAACAAAATGATAAATATGTAAATGTGAAGACTTAAAATACTGAAGGCGCAGGTAATTAAATATATTAAAATATATACATATTGATTAAATATATAGATTAAAATAAAACTAATTGTTTATCTGACAATATCATGAGGTTAAGAAACATGGAAGATTATTGGGTTTATAACAAAACTAGAGATTATGTCAAATCAGTATAATAGTAAACAAATCGAAATCATTATCCTGGCTTTTTGTAGATATAAGAAATGATTACGAATAAGAACGTGAACGCGATATAAATTCAGTGTTATACATGCATGATACACACTATAAAATTAAATGCATATATAATTAAATATATAAATTAAAATATAACTTAGTATTTTTCTTACAATATCATGTGAGGTAATTGAAGTCCTGTTGGATGGTAAAATTACTGCAGCACGAATTTCACACAATTCACTGTCACATATCCTACATGAAGCACTGTCATAACATGGTGATAAAATACGTGTAACGTTACATGTATTTATTTCGCACAAAACTGTAGAATATTCAATAAATGACACTAGCGTTATCAATAGCAAAAATACTTTATATTTTTTCCGTGACATTTTATAAATATAATCATTGGATGAACAGTGATCAAAAAGTAGTAAAATCAACGTAAATAATTCTCATTAGAGCAATGGATTGTTCACAATACGCGATTCAAATTTAGACTCGAGAACCGATTGAATAAACGAGTACAACGCTCGCTACGAAGTTATCTGATAAAATATTATTTGGATAAGATAACTAAAACAAATATAAATATATCATCATACTTTTTCCTGGATTTCGGAATTGCAAATTTGAATAGTTTAACATATGAGTAACCCGATCAGGTAATTCCAGTAAGAGTTCCTTGATATCGTAAGGCTTATTCGTAAACAGAAAAATAATTAGGAAAATTTTCAAATACCCTAGGTAATTTAACTAATGTTTGTCATTTATTCTTAGTGGAACTACAATAATTGCAATATTTAATATATCTAATTACAAATAGTCAATATCTATAATGTATGCATATAACAAATTATCCATATAACTAGAAATTTTATCAAATAGAAATGAATAGTTCATCGAATTATGGTACGTTATTTTATCAAAAAGAATAAGCTAAAATAAATGTTTAGTTCAGATGAATCAACTTAAAATAATAGAAAATGTAACTATTTCAAATAGATACAAAATCTCTTTGAAATATTTAAGTTGTCTAATATTAATAGATACTTTAAATAAAATATTAGATAACATGAATCTATGTATTTGGTAATAATATTAGATGATATCGATATACATTAATATATAAATTACCTAACTACATTGATTTATAAAATAATCTCAAACATATGATTTTGTTCAAAATATCTTTTTAAATAATAAATTATCTAGCATGTCTGACATTGAACTTTCGTATAAGTATTTTGGGTAAAGAGAAAGCATTTAAAAAATTTTGAAAATTTGAAAATATTAAGTCTATTTTGTTGTTGTGGCTTAAAAATTGACAGACATACTTGATTCGATATATGTAACAAAGGATCAAATTGCAATAGAGATTATTTAGTAACCAATACATTTTCTGAAAAATATTTTCAAAAAAATGTTATGCGAAATATGAAGATCTGATTTGTGAGTTATAGCAGAAAATAAATATATGAACATATTAAACATTAAAACTTCTGCAGTGTCATACGTTGAACTATCTTATACACATTTCGGTTACATCATATTTAGAGTATTTTTCTAATATATAATATTTTACTAACCCTTGGAACTCCTTTTCTCTAAATTATTTTTTAGAATAAATATGAAATGCCAAACTGCAAAATATTTAATGTTTTTGTTTTTCTATTAAACAATTGACAGGCACAGTTGATTCGATGTACTTGAAGGCTGATTACTAAAATAATAAGTTATTTTCAATATTACAATCAATACTTCTTACATCTACTGCATATAAAGTTGTTCTCCGCCAGTAGCTGAAGTACTCGCGTCAGTGTGGTGGTACATATACTGATATGCGGCATGTTTGTCGTTGAACTCTCTTCTACGTATTTTCGTTATATCGTTAAACCTTAAAAATTTTTGCTAAATTTTATAAAGTTTACCCTTGTAGTTTTTTGTATTTTCTGACATAACCCAAAAACGGTATTACTTACAAGGAAACATCTCGAGGTGTGTCTCACCAATTTTAATGATACTATAGTATGTGAGAAAATAATCGATACGTAATTTTTTTTGGCCCTTTTTAACTTCTAAGGGTTGAAAACCACCTCCATAAATTTTAACAAATACAGGAAAACACAAATAACTCTAAAAATAAGCTTTTTCAAAATAAACCTTATATACAAGAGTTGATAGGTTTAAAGAGGGTCATATAATTTTGACCTTCATTTAACCTTGAAATTCATTTTCAACGCCAAATGATGGTCAAAATTGATTATTTTCACACCTTAAAAGTTAAAACGGGCCGAAAAAAAAATTACATATCGATTATTTTTTTACATACTACAACATACTACAGTTTCATAAAAATTGGTGAGACAAACCTCGGGATATTCCCTTGTTAGAGCAAAATCAGTTAGAATAAAAATAATATGCAGCTTGTCTGTCGCTGAACTTATACGCATTTTGATTAAAACCTTTGCATTTATAAAACTTTTAAATTTTCAAAAACATTTCAATTCTAACGATCTCACCAAAATGCGTATACTTAAGTGCAGTGTCAGTTATGCCAGATTTTTTGTTATGTCATTAATATGTGTTTGTGTGTTATGGTAAAACTCTTGCGATAGACGATGTAAATAGTGTTTTATTTATTCGATTCTACTTATGATGTGCAGGTGTGTAATGCGGGTGTAACTATAAGATCTGGTGGCCAAGCGCAGGCACTTGTTTTGGAGGCGTTGTATTGGTAGCAGGGCCGTATCCGACGCGTTGCACCAGACTGGAGCAGCGTATATGATGATGGGTCGGATGATAGCGGTCAATATAGGTGTTTTTGTTTTGTTTGGAAAGGGAACTTTTTTCACTAAAAGAGGGTAAAAGTTTTGAATGATTTATTTTGCCAATTTGATAGACTATGCAATTTGTTGGCCGTGGCGTAGTATTTGATGTAAATGAGCTCCCAGGAATTTGTTTGTAGGTTTCGGTATAATTTTTTGATTGAGTATTATAAGCTGTGTGATTACTTTGATTTATGTATATTTTCGTGAGAAGACAAAGGTTTCAGTTGTTGAGGCATCGATTTTAATTTTGCACTTTCTCTGTTGAGTTGTGAAATATGTATTTGTTTTTGTTATTGTTTGTTATCCACCTCTGCGCTGAATCCGCGTACAGAGCGGTGTTCGTTTTTGAGAAAGTGGGCAAACCGCTTGGGTAGAGGTTGAAAAGTTACAGTCAAAGGACACTACCTTGGAACAGTCCTGCCATCATGGGTTTGTTGGTAGATAGGTAGGTATTCATTTTGGCTTAGAAGAATCTATCGGTTAGGTATGAGTGGGTAAGTATTGTTTGGAGCGAGAAGGCAGTAATGGCGTGTAACTAGTTTGGCGATAAGCCCTGTTATACAAAGCTTGTCAATAGCATCTTCAATGTCTAGCAGGGCCATCACCGTAACTCTGTTAAGGTTAAACTGGATGGCGATAACGGTTGCGATTACCGCAACTTGAAGGGTTGTGTTGTTTGGCAGCTTGAAAACATAATTGATGTCATAATCCGTCATCCTGTGTCAACTGCGTCGACCCGGGAAGCATGATTTTTTCTGTAATTTTGGATTAGGTGTGAAGGAGGCTAATTTGTGTGTAGTTTTCAGGCTGCTGGAAATTCTTGTTGGGGTTTAGGATGGGATGAATTGTGGCATTTTTCTTTGCAGTTGAGAAGTGATGTTGTTTGATTTTTGCATTGACTATGCAGAACAGTTAGATTACGGATTTCCTCGGGAGGTTTTTTAGGATAAGGTTATCAATCAGGTCTAGGCCTGAGGTTTCGCGATTGGGCAAGGTGCGGATTATTTTTGTGTCTTCATTAGGGTAGGTTAGGAGTTTCACTAGGACCTTGTTTCATGTAACGAGAGGTGTATATAAGAAATGTTGTGATTCTCTAAGGATGTGCTCGTGCTCTACCGTATTTATTGTATCGTTTACATGTGTAGCTCTAATCGTAATAGCAATTGCATCTGCCGTTTATTCATCGGTTTCAGCTGTTTCTGTGTTAATTAGTGTTAGTTTTTGAATAGGGGAACATATTTTTATAAGTGTCTTGGTAACCCGCCAAAGGGAGTTGTCGTTAAGGTTTACGGATGCTTGATTCAATGATCATGTTGTTTTTCGATGTTCTCTAATTTGGGTTTCTAGTAGTGTATTCAGAGCGTTGAATCGTTGTCTGTTTTGGGGAAGGTAGGTCTTCTGCCATTGCTTTCTCGAGTAATTGCGTTACAGTTGTTGCTTGGTCTGTTGTTTGTTGCGGTTATTGTAGTGTTATCTGTAAATTTTATTCTAAGTGTCTCTAGTGTGGTGTGTGCTGAATTTAATAGTGTGTATGGTACGTTTTTTTCTTATTAGTATCGCAACGCTTCGGGCAGACCCGGGACTTAGGTGTGGCATATCAGCTCGATAGATTGTGTACGTGTGTGAGTTTTGTTTCATTTAGTGTCATTATATGTGTGTTCATAAAATGCATAGGCTCGCCTACCTTACCCTAAATTCTGTTAGCGTTCCATGAGTTGATAGTGATGGTACTTGTATTGTGGTTGTGTAGTACCGGATGTGTATTACATTCTGAAAGTTGGACACTTAGGTCGTGGATAGTCCTGCTAATGTTTTCAAGGTTTAGCAGCTTCGTGGAGGGTTAGGGGGAGGAGGTATGGCACTGTATGTTTGTGAAGGGGAGGGAAGTTTACGTGATTGTTGGCTGGGGTTGTTAGGATGATTGCAGTTTGTTTTTGTTTTTGCTTACAAGCATTGGATTTGGGTAAGTTGGCGGGGATGTAGGTTGGCGTGGGTACTACGTGTTTGTATGTTTTGTTTGGTTGTTCACCTTTTGTTTCTATTTTGTTAATGTACGTAGGACAGATCGTGGATTTGGCAAGGTGGGTTCCGTAGCAGCTAGCACATTTTGATGGTTCCGTTTGTGGGCTTAATACATGCTGTAGTTAGGTGGTACTGGGCGTATTTCAGGTATCTTTGGGTCAATCTGCAATGCGATGTGGCATGCCATTACTGGCAGCTGTGACATTGTATAATCCTCTTCTTGTTTCAATTGCTTTCCTAGGTGATCTTCGTGCAGGTGTTGTTGAGGTTCGTCAGTATGATGGAATAAGTTGTTGTTACGAAATACAATAGATGGAATGTTGTTCTTAACCTATACACCTGGAGTACTATTATTTTATATTTCAGCTTCATCTCTTGAGCTATGTATGTTAATTGTTTTGGAAGCGTTGTCTAGTTCTCGGAGCTTGTGTTTTTGAGCGTCTGTCTGTATACGTGTAGAACTCTAGTTTGCAGTCTTTGTTAAATTCCATTATTATTTTCTGTCTCTCTCTCTCTCTCTTTGCTTACGTATATGTTCGTGTTATTGTTTGTGTAATTGATATCAAATCCTTTGGTTGGTATGTTTTTCAGGTATATGAGGACGGATATTTGTGGCAATTCCTGAGACTATGATGAGAGAAAGTGGTCCGCTTTTTGGTTGTGCTTGCGGTTGTGCATCTTCTTTAATCTCGTGCTCAGAAACAGTGTGTCCCTGTCGTCAGTTAGTGAGATATACTTATTTTTTGTGTTGGTGCGGGGTTATTTGGGTATTCTGGGATGTATGGCGGAATTTTTGGAGTATAAGAATAATTCTTCTGCTTTCTTTTTTTGGTTAATTTTTGTGTTTTATTATATTTTTTTTAGTAAGGAATATTTCGCTTACTTTAGGACAGTGGTTCTTAACTTGGGTTCGACCGAACCCCCGGAGGTTCGGTGAGTCAGTCTCAGGGGTTCGGTGGAGGTCAACCACCTGACGTCATCGTGACGTAGAAACCGTATTGGTTTCGAAATCCAATGCTACATAACGTGTGTTCTATTGGGAAACTAACTTCTCTTACTCTCTAACTGAAACGAAGTGAAGAGGTCCCACTCGAATACACGTCTAAACGACCTGTAAGACGGTCAAGCACACACCCGACTCATACGTTGGTGATGACACGCCCTACTCGGCTATCATTTGCTGCGGGTGATCACGCTACATCGCTTGGCGTTTCTATGCTGCAGGAAATTTGGTGCGCCCAGTATTCGAATTGTGACTGTCGTGATTATACGTCGTGTGATTTCTTTTATAATATTTTAATCCCTTCATAATATGTCGAGCAAAAAAAGAAAGTGGTCGGACGAATATGTACAATATAGATTCACATGTATAACGGAACGTGATGGGAGTCAGCGTCCTCATTGCATGATTTGCAATGCCAAGTTGAGCAATTCTAGTCTAGCACCGGCAAAACTAAGAGAACACTTCTTTAATCTGCATCGAAATTAAAAAAATAAAACACTCGCAGAATTCAGGGTGAAGAGGGCCAGATTTGATGAAAAGGGTAGTATGCCTGTCCTTGGCTTTGTACCCATCGATAAACCGATCCTTAAAGCATCGTACGAAGTCGCTTACCTTATCGCAAAGCAGGGAAAACCACACAATATTGGTGAAAAACTCATAAATCCAGCCGTGTTGAAGATGGTGAATATCATGCTTAGAAGAGCGGCTGAAGTCAAATTATCACAAATTCCTCTTCCAAATGACACCATCAGTGACAGAATAGACGACATGAGCAAAGATATCTTGGCTCAAGTAGTTGCCGATCTGATTTCGAGCCCGTCAAATTCAGCCTGCAACTCGACGATACTACAGACGTTTCCAGTCTAAGTCAGCATGCAGTATTTGTGCGCTATGTGAAAGATGACGTTATAAAGGAAGATTTATTATTATGTAAGGCTCTTACAACAACAACTAAGGCAGCCGATGTAAGGAATTTTGTGGATGACTTCTTCAAAGAGTTGTATATAGAAATGGCGTCTGAATTCGAGGTGCTTCTGTACAATTCAAACGTTCGGTGGTTATCCCGGGGACAGGTTCTGAATCGTGTTTTGGCCCTACGTGAGGAATTAGCCCTGTTTTTGCAAGAGAAACAACATGGTAATGCAGATTGCTTTAAAAATTCTGAATTTATGCTCATGCTTGCGTACATGGCTGATATCTTCGCAGTTCTCAATCATCTGAATCAACAGATGCTGGGCGGTGGTGTCAACATCATCGAAGCGGAAGAAGCCCTGAAGGCCTTTCAAAAAAGCTGCCGTTGTGGAAACGACGAATAGAAAACGATAACTTTGCAAACTTTACCCTGCTAGACGAATGTGTAAATAAGATTTATGATGTGCCTGGAATCGGTGATATTTCTGTATCTAGGGAACTGAAGCACGCAATCTGCATGCACTTAGACGAGCTTGCAAAGTCTCTTGAAGGGTACTTCCCTTCAAGAGAGTTATATCCAGCATGGGTGAGGCAGCCGTTTACGTTTGATGTTGAGAAAACAGATGTCAATGATACATACCTGGATGAAATCATTGAAATTCAGCAGAGCCAGGTTCAACAGCAACGCTTCAAAACAACAACGCTCTCATCGGTTTGGTGCCACCAAATAGTAATGTACTCTGCTATTGCGAAGAAAGCTCTGGAGATTTTGATACCGTTTGTGACAACATATCTCTGCGAGCAATCCTTTTCGAGGATGCTGGACATTAAAACGAAGAAAAGGAACAGGCTTAGTTGCGAAAATGACATGCGATTGGCATTTTCCAAGGTAAAGCCTCGCAATTTCGAACTGGTGTCTATAAGGCATCAGCAGCAGTCACACTGATTTTAAATTTTGTTTTGTTTAATTCTTTGTTCTTAATAGTTTTTCTTTGTTCGTAATGTTTTATTCTATAATAGTTTTGTTTATTTTGAGGACCAATAATATATATACCTATGTTTTGAATTTGAAAAATTATATTTTATTTGTCCAATTAAAAGGGGTTCGGTGAATGCTCATATGATACTGATAGGGTTCGGTACCTCCAGCAAGGTTAAGAACCACTGCCCTAGGATTTGTGACAGTGCTGATGTAAGATTCGTTGGAAGATATTTCTCCTCCATACTGAGTTGCGTGTTTCTCCGTGTGTAAATATCTGGGTAGGGCTCTTGTATTGAGCTCAGTAAGGCGCTACAGACATACCGCATATCATTCGTTTTAAAGAATCTTTATTGTTAAAATTTTTTTATTGCTTTATTTGTCTTAAAATATCGTTTGGCCAACTTGGTTGGTTCTATCAGCGCTTCTAGTCACATGGGGCGTGTATAACTGTCTTTGGGTGTCATTGCGTTGTGTGCTTTAATACGTTATGTTATTATTTTCTGTTACTAGTTATAATTTTTTCTCTTTCAATGTGTTAGTATTGTATTTACGGGAAAAGGGGGTAAAAAACCCTTCATACTTCACATAAGGTGTTTTGTTAACTTTAGCTTAACTAATTTAAATAAATATTTATGTTAATGGTGAATATACATTTGTTATTTATGAGACACGTTTTTTGTGTAGTGTTGTTGTCGCGGATATGCGTGATGTTTTTTATTAGTGAGTTTGAATGAAGCAGTGTTTTTTATAAATATGTTGTGAAAATCCAGTAGGGCCATTACCGTGACTTTATTTTGGTTGAATCCGGTCACGATATCGGTTGCAATCCTGCATACCATGCAATGTCTGGTTTGGAAGCCAAACTGGTGATCAGGAGTGAGTTTTTTTTTATCGATATGTTCGACCCGGGAAAGGATGATCTTTTCTGTGAGTTAGGATAATGTGTTTAGTAGGCTTATAGGACGATAGCTGATAGGTAGATGTGGGTTTTTTCTGGGTTTCAGAATTCGATGGACAGTTTTCAAGGCAGCTGGGAAGTTCTGAAGTTTGATTATTGAGTTTTTGATGTAATGGAGTTGGACGATGTAATTTTTGGATAGTTTTTTTACGATAAGGTTTTCAATTAGGTCTGGGCTTTGTGTTTGAGTTATGTTTTGATTATTTTGGCTAATTCAGAAGGGGTTGTGAAGAATCTGTTGAGCGTTTTGGCGTCAGTATATTGCGGGGTGTTTAAATAGTGTAGTGTATCTTCTATAATTTTATTAAGTATGGGTGTGTTTAGGTTGTCCATTAACTGAATATGATCAAATGTGTTGGCAATCATTTCTGATTTGTTTTCGTCACTTATTGCTGTTATATTATTTTGTATAAGTGTAGGAATTCTTGTAAATGATTTTCCAAATTCTTTTGTCAGCTGCCAAAGAGAACTATTATTAGGGTTAAGGGCAGAGAGTTTTAGGGACCATGCATTGTTTTTGTATTATTTTATTTGTGTGTTTAAATATATTAGCTGTGTTCTGTGTGTGAGTAGGTGCGTCTTCTGCCATGGTCTTCTAATGTGTTTGCGTTGTTAAATTAACTGTGTTATAAGTGGTGGTAAGTTGAGTTTTTGTGTGTTTATTTTGATTTTATGTCTGTGTTTTTGTTTGGCTGTTTGTATGGCGTTTGTACATAAATTTCTTAGTAGTGTTTATTTGGTCCTTAGTGGGTATAATCGTGTTATCTCTTTTCTGGAAGTACGCCCAGTTTATGTATTTGTATGATGTGATTGTTTTAGTGGTGTTTTCTATGTGACGATTGGTTAAATAGAATATGACAGGGTAGTGATCGGAGCTTAGTTCTGGTAGTGATATAGGCTGTAATATTACACGTGCATTATGTACATATGGGTGCGATATCAATGCGACCTGTGAATTAATGTATGTGTTAATTGTGCGGCCGTATGTGTTTTTCGTGTTTCAGTCCCAGTTTACAGGTCTCATGTTGAAGTCTCCCACGCGTAATGTTTTGTTTTTGTGTAATGATGTGGAGAGGTCTGTTTGTATGAAGTTGTTTATTGATCTGTTGTATGCAGTGTAAATTACTGTGTTGTTTGCAAGTGTTATATTTAGTGTTTCTAGAGTTTTGTGTGGATTTAGTGTGATATGTTGTTTTTTACTAATATTGCAACGCCCCCATAGATAACTGGGCCCTGAAGTAGTCGATAAGCTCTGTAAGTGGAGTTTCTGTGTGTGTTTAACTTGTGTTTGAGTTTGGTTCCGTTGGAGATCAATACAGATGAAGTTTTTTGTTTAAATGTTGTATGTGTGTACATGTTTTGGTGAATGATAAGAATATTGCGAATGATTCGATTTGGTTGTTGCCCTATTGAGGGCGATGTTGAGATCTTTTAAGCCTCGAAGCATGATAGAGATGTTAATGGTGGTGTTTAGTTTCTCCATTTCTGCGAATAGCTCGGTAATGTCGTCTTAGTCATTGGAGTATTCTTTGGACAGGGTAAGAGTTGGTGTGGGTGGGTGTTAGGTGTGCTTTGGAGTGGGTAAGGGGCATAAATCTAGTTTATTAAGATAGGGAAGTGTTTTGTGTCTAGGGGTTGCCAGCGATGTTGTTGTGGCAGGTGTGATTTGTGGCTGAAAGAGCTGGATTGTCATTGCTTCTTGGAAGGGAGAAAGGCACCTGTTTATTTGGGTAAGGGTTAGAGGGCATTGGTGTTTTCGGTGCTTTGTTTCAGTTTTTTTATTTTAGTAGGGCACTCTATGTTGTTCTCTGGATGCTGCACTGCACGTAGCTGGTGTATCTGGCGTCTTTGTGCAGTTTTGGGATAGGTGACTATGTGCACTTGGAACACCGCCGTCATAGGCGGAAATTTACATTGGCGTGGCCCCATTGTTTACATCGGTGGCATTGTATTATTGCCATTTCCTTAAGGTTTCTCTCTCACAGGACCTTCGTGTGGTAGATGTATTTGGTGCTTGTGTGTCCATTTAGCTGGCTCAGTGTGTGTATTTTTGTAGCCGTTAGCAGGAATATGCGACGCTTGGTGTTCCACATTCGGAAAACATGTTTCACCTCAACCTCGGCTTTTTGAAGCTCGGCGTGCAATTATGCTAGTGCAGGGTCGTTATCCAGTCTCCGTAGTACAAATGCGTATGTTTTTGTTTGGTTTTTTTCCATATATGTAACAGTGGAATTCTTTGTCCGTGTTGTTGTCGGCAATGAAGTTTTGTCGTTTTGTTTCATTGTGTTTGTAGATGTTGGCGTTCTTGTTTGTACATGTTATGTGGTAGCACTTCTGGGCATAGTCTTGTATATATGTCGCAAGGTTGTATGTGAGTGTAGGTGCGCTAGCAATGATGATGGGTGGAGGAAGTCACGGTTTGCGGGTTTAAGTTGGTGTTGAGCCGCATTCGTGATCGGTGTTTTCGTTGTTTGTGTCGTCCTTGTCATTAAGTGGCTGGTATTTATTTCTCGTTTGTGTGGTAGTCTTGTTCACGGCAATGACCTTGGAGGTTCTTCTGAGAATGTTAAAGTTCTTGTCCTAGGCTGGTGCGCCTTCTCTTTGGCGAATTTGGGCCCTGGGGAAAACAATATGCTCTCCCTTACTTTTGTTTTACCCTGCTCATTAGTGGTGTATGTTTGTGGGTTTGTACCTGCGCCATTGTGAGGTTTGGGTGGTTCGTCCTCAATTGGGATAATAGTCTCCTCACTTGAATCTATATCCAACTGAAAGAACGGTTCCTGATGGAAAAAATCCCCGGATGACTCTCTAAGGATGATGTTGGGGTTGGAGAGTGTATTAGTGTACTCTGATTTTTATGTTGGCATTATTTTCTTTTGGCTTTAGGGCCAGTTTTGAACCAAATTCACCTAACGAGTCATTGAACTAAGTGTTCAGTTTGCTATAAGCAATTCAGAACAACAACGATAATCTTACACAATTTTGAATGAACTGCAACGCTTTGTATGGTAAATTAATTCATTTACTCGGCATGAAGTTAAAAATCCAGCTTACCGCATATCGGTATTCATACCTCCGAAGCGTGTACATCAACCACTGGCGGAGAACAAATAGAAGACTTCAGAACTGATTTTATTGTAAGTACTACCGTTTTTTGAGTTATAACAAAAAAATTGAAAAATGACTAGAGTAAAGATGCACTTCCGGTTGAAATATTTTTTTCAAAAATAAAAAGGTTTCTTGCCAGACATATACAAATCTTAAATATCATAATTTTATCTACAACCGTTTAGGCTGTAGAGCGCACACACACGTACAGACACACACACAAACAGACACAGACCGACATCTCTCAAAAGTAGTGACACTTGAATCAGGGAAGAACAAAAGATATATTTCCGTTAAAATCTTGAGATTGATATTTTTCAATATTGCAATACTTATAATGCTCATAAGATGGAATTTACATATATACAGAAATGGTGGTTTTAACTTAATTATATGTGCACTATTTGTTAATGTTTTATGAAAGATCTCACTTGAATGCACCGCGGAAAATATTCTACATTGAACACTTAATCCAAACTGAAATATTATCGAAACTCCTCTTAACACGTATATGTCATTCATGTAAATGTAGATTCATGTAAATTTAGAATTTAGTAATATCTGCACTTGAATTTCGTACACAAATTATTATTGGCTGAAAATTCCAGTGGTTTTTCTCATAACCTCGCTTTATTTATTCAAAAGTTTCATGAAAAAGCTTTTATACTGCAAATAATATTATATATTTAAACATACATACCGGTAAATATAAAGCTAATGGAGATTGTGCATCTATAATCGACAAAATGAAATTTTTCAATTTATTTCTTGCTTCATTTATTTCGCTGGTAGAAATACTATCATCTATCTTTCTCTTTAACGAATACTGACATTTTATAAAGCTTGAATTATAATATATTCTACATATGCTGTAATATTTTTCTGCTTAGATTCCTCCCTGGTTTTGATAATTTAATATGTATGCTAAACTGTATGAACTTTGTTTCTGTAGTGGCTTACTGTGCAGAAAATCTCTAATTTGATTTGTTTTATTAATTTATCTTTGAGTTTAACATGCTATATAATATATTACAGTTTTTTAGAAAAGAATTACCATCTATACATAGCATGCATATTTTATTTTAACTCATGCACCTAAAAAATCCATGAGATAACAAAATACATAGTGAACATTTTTGCTTACAAGAAGACGCCACGTAGTTGGGGTCACCGACTCAAAAAAAAAATAACATAAATTTTGTCGTTTTATGCACTTCTCAAGAAAATTCGAGGAAATCGCGTTCAAAGTTTTCATATCATGATTTCTAGAAAAAAAAATTGATGGTATTCCAAGCGGCGGCATAGCGCCGTGCATGGCGAGCTGGCGTACGGGCTAGAGTTGATGCCTTCATTCCGAACAGTTGTTCTTACAAAGCGTAGTGTGCAGTTATAAACCGAATCTTTAATTTGTTTTAAACAAGTTCCTTATTGTTTTATAAAATAATTTCTTTTTTATTTCAAAGTTTCAAGTGAATTTCACACAAAACTGGCCTCCACGCCAAAGCGAAGTAACACCTTACTTGCAAACAACCCTAGGAAGGAAATAGTCAACTCCTCACCAACATCCCTGGAGAGTCTCCCAGGGTCATTTGACTTTTATAACCAGGAACCGTTCCCACAATTGAAGCTCGACTCGAGTGGAGAAAGTATTATAGATATTGAAGAAGACGAACCCCCCAATCAACCCCACCGTGGCGCAGACCACGTACGTACAACAACAGAGCCAAACAAAAAAAATCGGGAAAGCACATTGTTTGATCCTTAAGCGAGTGTAAATCCCAGGGAAGACACACCAGAATAAGAATAAGAAACGCCAGACCCCCGGTCATAGGACAAACGAAAGGGAAAATTGGAACTAGATTTAAAGAACACATGTACCATTTAAAAAATAAAAATATTTACAACTCCGCAATTGCCCTACATTACCACAACACAGGACACAACTTCAATATTAGTGATGTGAAATGCTTAAAAACAAGTACTAACACCTACAATTTAAACATGTTAGAAGCCATAGAAATGAAAAAACATTCGAAAACATTGTTAAACACAGATTTATCCCCATTAGACAACAATTTACTGAAATTTGTAAAACCAAAATTTTAACCACCCCCCACCATTATTGTACCGTTACTACCTATATATAAAACGGTTATTTACCCTGTTTATGTATTCTACAACTAATGATGATTGCTTTGCAATCGAAATGTACATCTTGTGCTAGTAAACATTTGTGAAGAAAAGTGTTTTTACTTTTTTACATTTCTGTATACTAAATATATTTCTTTGAATAAATATAAAATTTCAAACTTCAAATTACTTAAGTCCGTTTTGTTTTTATTGATAAACAATTGACAGGCGCAGATGATACGATTCATGTAAAATAAAATGTCATATGAAGAAATTTCAAGAGCCATTCTCTTGTTTCCGGAACAGTTTGAGAAAAACGTTTCAAATTAAAGTTGTACAAATTGCTGTTATCTATAATTTTTAATATAACAATATTTCTGTAACTGCAACCGTTTTTGAGTAATGGCAGAAACTGCAAAAAATGACTAGAGTAAACATGCACTTCCGGTCGGAATATATTTTTTAAAAACAGGAGGTTTTTTTGCCAGGCACATTCAAATCTTAAGTTTAAAGTTCATAATTTTCCCTTTAGCAGTTTGGGCTGTAGAGCGCTCCCATACACACACACAGACACACACACACACACACATACAGACGTCATTCCAAAAATAGTTGGAATCAATTCAGGGAAGGTCAAAACGGATATTTCCGTTAAAATCTCGAGATCGAAATTTTTAATGATTACAATACTTATTTATACTGCGTATAAGAAAGTGAAAATGTTCATAATATCACTCACCCCACATCATTACCTAAGCTTAACTCAGATCACACTCCAATCATATTCCAACTAACAAACCATCACATAGAGAACGCCACTAAAACAATCACATCATACAAACACACAAAATTGGAGCACTTTCGCAAAACAGCTGACACGATCATCCCCATGAACAATCAAATAAACACAACCCACGACATCGATACACAAATAGAACACTTCACAAACGCTATACACATAGCAAAACGGAAACACACAACCAACATTAAAGGGAAACCACAAAGTCTTAACTTGCCACCACACATAACACAATTAATAAATCAATGATATCACACCAGATGACTATGGCAGAGAACACGCACACCCCTTAACAGAATACACCTCAACATACTAAACTCACAAGACTAAACCCAGATAAAAACACACAAAAATAACATATGGTCCCTTAAACATTTCGCCCTCAACCCCAATGACTACTCCCTCTGGCGGCGAACTAACTAAATAACTAAATAACTAAATAACTAAATAACTAAATAACTAAATAACTAAATAACTAAATAACTAAATAACTAAATAACTAAATAACTAAATAACTAAATAACTAAATAACTAAATAACTAAATAACTAAATAACTAAATAACTAAATAACTAAATAACTAAATAACTAAATAACTAAATAACTAAATAACTAAATAACTAAATAACTAAATAACTAAATAACTAAATAACTAAATAACTAAATAACTAAATAACTAAATAACTAAATAACTAAATAACTAAATAACTAAATAACTAAATAACTAAATAACTAAATAACTAAATAACTAAATAACTAAATAACTAAATAACTAAATAACTAAATAACTAAATAACTAAATAACTAAATAACTAAATAACTAAATAACTAAATAACTAAATAACTAAATAACTAAATAACTAAATAACTAAATAACTAAATAACTAAATAACTAAATAACTAAATAACTAAATAACTAAATAACTAAATAACTAAATAACTAAATAACTAAATAACTAAATAACTAAATAACTAAATAACTAAATAACTAAATAACTAAATAACTAAATAACTAAATAACTAAATAACTAAATAACTAAATAACTAAATAACTAAATAACTAAATAACTAAATAACTAAATAACTAAATAACTAAATAACTAAATAACTAAATAACTAAATAACTAAATAACTAAATAACTAAATAACTAAATAACTAAATAACTAAATAACTAAATAACTAAATAACTAAATAACTAAATAACTAAATAACTAAATAACTAAATAACTAAATAACTAAATAACTAAATAACTAAATAACTAAATAACTAAATAACTAAATAACTAAATAACTAAATAACTAAATAACTAAATAACTAAATAACTAAATAACTAAATAACTAAATAACTAAATAACTAAATAACTAAATAACTAAATAACTAAATAACTAAATAACTAAATAACTAAATAACTAAATAACTAAATAACTAAATAACTAAATAACTAAATAACTAAATAACTAAATAACTAAATAACTAAATAACTAAATAACTAAATAACTAAATAACTAAATAACTAAATAACTAAATAGCTAAATAACTAAATAACTAAATAACTAAATAACTAAATAACTAAATAACTAAATAACTAAATAACTAAATAACTAAATAACTAAATAACTAAATAACTAAATAACTAAATAACTAAATAACTAAATAACTAAATAACTAAATAACTAAATAACTAAATAACTAAATAACTAAATAACTAAATAACTAAATAACTAAATAACTAAATAACTAAATAACTAAATAACTAAATAACTAAATAACTAAATAACTAAATAACTAAATAACTAAATAACTAAATAACTAAATAACTAAATAACTAAATAACTAAATAACTAAATAACTAAATAACTAAATAACTAAATAACTAAATAACTAAATAACTAAATAACTAAATAACTAAATAACTAAATAACTAAATAACTAAATAACTAAATAACTAAATAACTAAATAACTAAATAACTAAATAACTAAATAACTAAATAACTAAATAACTAAATAACTAAATAACTAAATAACTAAATAACTAAATAACTAAATAACTAAATAACTAAATAACTAAATAACTAAATAACTAAATAACTAAATAACTAAATAACTAAATAACTAAATAACTAAATAACTAAATAACTAAATAACTAAATAACTAAATAACTAAATAACTAAATAACTAAATAACTAAATAACTAAATAACTAAATAACTAAATAACTAAATAACTAAATAACTAAATAACTAAATAACTAAATAACTAAATAACTAAATAACTAAATAACTAAATAACTAAATAACTAAATAACTAAATAACTAAATAACTAAATAACTAAATAACTAAATAACTAAATAACTAAATAACTAAATAACTAAATAACTAAATAACTAAATAACTAAATAACTAAATAACTAAATAACTAAATAACTAAATAACTAAATAACTAAATAACTAAATAACTAAATAACTAAATAACTAAATAACTAAATAACTAAATAACTAAATAACTAAATAACTAAATAACTAAATAACTAAATAACTAAATAACTAAATAACTAAATAACTAAATAACTAAATAACTAAATAACTAAATAACTAAATAACTGAATAACTAAATAACTAAATAACTAAATAACTAAATAACTAAATAACTAAATAACTAAATAACTAAATAACTAAATAACTAAATAACTAAATAACTAAATAACTAAATAACTAAATAACTAAATAACTAAATAACTAAATAACTAAATAACTAAATAACTAAATAACTAAATAACTAAATAACTAAATAACTAAATAACTAAATAACTAAATAACTAAATAACTAAATAACTAAATAACTAAATAACTAAATAACTAAATAACTAAATAACTAAATAACTAAATAACTAAATAACTAAATAACTAAATAACTAAATAACTAAATAACTAAATAACTAAATAACTAAATAACTAAATAACTAAATAACTAAATAACTAAATAACTAAATAACTAAATAACTAAATAACTAAATAACTAAATAACTAAATAACTAAATAACTAAATAACTAAATAACTAAATAACTAAATAACTAAATAACTAAATAACTAAATAACTAAATAACTAAATAACTAAATAACTAAATAACTAAATAACTAAATAACTAAATAACTAAATAACTAAATAACTAAATAACTAAATAACTAAATAACTAAATAACTAAATAACTAAATAACTAAATAACTAAATAACTAAATAACTAAATAACTAAATAACTAAATAACTAAATAACTAAATAACTAAATAACTAAATAACTAAATAACTAAATAACTAAATAACTAAATAACTAAATAACTAAATAACTAAATAACTAAATAACTAAATAACTAAATAACTAAATAACTAAATAACTAAATAACTAAATAACTAAATAACTAAATAACTAAATAACTAAATAACTAAATAACTAAATAACTAAATAACTAAATAACTAAATAACTAAATAACTAAATAACTAAATAACTAAATAACTAAATAACTAAATAACTAAATAACTAAATAACTAAATAACTAAATAACTAAATAACTAAATAACTAAATAACTAAATAACTAAATAACTAAATAACTAAATAACTAAATAACTAAATAACTAAATAACTAAATAACTAAATAACTAAATAACTAAATAACTAAATAACTAAATAACTAAATAACTAAATAACTAAATAACTAAATAACTAAATAACTAAATAACTAAATAACTAAATAACTAAATAACTAAATAACTAAATAACTAAATAACTAAATAACTAAATAACTAAATAACTAAATAACTAAATAACTAAATAACTAAATAACTAAATAACTAAATAACTAAATAACTAAATAACTGAATAACTAAATAACTAAATAACTAAATAACTAAATAACTAAATAACTAAATAACTAAATAACTAAATAACTAAATAACTAAATAACTAAATAACTAAATAACTAAATAACTAAATAACTAAATAACTAAATAACTAAATAACTAAATAACTAAATAACTAAATAACTAAATAACTAAATAACTAAATAACTAAATAACTAAATAACTAAATAACTAAATCACTAAATAACTAAATAACTAAATAACTAAATAACTAAATAACTAAATAACTAAATAACTAAATAACTAAATAACTAAATAACTAAATAACTAAATAACTAAATAACTAAATAACTAAATAACTAAATAACTAAATAACTAAATAACTAAATAACTAAATAACTAAATAACTAAATAACTAAATAACTAAATAACTAAATAACTAAATAACTAAATAACTAAATAACTAAATAACTAAATAACTAAATAACTAAATAACTAAATAACTAAATAACTAAATAACTAAATAACTAAATAACTAAATAACTAAATAACTAAATAACTAAATAACTAAATAACTAAATAACTAAATAACTAAATAACTAAATAACTAAATAACTAAATAACTAAATAACTAAATAACTAAATAACTAAATAACTAAATAACTAAATAACTAAATAACTAAATAACTAAATAACTAAATAACTAAATAACTAAATAACTAAATAACTAAATAACTAAATAACTAAATAACTAAATAACTAAATAACTAAATAACTAAATAACTAAATAACTAAATAACTAAATAACTAAATAACTAAATAACTAAATAACTAAATAACTAAATAACTAAATAACTAAATAACTAAATAACTAAATAACTAAATAACTAAATAACTAAATAACTAAATAACTAAATAACTAAATAACTAAATAACTAAATAACTAAATAACTAAATAACTAAATAACTAAATAACTAAATAACTAAATAACTAAATAACTAAATAACTAAATAACTAAATAACTAAATAACTAAATAACTAAATAACTAAATAACTAAATAACTAAATAACTAAATAACTAAATAACTAAATAACTAAATAACTAAATAACTAAATAACTAAATAACTAAATAACTAAATAACTAAATAACTAAATAACTAAATAACTAAATAACTAAATAACTAAATAACTAAATAACTAAATAACTAAATAACTAAATAACTAAATAACTAAATAACTAAATAACTAAATAACTAAATAACTAAATAACTAAATAACTAAATAACTAAATAACTAAATAACTAAATAACTAAATAACTAAATAACTAAATAACTAAATAACTAAATAACTAAATAACTAAATAACTAAATAACTAAATAACTAAATAACTAAATAACTAAATAACTAAATAACTAAATAGCTAAATAACTAAATAACTAAATAACTAAATAACTAAATAACTAAATAACTAAATAACTAAATAACTAAATAACTAAATAACTAAATAACTAAATAACTAAATAACTAAATAACTAAATAACTAAATAACTAAATAACTAAATAACTAAATAACTAAATAACTAAATAACTAAATAACTAAATAACTAAATAACTAAATAACTAAATAACTAAATAACTAAATAACTAAATAACTAAATAACTAAATAACTAAATAACTAAATAACTAAATAACTAAATAACTAAATAACTAAATAACTAAATAACTAAATAACTAAATAACTAAATAACTAAATAACTAAATAACTAAATAACTAAATAACTAAATAACTAAATAACTAAATAACTAAATAACTAAATAACTAAATAACTAAATAACTAAATAACTAAATAACTAAATAACTAAATAACTAAATAACTAAATAACTAAATAACTAAATAACTAAATAACTAAATAACTAAATAACTAAATAACTAAATAACTAAATAACTAAATAACTAAATAACTAAATAACTAAATAACTAAATAACTAAATAACTAAATAACTAAATAACTAAATAACTAAATAACTAAATAACTAAATAACTAAATAACTAAATAACTAAATAACTAAATAACTAAATAACTAAATAACTAAATAACTAAATAACTAAATAACTAAATAACTAAATAACTAAATAACTAAATAACTAAATAACTAAATAACTAAATAACTAAATAACTAAATAACTAAATAACTAAATAACTAAATAACTAAATAACTAAATAACTAAATAACTAAATAACTAAATAACTAAATAACTAAATAACTAAATAACTAAATAACTAAATAACTAAATAACTAAATAACTAAATAACTAAATAACTAAATAACTAAATAACTAAATAACTAAATAACTAAATAACTAAATAACTAAATAACTAAATAACTAAATAACTAAATAACTAAATAACTAAATAACTAAATAACTAAATAACTAAATAACTAAATAACTAAATAACTAAATAACTAAATAACTAAATAACTAAATAACTAAATAACTAAATAACTAAATAACTAAATAACTAAATAACTAAATAACTAAATAACTAAATAACTAAATAACTAAATAACTAAATAACTAAATAACTAAATAACTAAATAACTAAATAACTAAATAACTAAATAACTAAATAACTAAATAACTAAATAACTAAATAACTAAATAACTAAATAACTAAATAACTAAATAACTAAATAACTAAATAACTAAATAACTAAATAACTAAATAACTAAATAACTAAATAACTAAATAACTAAATAACTAAATAACTAAATAACTAAATAACTAAATAACTAAATAACTAAATAACTAAATAACTAAATAACTAAATAACTAAATAACTAAATAACTAAATAACTAAATAACTAAATAACTAAATAACTAAATAACTAAATAACTAAATAACTAAATAACTAAATAACTAAATAACTAAATAACTAAATAACTAAATAACTAAATAACTAAATAACTAAATAACTAAATAACTAAATAACTAAATAACTAAATAACTAAATAACTAAATAACTAAATAACTAAATAACTAAATAACTAAATAACTAAATAACTAAATAACTAAATAACTAAATAACTAAATAACTAAATAACTAAATAACTAAATAACTAAATAACTAAATAACTAAATAACTAAATAACTAAATAACTAAATAACTAAATAACTAAATAACTAAATAACTAAATAACTAAATAACTAAATAACTAAATAACTAAATAACTAAATAACTAAATAACTAAATAACTAAATAACTAAATAACTAAATAACTAAATAACTAAATAACTAAATAACTAAATAACTAAATAACTAAATAACTAAATAACTAAATAACTAAATAACTAAATAACTAAATAACTAAATAACTAAATAACTAAATAACTAAATAACTAAATAACTAAATAACTAAATAACTAAATAACTAAATAACTAAATAACTAAATAACTAAATAACTAAATAACTAAATAACTAAATAACTAAATAACTAAATAACTAAATAACTAAATAACTAAATAACTAAATAACTAAATAACTAAATAACTAAATAACTAAATAACTAAATAACTAAATAACTAAATAACTAAATAACTAAATAACTAAATAACTAAATAACTAAATAACTAAATAACTAAATAACTAAATAACTAAATAACTAAATAACTAAATAACTAAATAACTAAATAACTAAATAACTAAATAACTAAATAACTAAATAACTAAATAACTAAATAACTAAATAACTAAATAACTAAATAACTAAATAACTAAATAACTAAATAACTAAATAACTAAATAACTAAATAACTAAATAACTAAATAACTAAATAACTAAATAACTAAATAACTAAATAACTAAATAACTAAATAACTAAATAACTAAATAACTAAATAACTAAATAACTAAATAACTAAATAACTAAATAACTAAATAACTAAATAACTAAATAACTAAATAACTAAATAACTAAATAACTAAATAACTAAATAACTAAATAACTAAATAACTAAATAACTAAATAACTAAATAACTAAATAACTAAATAACTAAATAACTAAATAACTAAATAACTAAATAACTAAATAACTAAATAACTAAATAACTAAATAACTAAATAACTAAATAACTAAATAACTAAATAACTAAATAACTAAATAACTAAATAACTAAATAACTAAATAACTAAATAACTAAATAACTAAATAACTAAATAACTAAATAACTAAATAACTAAATAACTAAATAACTAAATAACTAAATAACTAAATAACTAAATAACTAAATAACTAAATAACTAAATAACTAAATAACTAAATAACTAAATAACTAAATAACTAAATAACTAAATAACTAAATAACTAAATAACTAAATAACTAAATAACTAAATAACTAAATAACTAAATAACTAAATAACTAAATAACTAAATAACTAAATAACTAAATAACTAAATAACTAAATAACTAAATAACTAAATAACTAAATAACTAAATAACTAAATAACTAAATAACTAAATAACTAAATAACTAAATAACTAAATAACTAAATAACTAAATAACTAAATAACTAAATAACTAAATAACTAAATAACTAAATAACTAAATAACTAAATAACTAAATAACTAAATAACTAAATAACTAAATAACTAAATAACTAAATAACTAAATAACTAAATAACTAAATAACTAAATAACTAAATAACTAAATAACTAAATAACTAAATAACTAAATAACTAAATAACTAAATAACTAAATAACTAAATAACTAAATAACTAAATAACTAAATAACTAAATAACTAAATAACTAAATAACTAAATAACTAAATAACTAAATAACTAAATAACTAAATAACTAAATAACTAAATAACTAAATAACTAAATAACTAAATAACTAAATAACTAAATAACTAAATAACTAAATAACTAAATAACTAAATAACTAAATAACTAAATAACTAAATAACTAAATAACTAAATAACTAAATAACTAAATAACTAAATAACTAAATAACTAAATAACTAAATAACTAAATAACTAAATAACTAAATAACTAAATAACTAAATAACTAAATAACTAAATAACTAAATAACTAAATAACTAAATAACTAAATAACTAAATAACTAAATAACTAAATAACTAAATAACTAAATAACTAAATAACTAAATAACTAAATAACTAAATAACTAAATAACTAAATAACTAAATAACTAAATAACTAAATAACTAAATAACTAAATAACTAAATAACTAAATAACTAAATAACTAAATAACTAAATAACTAAATAACTAAATAACTAAATAACTAAATAACTAAATAACTAAATAACTAAATAACTAAATAACTAAATAACTAAATAACTAAATAACTAAATAACTAAATAACTAAATAACTAAATAACTAAATAACTAAATAACTAAATAACTAAATAACTAAATAACTAAATAACTAAATAACTAAATAACTAAATAACTAAATAACTAAATAACTAAATAACTAAATAACTAAATAACTAAATAACTAAATAACTAAATAACTAAATAACTAAATAACTAAATAACTAAATAACTAAATAACTAAATAACTAAATAACTAAATAACTAAATAACTAAATAACTAAATAACTAAATAACTAAATAACTAAATAACTAAATAACTAAATAACTAAATAACTAAATAACTAAATAACTAAATAACTAAATAACTAAATAACTAAATAACTAAATAACTAAATAACTAAATAACTAAATAACTAAATAACTAAATAACTAAATAACTAAATAACTAAATAACTAAATAACTAAATAACTAAATAACTAAATAACTAAATAACTAAATAACTAAATAACTAAATAACTAAATAACTAAATAACTAAATAACTAAATAACTAAATAACTAAATAACTAAATAACTAAATAACTAAATAACTAAATAACTAAATGACTAAATAACTAAATAACTAAATAACTAAATAACTAAATAACTAAATAACTAAATAACTAAATAACTAAATAACTAAATAACTAAATAACTAAATAACTAAATAACTAAATAACTAAATAACTAAATAACTAAATAACTAAATAACTAAATAACTAAATAACTAAATAACTAAATAACTAAATAACTAAATAACTAAATAACTAAATAACTAAATAACTAAATAACTAAATAACTAAATAACTAAATAACTAAATAACTAAATAACTAAATAACTAAATAACTAAATAACTAAATAACTAAATAACTAAATAACTAAATAACTAAATAACTAAATAACTAAATAACTAAATAACTAAATAACTAAATAACTAAATAACTAAATAACTAAATAACTAAATAACTAAATAACTAAATAACTAAATAACTAAATAACTAAATAACTAAATAACTAAATAACTAAATAACTAAATAACTAAATAACTAAATAACTAAATAACTAAATAACTAAATAACTAAATAACTAAATAACTAAATAACTAAATAACTAAATAACTAAATAACTAAATAACTAAATAACTAAATAACTAAATAACTAAATAACTAAATAACTAAATAACTAAATAACTAAATAACTAAATAACTAAATAACTAAATAACTAAATAACTAAATAACTAAATAACTAAATAACTAAATAACTAAATAACTAAATAACTAAATAACTAAATAACTAAATAACTAAATAACTAAATAACTAAATAACTAAATAACTAAATAACTAAATAACTAAATAACTAAATAACTAAATAACTAAATAACTAAATAACTAAATAACTAAATAACTAAATAACTAAATAACTAAATAACTAAATAACTAAATAACTAAATAACTAAATAACTAAATAACTAAATAACTAAATAACTAAATAACTAAATAACTAAATAACTAAATAACTAAATAACTAAATAACTAAATAACTAAATAACTAAATAACTAAATAACTAAATAACTAAATAACTAAATAACTAAATAACTAAATAACTAAATAACTAAATAACTAAATAACTAAATAACTAAATAACTAAATAACTAAATAACTAAATAACTAAATAACTAAATAACTAAATAACTAAATAACTAAATAACTAAATAACTAAATAACTAAATAACTAAATAACTAAATAACTAAATCACTAAATAACTAAATAACTAAATAACTAAATAACTAAATAACTAAATAACTAAATAACTAAATAACTAAATAACTAAATAACTAAATAACTAAATAACTAAATAACTAAATAACTAAATAACTAATTAACAAAATAACTAAATGTTTGTACAGAACTACGCAACAAAAGTCTACCACAACAAATACACTAACAATAACACAAACATTTACATTCACATCGAACAAGAAGGACAAAACATAATCACGGACCTGGACACGGACATAGACAATCACTACTACACATACTCAAACAGGGAGACGCACGCATTTGTACTTCGGGGTCTCGACAGTGCGCCGGAACCGGTAGAGCTGCGCGTGGAACTGACCTCACAGGGCATTCATGTGAACAAGTTATTTAGAATGCGCAACACTAGGCGCCCACTCTACCTTATAACTACAACGAACACGCATACGGTGAAGTCACTCAACAACAACAATTAGTACATATTTCATGTCAAGGTAGTGTGGGAGCGACATATAAATAAAAAACAGCTGAACCAGTGCCATCGCTGCCAGCAGTGGGGTCGCGCCACAGCCAATTGTAGGCTCCGCCCACGTTGCCTAAATTGTGCGCAGGACCACCTCACACAAACTTGCACCAAGAGCCCGGACACGCCAGCAACATATGCAAACTGCGCTGGTTCACACCCGGCGAACCATACATTATGCCCGGTGTACATCAATAAAATAAAAATAATAGAAACAAACAAAACCACACGGACTACCACACGGACAAAAATACATACGTCGACGCACCTGCCCCTTCGAAAAACCACTGGAAAAATCCCAACCATTCAGTCCCCCTAAAACAAAACTTCTTCCCCAAAAAACAAGATTTCCCAGCGCTCCCAACCCCAAAACATACCACGTATCATACCTCAAACAACACCCTATCACGACAACAACAACAACAAGAAAAACAACAACAACAACAACAAGAAAAACATTAACAACAACAACAACAACAACAACAATAACAACAACAACAACAACAACAACAACAACCACAACAACAACAACAACAACAACAACAACAACAACAACAACAACAACAACAACAACAACAACAACAACAACAACAACAACAACAACAACAACAACAACAACAACAACAACAACAACAACAACAACCAATGGACGACATCACGGAATTATTCTCAGAAATGGCCAAGCTGAACGCAACTATAAATATCTCCAACACGCTTGCAGCCATAAAAGATTTGAACATAGCTCTCGCAAAAGCAAAATCAAGCAACGAGCAATTTACAATATTCCTATAATTCGCGCAAAATGTACACACATACAACATTTAAACACAAAACAACACTAAACATCTGTTCATGGAACGCCAACGGAGTTATGGGTAAGATAGGTGAACTTACATACTTTCTACAAACTCACAACATACATATTTGCTTACTCAATGAAACTAAACTCAACAACACACACAAATTTAAGATACACAATTACACAATCTACAGAGCTGATCGACCACACAAGGGTACAACCCCCGCGGGAGGCGTTGCAATTCTAGTCAAACACAATACACCACACACACTAACACCAAACCCTCAAACCTCCCTGGAAACTCTCAACATAACACTCGAAGACAACACAATAATCTACGCTGCCTACAACAAGCCACTAAACAACATCACACGCGCAGACCTCTCAACACTACTACACAAAAACCAAACTCTAGTGATCGGTGACTTTAACGCGAGACACAAGGGCTGGGGTTGTCACAGAAACAACACTAACGGCCTCACACTCAGAACATACATAAACACACACGTCGCTATCATACTCAGCCCTAACACACCCACAAACTACCCTGCAAATGGAAGTACACCTACCATAAGCGACATTATCATTAACAAAAACGTCCAAAACAACACTCACCCCATTTCACTTCCCAAGCTTAACTCAGATCATAATCCTGTCATATTTCACTTAATCAACCGCAACACTGAATACACCTCCAAAACAATCACATCATACAAACACACAAACTGGGCGCTCTTCCGAAAAACACTCGACACGATCATCCCCATAAACAATCAAATACACACAACACAAGACATAGACACACAAATAGAGCGATTTACAAACGCTCTAAATGTTGCAAAACAAAAACACACGCAACAAATCAAAATCAACCCGCACCAACTTATTCTTCCACCACATATAACACAATTAATTCAACAACGCAACCACACCAGAAGACTATGGCAGAGGACACACATACACACATACAAAACACAGTTAACTTCATGAAACACACAAATTAAACATCAAATAAAAACACACAAAAACACTACTTGGTCCCTTAAACTTGCCGCCCTCAACCCCAACGAATACTCCCTCTGGAAGCTAACTAGAACACTTAAAAAGCGTACACCACAATACCAACACTCACAAACAACAATAACACAGCCATCACAGACGAGCAAAAATCGGAAATGATAGCTAACACCTTTGAACAAATACACGTAACACACACCCCAAATACACCCACACAAAATAAAATCACACAAGACACACTACAATACCTAAGCACCCCGCACCACACTGACGCTAAAACGCTTGCCAGACTCCTTACCACCCCATCCGAACTAACCAAACTAATCAGAACCCTACCCAACCGAAAAACTCCTGGCCCAGACCTAATAGAAAACCTTATCCTTAAAAACCTGTCCAGGAAATCCGTTATCCAACTCCATTATATAATTAACGCCATAATAAAACTGCACCACTTCCCAGCTGCCTGGAAAACTGCTACAGTCCATCCAATCCTAAAACCGAGCAAAGATCCCCACCTACCCACGAGCTACCTCCCCATCAGCCTTTTAAATACCCTCTCAAAGCTCGCCGAAAAAATCATCCTTTCCAGAGTCGACGATATCGACACAGGACTACATCTCACACCTGACCACCAGTTTGGCTTTCGAGCCAGACATTGCACGGTCCACCAGGTGTGCAGAATAGCAACCGATATCGCGACTCAATTCAACAAACATAAAGTCACGGTCATGACTCTACTGGACATAGAAAAAGCCTTCGATACGGTCTGGACAGTAGGGCTCATGGCCAAACTCATATCCTTCCAATTCCTTCCCACATTAACCAAACTAATATTCTCATACCTCTCAAACCGATCCTTCTCAACCAAAATTAACTCCACACATTCAACCCCTAAACCAATAGTAGCAGGAATCCCACAAGGCAGCGACCTGGGCCCCAAACTCTTCAACCTTTACATCAGTGACATCCCCACCTTCCCGAACACACGCATAGCACAATACGCAGACGACACCGCTATCTACACTCACTCTTTCAACGCACAAATAGCTACTAAACAAACACAAATACACATAAACATATTAGAACAATACTGGCAAAAGAGGAAAATTAACATTAACACAGCCAAAACCGAAACCATAGTCTTCACACGTAAATTCACAAGCAACACAATTCACACACCACTAAAAATACACTCACAAAAAATCACACCCATGAACACAGTCAAATACTTAGGAATACATCTACACAGAACGCTAAAACACGGCCAACACATCAAACATGCATTAATGAAAGCCCACGCCGTCCTGTCCAAACTTTATCCTCTACTCATCAAAAACAGCTCACTTTCCATAAAAAAGAAACTTCTCATTTACACCGCAATCATTCGCCCACTCATCACCTACGCAGCCCCAGTCTGGTGTAACGCACCGGTCACCACCACACTACCCTTGCAACGCCTCCAAAATAAGTGCCTTCGGCTGGCCACCAGCTCTGATAGATACACCCGAATAACACAACTACACGAAGACACTAACATACCATACATTACAGATTACATACAAGAAACATCACAAAAATTTTACAAAAACACACAATATAATTCAAACACACTTATAAAAAACATAACACTTACCCGCGACAACAACACTACATGTAAACTCAAACACAAGCTACCCTATCAAAACTTACCCATATTTCTAGAGGGGTTTCATGAGCAGAACACATAACACTAACACGCACAATAACACTGTACTCCACTAACACACACGCACACTACACAACACAAAACATACTCTCATACATAAATCTGTTCATCTATCACCAACAAACATGTATATATTTTAAATTAGTTAAGTTAGTTTGTAAGTTTTCACAAAAATATTGTTTTCAATATATTAAATAGGTTTTCTGGCACCTCTTTTCCCACTAAACACAATCCCAACACACAATGTACAACAAAAATTTATAACAAATACAATCACACAATGTTCAAGCGCACAACGCAATAACACTCTTACACAGATATACACTCCCTTTGTGAGTAGGAGCTCTGACAAAACCAACCATGTTGTCCACACATTAGTATATAAGTATTATTGTATCAAAACAAAAACAAATAAAGTACATTGAAAATGAAAATGAATCGCTTTGGGTGCAGAGGTCCCGGGTTCAAATCTTGCTTGAGCCCGTTTCTAAATAGATTAAAAATCAGAGGTGAAAGGGCTATCTGTAGGGTATTAGATACTTTAAATTTAATTTAAATATTTTGGGAATTTCAGAAGAAAGTAATCGAAGCTTGTGGAAGCAACGAAAAACTACGGCCTGAGTTGTACTATGCTGATTCTGAAATTTTTTTGAAGATAAAATTAAAACCAAGTTTAAACATTAATAAGTAAAAAATCAACTGAAATTTTGTCTTCATTAGGATTATGCACGTGAGAGGCTCAATGCAAATATATTTTGAGGTATTTTAATATAATATGAATTCCACCCAAAAACAATGGTTGACCCCGACGTGATTTGAAAACGCAACCTTCTGATCTGGGGTCAGCATTTTCATTTTCAATAATCTTTATTATTTTAATTATTCTTACATTATATTTAAAATAATAATGTTTGGGCAACATGGTTGCTTTTGTCAAAACAATGGTTGACCCCGACGTGATTTGAAAACGCAACCTTCTGATCTGGGGTCAGCATTTTCATTTTCAATAATCTTTATTATTTTAATTATTCTTACATTATATTTAAAATAATAATGTTTGGGCAACATGGTTGCTTTTGTCAGAGCTCCTATTCACAGGGAGAGTGTATATCTGTGTGTTATTGCGTTGTATGCTTTAATATGTTGTGTTATTGTTTTCTGTTACAAGTAATGTTTTCTTTTACGATGTGTTAGGATTGTGTTTATGGGAAAGGGGGGACAAAAACCCATTTAACTTCACATGAAGTTTTTTTGTTAAAACGTAAAACTAGCCTAACTTATTTAAAAATTAACATTTACATTGGTGATAGATGTACATTTGTTGTGTATGAGATATGTTTTGTTTTGTGTAGTGTTGTTTCGCGTGGTGTGGGTGTCAGGTGTTCTGCTCATGGAACACCTTTAGAAATATGGGTAGGTTTTGGTAGGGTAACTTGTGTATGAGTTTACGTGTGGTGTTGTTGTGGCGTATACGTGTGATGCTTTTTATAAGTGTGTTTGAGTTGAGTAGTGTGTTTTTATAAAATTTCTGTGTTATGTCTTGAATGTATTTTATCAACTGTGGTATGTAAGTGTCTTCGTAAAGTTGTGTAGTGCGGGTGTACCTTCCAGACCTGGTCGCCATTCGTAAGCATTTATTTTAGTGGCGTTGCAATTGTAGTATGGTGGTGTTCGCTGCGTTACACCAAACCGGGGCTGCGTACATGTTGATGGGACGGATGATGGCTGCGTAAATGAGGATTTTCTTTTTTGTGGATAGGGAACTGATCTTAACTAGGAGAGGGTAGAGGTTGCTAATGACGGCGCGTGCTTTGTTTGATGCATGTGTGATGTGTGAGCCGTGTCTTAGTGTTCTGTGTAGCTGTATTCCTAGGTATTTTACTATGTTTGTGGGTGTGATTTCTTGGTTGTGTATTACAAGTGGTGTGACTATTCTGTTGTTTGTGAATTTACGTGTGAAGACAATGATTTCGGTTTTTTTAGCGTTTGTGTTTATTTTCCATTTCTCCCAGTATTTTTCTAAAATGTTTATGTGTATTTGTATTTGTTTAGTGGATACTTGGGCGTTGAATGAGTGTGCGTATATTGCGGTGTCGTCGCCGATTTGTGCAGTGTGTCTTTTGGGAGCATTGGGATGTCGCTAATGAAAGAGTTGAACAATTTGGGGCCAAGGACGCTGCCTTGTGGGATTCCTGCTACAATAGGTTTAGGGTTAGATAGGGAGTTGTTCATTTTGGTGCAAAAGGATCAGTTTGTGAGGTATGAGTATAGAAGTGTAACATATCAAGCTAGTTGCGTACCGACCTAGTTCAGTTTTGCTGAGCTAGGTAATTCGCGATTAGCAAATGCAACTAGCTACGTCATATCTAGCAACAGTTGCATAAATTTCTGCCTTCTGCATTTAACGAAATGTTGCTAGGTCGGGACTTGTTTACAATATCGGCCATTTGCATTTAGGTCAAAATTGAGTATAAAACCGCGATGTCGCTTGACATCGAGGTCTCAGTTCAGATTGCGATCAGCGAGTTTAATTTTGTCAGTAGGTAACTTAAGCTATGTTCAGTATCTTTTTGTAAATCCATTTTGTTTTCGTATTTATTATATTTTTATTGTTTTGAATTAAATTGTTCTTTATTATTTGTACCAATTTATTCTCTCACGAGCTATTCCTAGTCTGGACGTCTGGACATATCTAAGTATGTATTAGAAGATTTCACCTCAAAACCAACCGCCATGTGAGTATAAGAAGAAACATCACTACATGCACATAGTTAGGAAGGAGCCAAACAAGTGAACGTTCTCATAAGACGCGCGTTTGTTACATTGGCGCAGTCGGTAGGATCAGTAAGTCTGTGTGATCTTCAATCGCCACTACTGAATTTCGAAACGGCTTAACTATTTGTAGTGTAGTGATATTAAGATGCCGTTTGCTGGGCGTGATATCTTCACAGCGGTGGAAACGGCACACATAACTACAGCAACGGTAACAACGGCACACACTTCTGAGACCGCAACATCCTTCGCACCTCCACCCACCTATCAAGACGTAGAAACCTCAGATGTACACAGAATTCCTTTTTTCTATCTTTTACCTCCCTTAACGAATCCTTCCACACCAGGTCGGACGAAGTGGGCAAATGAGATGGATAGTGGAGCGCGACTTCATACTGGGCCAATCTTTGCGGAACCATCAGCGATAAACGCATTACAGAGTATCGAACATTACTCCGCCGGGGCGGATTTAGAATCATTTTTCGACGGGGTAGCTACAACCGCGGGATGTTGCAACTGGTGAGAAATTCAGATCCTGACGGCAATGAAACCAAGACTTAAGGGCGATGCACAGTCCTATTTTTACACGTTGCCGGCAGATAAGAAACCGACCACTGTGTGTGCATTCAAAACTTGGCTAATCCTATTGTTTGGGAGAAAAGAAGATACCGCTACCGCCGAACGCGAATTTTTAAAAATGTATCGGTTGAAAGAGGAAACACTCTGTAAATTCGTTTTCCGATTAGAGTCAGCCGCCGCGAATCTATGTCGTAGTAACTACAATGAGGAAGATTCAAATATCTGAAATCATTTAAAGAGAGAAGTCGCGTTAGTACAACAATTTTTGGCCAGTTCAGATACGCGTTTGAGCAGCGAAGTACGTAAGCATAAAAACTTTTATACGGTGGAGGAAGCCCTTCCGGTCGCGGAGTATTATGAGGAGGTTTTATCGCGAGAGGTTAAAATATCAAAAGCCGATATGCACAAGACGGCTATACGGGCCGTGACGAATATAAAACTTCCTCGGGATCGGGAAAACGGACCCTCGGTACAAAGGGGCCGGTGAAAACGGAAAAAGAGCACCAAACCGCGATCAGCAAGCAGAACATTCGAGTATCGAGCGCAGACACCAGTGTCTTTTAAACGCGAAGACTGTCCGGGGGCGACCCAACGCCAAACAGTTAAACGGATGCCTTTCCAAAATTAGTTCCTCGGGTCGCGGATTCAAACGACGATGGCAGCAAACGATTAAACGATTGCATGCTGCAGGTTATTCAGAAACTGGATGCGAGGTAAGCAAGCAAGACCCGCGCATCGTCGACCACACCGAAAACTATCCGCGTACTCAGAAATTCAACGTTGGTCAATTACATGCAGATGACCGGCATTTGTTATCATAGTTTTTAGATAAAAATGCAGTTTTATTGAAAACAAAATATCAGATAAGCGGGGGAGACGCAGCACCACGGAAGACTCAGCTAAGTTGGAGGGGAAAGTAGAACCCCCTGGGGCACTTCCAGGGAAGAAAGGGACCAAGTACGTGTCAAAAACCATCCGGCGGGCTATGCAGTTTCACTTATGGGTGATTCAGAGACGTCGCTGGATTTTTCTATCAGCAACTGAAAAATCCAGCAGAACGCTGATTTAATGGCGCAGGTACTCACTAAGCTGCTATTTCTAGAAATAACAGTCAAGAAGCCAGTGAGCGACCTGGTTTGCGATGCCATTACAAAATGATGCCACCCATGGGAGACGAACATAAATATCAGATTGGTTCTTGCCCGCGACACCCCTGAAGTCATTAGCGACCTGGTTAGGCAGCCGGAAACCTAAGTGGAAAGATCGTGGATTGCCACGGTGGAGTTCTGTCACCAGGAACTGCCCGCGAAAGAAAATGGCTAAAGCTTAATCCTCGTCGTTGAATTGGGACCCCCTCTTCTTACCACCCCTATCTCCAACTCGGTGCTAGTGGTACAGTAGTCATGTAACAGTGCGAGTGACAGACAATCGTTTACTTAGGATAAATTAGTGTTAAGAGCGATCGACCTAAATTCAATAGAGGACTGAATTCATCTTCAATGGAATTCAGTCTTAAGGGGACGGTAATGTAACAAATCAAGCGAGTTGCGTACCGACCAAGTTCAGTTTTGCCGAGCTAGGTAATTCGCGATTAGCAAATGCAACTAGCTACGTCATATCTAGCAACAGTTGCATAAATTTGTACCTTCTGCATTTAACGAAATGTTGCTAGGTCGGGATTTGTTTACAATATCGGCCATTTGCATTTAGGTCAAAATTGAGTATAAAACCGCGATGTCGCTTGACATCGAGGTCTCAGTTCAGATTGCGATTAGCGAGTACTATTTTGTCAGTAAGTAACTTAAGCTTTGTGCAGTATCTTTTTGTAAATCCATTTTGTTTTCGTATTTGTTATATTTTTATTGTTTTGAATTTAATTGTTATTTATTATTTGTACCAATTTAATCTCTCACGAGCTAATCCTAGTCTGGACATATCTAAGTGTGCATCAGAAGATATCACCTAAAAACCAACCACCAGGTGAGTATAAGAAGAACATCACTACATGCACATAGTTAAGAGGTTGCCAAACGCGTGCACGTTCTCATAAGACGCGCGTTTGTTACAGAAGTTTTGTTAAAGTGGGAGGGCATCGGAAGGATATAAGTTTGGCCATGAGCCCTACTGTCCAGACCGTGTTGAAGGCTTTTTCAATGTCCAGTAGGGTCATGACCGTTACTTTGTTTTTGTTGAATGGGGTCGCGATATCGGTTGCAATCCTGCACACCTAATGCACCGTGCAATGTCTGGCTTGTAAGCCAAACTGGTAGTCAGGGGTGAGTTTTTGTCCTGTGTCG
>CALYJB010000063.1:0-16523 GCA_944738965.1 Nebria brevicollis
ATAACTATAAATCGTAAGATATATTATTTAATACATTATATAGTATAACGTCTGAATATTCTTGCTATAACTGAGAGTCTGGTAACAATAATGGGAATTGCGCGCGGAACTCGGGAATCTATATTCTAACCTGAAGAAAAACAGAAAATTTTCAAAAATATGATTCTAAAGAAAATTTAAAACTGCATGTTTTTCGTCAGTACAATTTATTTAATCCAAGGGTAAATATATCGTGTAAAATAAAAAACTGATTCGCAGACCAAACGTGTCGCGACTACCGATTTACACTCGTGAATTTTTAATTTCTTATACAAAGTATAAATAAGTATTGTAATAGTGAAATATTTAGATTTCGAGATTTTAACGGAAATATATCTTCTGACCTTCCCTGAATCGAGTATGACTATTTTTGAGATTATTTCTGTCTGTGTGTGTGTGTGTGTGTATGTGTCTGTCTGTGTGTGTGTGTGTGTGTGTGTGTGTGTGTGTGTGTGTGTGTGTGTGTGTGTGTGTGTGTGTGTGTGTGTGTGTGTGTGTGTGTGTGTGTGTGTGTGTGTGTGTGTGTGTGTGTGTGTGTGTGTGCTCTATAGCTTAAACGGTAGGAGATAATATTACAAACCTTCAAACTTTTGTTTACTCTAATTGTAACAGACACATTTCTTTATGTCCATAAACTGGATTGTAAACGGCATACTCACACTACGTTTCACCCTCGCACCCTTCAGGGGAGGTATTAAAAGGTTGCATTTCATTGATGGTAAGCGCAGTCAAGTCGATTCAAAGTCGAGTAGAATATATATATATATATATATATATATATATATATATATATATATATATATATATATATATATATATATATATATATATATATATATATATACATATACATATACATATATACATATATATATATATATATATATATATATATATATATATATATATATATATATATATATATGTATATATGTATATATGTATATATGTATATATGTATATATATATATATATATATATATATATATATGTACATATTTGGGCATATACTGGATTGTAAACGGCATACTCACACTACGTTTCACCCTCGCACCCTTCAGGGGAGGTATTAAAAGGTTGCATTTCATTGATGGTAAGCGCAGTCAAGTCGATTCAAAGTCGAGTAGAATATATATATAATATATATATATATATATATATATATATATATATACATATATATATATATATATATATACATATACATATACATATATATATATATATATATATATATATATATATATATATATATATATATATATATATATATATAGATATATATATATATATATATATATATATATATATATATATATATATGTATATATATATATATATATATATATATATATATATATATATATGTATATATATATATATATATATATATATATATATATATATATATAATATATATATATATGTATATATATATATATATATATATATATATATATATATATATATATATATATATATATATATATATATATATATGTACATATATATATATATATATATATATATATATGTACATATATATATATATATATATATATATATATATATATATATATATATATATATATATATATATATATATATATATATATATATATATTCTATAACTATTCTTCAAAAAAGGAACTACATAACTATAACGAACCCGTTTATAGTGAACTCTCGGTTATAACGAACTTTTCAAAAAAAGTCTAATGATATCTTATATGTATAATATCCTTTGCACCTTGACTTTTATTGTGAACCTCGGATATAGCGACCCATGTTGAATGCAAAATAGGCATTCGCTATATCCGATCTTCACTGTTGTTACAAAAAAAGAGTGTTTTTTCAATATTCTGCTTCAACTCAAAAACGTAGTACTTACAGCAAAATTAGTAAGAATGAAAATTAATATTTCGCATAACTTTTATTTGAAAAGTATTTTCAGAAAAGGTACCGGTTACAACAAAAATTAAGTTATTTTCAATATTACATTCAATACTTCTCACGTCTACTAGCGGAGATTAAGTCTATATACTCCGACAGTAGTAGATCTACTCGGTACGGCATATCTGTCGCTGATCCACAGACTAGTATGCACGACCATAGTGATAATCTTTCGAATGGATTTGGATTAAGACTGAAACCAAATCATTTTCAAAGGACAATTGCAAGCGGTATTTATGAAAACTGCTATACTACTTATAAGTTTCAAAATAATTATTTCTTCTTACTTAAGTATATTAAGACGACCACCTTCGTCAGCTAGTCTATATACTTCTTCAATACTGCCAATCTTTAGTACTCCCATGATTAACAATAGTAAAAATGAACCAATCATCAGTAATGACTGCACTACATCCGTCCATATTACAGCAGTAAAGCCTCCCTTTAAAGCAAACAATTATAAACAAATTCTAAATAAATATTTTTTAGTTGTAAATTTTCTTGATTCAATGTAACACATGATAAAAGAGATCCATTAATATGGAATTAATTCTGTTGAAATGTTGGTCAAGATGTGGTAATGATACTATATTGCTTAATTAAACGAAAAATACCCTACCTAGAAATTTTATAATATAGCCTAAATGTATATTCTAATACACTTACGGAAATTTTTAATCGTCTGTACTTACAATCATCGTATATAAGATGCATATGCCTCCAACAACACTGGTGCATACTTCCAATGGCATTTGAATTATTTCACTTATGACCAGTCCAGTATCATATAGCACTATTGGCATTTTGAGTAAGGAATTAAGTGTTTGGAATAGAAATGCCATTTGTCGAATACTTGGTCCAAATCTTAGTTCATAATACTAAAAATGTATGATGTTTAACTATGCTTTATGTGTTGTATTATTATATACGTCGTATGGTGCAGAAGTCTATCAGATTGGACGATAATGCAGAATGTTCTTATATTTATGTTGTAATTGTGAAAATCATGACATTACTATTTCAACATTAAAGTATGTTTAGCGGACACAGGATCAAATTTTTATAACAATAAAAATTTGTAAATAATCACACATCCGACTAAACATTTTCACATTATTTAAATTTTTTATATGTTCTGATATAATTATTTAATATCTAACAAAATCCTAAATATTTTTGAATAATAATGCTGTTACAATACCTCATATGGACTATCCATTTTTATGGAGCTACAGAAAATTGGTATAGTAATAAACCATATAATTGGTATTCCTACAAAATTTTCGGTGATGCTCATTATATATTCTCCTCCATATAAATACATTTCAGTTGTGATACTTAAAACGACAGCTGTTGAGACTCCACTAGAAACATATGGTACATATTTTTTTAATATTCCTTTTTGTAAACATTGTTAATCCAAACATTAAAGGATCTATATTCTATATAGACAAACATAATTTTTAATGCTTTCTTTCATTTAATGATACAAAACAAATATATCACAAACAGACGTTGTACTATTCAGTGTGCATACCATGAATCTCATACAGTCACATTTTCTTTAATAATTATCTTTAAATTCCGAAAAATTTGTATATACAGAAATAAGAACCGCTAACGAATTACTACCTAGCGAATAACGAAAGACCAATAGAAAATACGGAAAATTTCGAGTCACCATAAAAATATTCTCTTGTCGTTGCTAGTTGAGACTTCTTTTTGGATATAGCAACGTAAAATCCAATGAGAAGCCAAGAACACAGAGCGATTATAAATACCGCATAATCCAATGGATGCATTGTTATCTTGATTTACAGTACTAAATTTGGTTTACTGGGACAACTTTTATCTGCCTGGTAAGAAAAGCTATGATTGAAAGTGAATTTTCACACCAGAAATGTATGTTCAATCAGTAATCAGCGAAATGGTTGCACTAACAGAAAAAAATGGGAACAATTAGTATAAAAGATATTGTTTCGCACAACTTTTGTTTGAAAATTATCCTCAAGAGATGTACTATTTAGAAGAAAATTATTATTGAAATTCTAACTTTTCATATTTATATTCCTATAGTTGCGTACGTATGGGAGACTTTATTTAATAAACCATTACCACTATGACCTATGACTGTCAACTTTTCAATGGGAAAGCAATAATAACTAATTAAGGATTTGATATTTAACATCACAATTCTATATAGCAAAAAAGGATTCCGAAATATTACGGGCGAGTGTCGGCACTACATTTTGAAGATGAGTAGAATTAAGTGTTTGCAGGAATGTTTAAGAAGTGTGACTGCGGTGATCATTTCTATTCTTATATTCTTGGATTCTTGCAAAAGAGACGTTTCGGGTAAGGATGAGAAATAGCGGTCACTGAATTAACGAAGAGTTGATAATACTTAGTCGGTATATTTATAAGTCCTAATTAAGCTCGTATATATTACGCAGTAACAACTACTTGTCATTTTCCACATAGAGTTCATTTCTAAACAATATGCGATAAATAGTTAAATTTACATTGCGGTAGGCTGACCCAGTAGCCTCACTGAAGGTGACTATGCATTTGAATTGCTTGCAGATGACACCGTCAATACAGACGCAAGTATACAATTCCGGTGACTTCTATATAACTAATGTGATTTAGTGAAATATGGACGACAACGGGAATCAGTGTTTGTTCGTTTGGATATATGTACTATGCAGCACATATATCCAGCGGGTTGCATTATAACAATTTGAGAATTCTGTCTAGCAACTATAAATTTTCACTTATTTAAAACTGGGGTCACATTGTGGTATATATATATATATATATATATATATATATATATATATATATATATATATATATATATATATATATATATATTGTAACAAAGCGTGAGCATGCGCTCTCCACTACGTTACCGAACAGCTGTCCGCACACCAGAGCGCAAACCGCGCGCTGTGCTGGGACAGCCACGCGCAGGTATAGAGTAGGGAAAACCATTTAAAAGAAATCAACGCTAGAGAGCAAGGCAGTCTGAGTGCGAATGCAGAATCAATTGGGTAAGCAAACAACTGTTATATAAGTCAGAGCTTCGGTTAATGTCCAGTCTGACCCTGTAGCTAGTTCCCGTAGTAGATCCGTGCCTTGGATTTGTCCAGCCGGGTTTGCAGAACTATTGATATCAGAGCTTCGGTTATTTCCAGCCTGACACCGTAGTTATTTCCCGTAGTACATCCGTGCCTTGGTTTTGTCCGCCCGGGTTTTGTAGAACTATAGATATCAGAGCTTCGGTTATTTCCAGCCTGACACCGTAGTTATTTCCCGTAGTAGATCCGTGCCTTGGTTTTGTCCGGCCGGGTTTGTAGAACTATAGATGTCAGAGCTTCGGTTATTTCCAGCCTGACACCGTAGTTATTTCCCGTAGTAGATCCGTGCCTTGGTTTTGTCCGGCCGGGTTTGTAGTACTATTGATGTCAGAGCTTCGGTTATTTCCAGCCTGACACCGTAGTTATTTCCCGTAGTAGATCCGTGCCTTGGTTTTGTCCGGCCGGTGTTGTAACTTATAGAAGTGAGGGGAGTGGATAAGATATATCACCACTAGGGTGAAATTTCGTAGAACTGTAAATTACAAGTCATTTGGTCGTCCAGCGACATCTGTACCAAATAATCAGAAATAAAGAAAGTAATCTAATGAACTCTGTGAGTGTATGTTAATCTCCAGTATAGCTATCCGGACGACTGGCGCCCGAATTTATTTCAGAGCCATTTAGGTGACGCCTACGACGAAAGGGCTTCACAATTTGGCGCCCAAACAGGGACCTACAGTTTAAAGGAAAAAAAAGGAAGGAACCCGAAATGGAAGCTGGCCCATCACAAGCACGACCCAAAACTGGTACGGCATGAATATATGCGTTGAACAAGTCAAGCCTACAGAACGAATCACAGCGGTTTGGCTTGGAGAAAATCGGTAAAGAGGACGAATTGCGGCAACGAATGGTGGAATGGGTAAGAAGTGTCAACCGATCAGATTCGGTCGAACCAACTACCCTGACAGCAGTAGAAAAAACAGGTCCAGAACCCGGAGACCCCGAGGAACACGCACAATAGCGGATGAACACCCCGCAACAATACCATGTGCACCCACGGAATTATTGGACCGATTACAGAACCTCCGAGAAGCACAAAAATTGGCCAAAATAATGATTGGTTGGGCAGCAACACAACAAACGCACTATTATAATTTAAGAAGAAGGGACGTCGAGGTCCACGTCGGAGACAAAGTAACGCGACGAGAGAAACCGCTCTCGTCTGCGATACAGGGGTTTTCCGCAAAGCTCGCCCCAAAATATTCCGACCCATGGACTATATCACATCGTATCTCACGCCTGGTCTATTACGTATGGATAGAACACAATTGCCGACTACGGAGGATTCACATCAAGGATCTTCAACCGACGCAATTAGTAATGGTGCTTTATTCATTTCCACAGACACAATGGACTACCGAACCCTACCACGCCACCTGAAACGCTACGGGACAAGCCTGGTACCAAGCCTTTACCATTACCGCCAACACCAGCCAATTCAGCGACCCGAAAGAGGGCATTGGACAAAGTCCTCAATGCCCGGTACGGGGAAGATACCCCGGAAGCCGACCCTATGTATTGGCTGGACATAGATACGTCGCCAATCCCCACCACACCTGAAAACTCCACAACACCAGGACGAGGATGGATCCACTAGCCCTGCCCTCCCCCGGTCCCGGTCGAATTAAGGAAGGACCGGATCACCCGCCGGATAAGAGAGCTCTTTGGCCCGGAAACTCCAGAGAGGCGGAACCAAGGACAACCGGTGGAGAAATTGCCACCCGCACCAGAATTAGTGCAAACAGCTGTCCAAATCTCGAAACCCCCGTTATGGACTCCCAGTGAGCTGGCCAAACTGCGCCCACCCCATCTTGCCCCGTGAAAACGATACCGGGTATTGGTCCAAACCAACCCCCCTGTGTGGATGACCACCCCCCGCCAAAAACAAACAAAGTGATTTCGTGTTGTGAGTGTTATAGTTTTAAGTACTTTGACTTTAGATGTAAGTAATATAAGGTAGAAAAAAGTATAAATATACGTAATTTTAAGTGATTAAATATAAGAAATGAAGAAAATTATGGATTATGCGTACCAGTAAACCCGCCAAATGACCCCCCCCCCCCCCCGAAGTAAGACGTGGGTGTAACGAAGCGTGAGCATGCGCTCTCCACTACGTTACCGAACAGCTGTCCGCGCACCAGAGCGCAAACGGCGCGCACTGTGCTGGGACAGCCACGCGCAGGTAAAGAGTAGGGAAAACCATATAAAAGAAATCAACGCTAGAGAGCAAGGGAGTCTGAGTCCGAATGCAGAATCAATTGGGTAAGCAAACAACTATTATATAAGTCAGAGCTTCGGTTATTGTCCAGCCTGACCCCGTAGCTAGTTCCCGTAGTAGATCCGTGCCTTGGATTGGTCCGGCCGGGTTTGTAGAACTATTGATGTCAGAGCTTCGATTATTTCCAGCCTGACACCGTAGTTATTTCCCGTAGTACATCCGTGCCTTGGTTTTGTCCGGCCGGGTTTGTAGAACTATTGATGTCAGAGCTTCGGTTATTTCCAGCCTGACACCGTAGTTATTTCCCGTAGTAGATCAGTGCCTTGGATTTGTCCAGCCGGTTTTGTAGAACTATTGATGTCAGAGCTTCGGTTATTTCCAGCCTGACACCGTAGTTATTTCCCGTAGTAGATCCGTGCCTTGGTTTTGTCCGGCCGGTGTTGTAACTTGTAGAAGTGAGGGGAGTGGATAAGGTATATCACCACTAGGGTGAAATTTCGTAGAACAGTATAGCTATCCGGACGAAAGGCGCCCGAATTTATTTCAGAGCCATTTAGGTGACGCCTAAGACGAAAGGGCTTTACAATATATATATATATATATATATATATATATATATATATATATATATATATATATATATATATATATATATATTGTTACGTTATTTTATGTTGGCGGTGACATGTTCACCGTCATCAAACTCTTGAATCAATACTACACCCAAAGCAACCGCACTAGCTTCCGTCTGCAAACAAAACGGTTTGGAGAAGTCAGGACATGTTAATACAGGAGTGCTCCTTAAGCTACATTTTAAATCATTGAAATTCCTGTTTGTTGCTTCAGACCATGACCACTTTATTTTCTTGCGAATTAAATATGTGAGGGATGATATTTTTTCAGAAAAATTTGGTATGAAACTCCGATACCAAGAGGCTAAACCCACAAACCTTCGAATATCTTTAGGGCACTTAGGTATCGGAAAATTAACAATGGCTGCAATTTTATCAAGATCTACCCTTAATCCTGTAATATCGACAAGGTATCCCAAATATTTTAGTTCAGTACGTGCAAATTTGCATTTGTCTCGATTAAGTGAAAGATTTGCAGCCTTAAGTCGAGAAAATACTTTTTCTAATATTTTAATATGTGTAGGAAAATCAGTAGAAACAATGATAATATCATCAAGATAAACAAAATTATGTGGATAAAATTCTGGTCCAAATATATTGTCTACAAGACATTGGCAGGTTGCAGGAGCCCCTGAGAGACCGAATGGCATAAGCTTAAATTGGAAGAGACCACGTCCAGGTACCGTAAAGGCTGTTTTTTCGCAACTTGAAGAAGATAAGGGTATTTGCCAGAAAGCGGATTTAAGATCTAAGGAAGACAAGTATTTTGCACCACCTAAATGGTCTAAAATAGTTTAAACATACGGAATTGGTTACGCATCTTTTTTTCTTACACTATTTAATTTTCGAAAGTCAATACAGAAACGATAAGCACCACTAGACTTCTTTACTACCACAATAGGTGAGGTCCAAGGACTTTTCGAAGGTTGTACAATATTTTGTTTCAACATTTCATCCAGTTTCGAGTTAATAAACTGTTGAATGTGTGGTGAGACAGGGTAGTAACGTTGTTTAATAGGTTCCGCTTCTCCAGTATTAATTATATGCTCTATCGCATTTGTTGCTCCAAGATTTGAAGAAATGGTTGAAAAATAGTCCTCGACTAAAATATTAAGTTTTATATGTTCATTCACAGATAAGGTTGAAAGATCGTGAAGGGCACAAGTTACTGGAGGTTTTGCAAAGGAATGGGTCATAGTGGAAAAATCAAGAATAATAGAGAAACGAGTTAAAAAATCTATTCCCAAGATAAGTTCAGAAATAAGCGATGGAACTAATAGTGTATCGACATAGTGAATATTTCCATCAATACTATAAGGTATAGATACACGGGCTTCGATTGAACATATATGCCCACCGGCAGTAGTGATATTATTATTATCCCTAAAAATTACTTTAATCGGTAAACATTTGATCCATTCCCTCATTCGTTGATTAATAAGGGTACTAGATGATCCAGGGTCAATTAAACCAAAATAAAATGTGTTACCAATTGAAACTTTTAAGTAAGGATGTGAATCATCAGAGAACTTAAGCTGATCAGATATATTGTTATTTGAAAAGAGTGAAGATTGATAAAGTTTGGCATCAAGAACCGTTTTGGATTGCCGCCGATATTTGTGCCGGTTTCTCACAATTCGGCTGGTTTGTTTTCCGAAAAACTTGTACATTTTGGACACGTAGGAACCGTAACATTTGGTTCTCCACATCTAAAACAAAAACGTCTACGTTTTTCTTTACACTCGGAGTAAAGATGACCTTCCTGGTTACAATTCCAACAAATAATTTTAATCGCGAAAGCGACTTGACGAGAAGGAGAAGAAAAGTTGCGGGATGGTTGCGATGTAGTAGTGCGAATATTATCTTCATATACCATACCAGTTCTTGGTAAATTCGACGAGTAAACAGCTTCAAGTCGTTGACAAATATTATTTAGTTGTTCAATCGACGTTAAGCTATGAGCTGCTACATGTCCTGAGTAATAGGGAGCTAAGTTTAGTCGAATGGTACATAATTTCTTTTATTCCGATACCCTTTCTAATAACCGAGAAAATATAGATTGCATAGCGACAATAAATTCAGTAGGTCGCTCAGTTGGATGCTGTTTACGAGACAAAATCTCTAACCATAGTAAATGTTCATAATCTACTGGCTGATATTGAACCTTCAGACGCGCTAAAAGGTCATCCCATGATAAAACCGACGTCTTTATTGTTCTATACCACAGCAACGCTGCGCCTTTAAATACATCACTAGCAGCCTGTAGAACAGGGGTGGGCAAATACTTTAAAGCGCGGGCCAAAATGAAATTTTCAAAATGTCTCCCGGGCCGGAGGACTATACCGCATATGCTTTGCACAAGCGGATGTTTTGGATGGAGTTTTTTCCCTGCCAATTTTTTTTTGACAAAAACACTAAGTATCATTTCAATTTGAATAAATTATGTCACGTAATTTACAAAGAAATATTTTTATAAATAAATGGCTATTAGATAAACCAGTCATTGAAACATTTTATTTTGTTACTTATTTATGTCTTAATGATACAAATTATTTTATATTGACACATAGTTATTACAATTTAACATTTATATTGCATTTCGTAAATATAATAGTAAATAGAATATAAAAAAGAAAAGAAAAACATCAAACGGTAAAATAAATATTTAAAGTTAATGCGAAACGTGAAATCTCGAATGTTCATCTGACATTATTTTTTCAAAATTGGGTTCTAAATCACTTGTAGCAATCCTTAATACCGAGTGTAGATTTTCGTCAGTAATTTGTGATCGATATTTATTTTTCGTGGAAACCATTAAAGAAAAAGTTCTTTCACAAATATATGTCGAACCAAATAAAACAAGGTATTTTTGAACATAGTTCAAAAAATGTTTAAAATGTTCATCATTCAAAGCGCCATAGAAAGCACTCAATTCATTTGAGTGAAAATTTTCTTTTAATATATTATTTGATTGTAAGTCAATTAGTTCTAGTTGAATTTCAATAGGGGCTTCTTGCACATCGAAATTGAAAGGTTGGCTAATTAATGATAAAGGTTTTTCAATAGCTTTGAAATCTTGAAATCTTCTCTGGAATTCAGAATGCAGGTCTTGTGTTATTGCACTATATTTAAAAAAATCTGTATTTTTCAATGATTCTCGCCGTGCTTGCAATGAGGGGAAATGATTTAATAATTTATTATTAAAGTTTTCAGCAAATAAATTTAGTTTTGTCATAAATGCTTTGACGTTTGAGTGCATATTGAAAGCGAATTGTTTTTTCCCTTGTAGATTTATATTTAGTTCATTCAAATATTTTACGATATCTACTGAAAATGAGAAATCGTTTAGCCAAGCTCTATTTTGCAATTCAGGAAAATCATGTAGTTTTTCTTTTATCGACAAGAAGGATACTATTTCATCAAGCAAATATTGAAATCTGTCCAAAACTTTACCAATGCTAAGCCATCTCACTTCAGTGTAATAAGGAATTTCATAGAAGTCACATTCAATTTCTTTTAAAAATTCAACAAACTGTCGATGGTTTACAGCACGTCCTCGAATAAAATTCACAACTTTGGTCACAACAGTAACTACGTGATTCAATTTTAAAACCTTTCTGCATAGCACTTCTTGATGAATAATGCAGTGCAAAAATAATATATCGTGTTCTGGTTGTAACTTTTTTACTTTGTCGCGAATTCGTTTAAGTAAGCCTACATTTTTCCCTGTTAAACTAGGACAACCATCCGTAGTGACGCTTACTATTTTATTCCAAGTTAAACTTACTTTAACTAAACACTCTTCAAGAGCGAGAAAGAAGTCTTCACCAGTAGTTGTATCTTTCATTGGATGCACACTAAGAAGTTCCTCGCTAATTTCGCATTTCTTGTTAATGCCGCGAATAAATATTAATAATTGACTTGTATCAGTAATATCGCAGGACTCATCTAAAGCCAGAGAACAATAGGTAAAATCAGCAATTTTTGTTCTTAGCTGGTCAAGTAAGTTTCCTGAAATATTTTCAATCCGTCGTACTATTGTTCTTCTTGAAAGGCTTACATTTTCAAAAATATGTTTCTTTTCAGGACAACATATCTCCGACACTTGTACCATGCATTGTTTAACAAATTCTGCTTCAGAAAACGGCTTACATAACTTAGCAATTTTGTGTGCGACAACATAACTTGCTTTTGTGGTAGATTTCTCTATATTACTTTGTTTGGTAAAAATATTTTGTTGCTTATTCAAGTTTTTTGCTAAGTTTTCTGCTACAGTTTGAAGTTCTATTAAAGAATGTGATGCATATTTTGGATGTTTTGTTGTAAAGTGCCTGTTTAAATTGTATTCTTTAAAAACAGCAATTGTTTCCTGACAAACTAAACAAATTGCTTTCTTATTTATGTTTGTAAAAAGATATTTTACCGTCCAAGCTTCATTGAAGTTTCTGCATTCCAAATCAACTTTTCTTTTTTTAGATTGACTCATTTTACAAAGGTCTACAAACCTATAATTTAATTAATACAATAAAATAAAACCAATGTTTTAAAATTTTACTTACAAAAAGTCCACTTTTTCAATTTTATATTTGCAAACTAATATTAGACTCGAACAAAAAAGAGTATGCGATCAGTACTAAATCAAAATTAACAATACACGTGGTGCGACCTGTCGTCCCTCGAAAAGTGAGAGGAGTGCAGCATATGCAGTCCTCACAGGCATTTCGAACCTAGCGCGATCTCCTTTGTGTTCGACGAAAAAACCGCCCTGAGAGCGATGGTCGCGAGCGACCCGTGTGAAACACACGAGGATTGTTTCAAGCTCGCAACATCGTCCACACTAGTGTAGTTAGCCGACCACCCATTTTATTAAGACTATTATATATACAGTACGCACACTAATAATGCTGATGTCACAAAATCTCAAAAGAGTTTAAAAAAATTTATGTGCGGAATTTTTCAACGGGCCGGATAAAATTAGCAAAAGGGCCGGCTTTTGCCCACCCCTGCACTAGAGTGACTAGATATAAAGAGTGTGGACAATAGCTTCCCAGCCTATGATTGGCGCCGCCATAGTTTGTCTAAATGTTCAAATGAAATGCATTGCGTTATATGGAGCGCGCGGCTCATATTTTCTTATACTCTTTAAATCATTCCGCGACAGCATAGGTCAATCTATTATAGAAATATTTATACTAAATTCCAAACATTTCGCGGGCTAATATTACTATTTGTGCTGTATACTTGCAAGTATATTAGTGTTATACATTTCGCGAATCTCTTAAAATAAACACTGTTTATTATGCTTATTACATTTATTAATTCAAACTGTGTATTTTAAAATTATGTTTATACCGTAATATTTGAGCGCGAAATGTTTCGACTTTTGTATAAATGTTTCTATAAAAGATAGACATATGCTGTCGCTGAATAAAATACGCAGAATTTATTCAGAAATAACATAAAAAATACGGGGTGCAATTATCTTATCTGGTCCTTTAGATTTAAAGAGTATAAGAAAATATGAGCCGCGCACTCCATATAACGCAATGCATTTCATTTGAACATTTAGACAAACTATGGCGGCGACCAATCACAGGCGGGAACCTGCGCTCTATGCTTTAGATAGGGACTACTCGTCGATTGTCCACACTCTTATATATCTAGTCACTCTAGTATACACTGAAGTGCAACGGAATGCAGCGCTTAATATTGTGGGGCTAATAGTGGGTTTATACAGAAAAAATTAACGCTACATTTAACATTAGCGCTACATTTAACGCTACATTTTACTAACAAGAAAAACTGGCGTTAATACAGCTAAGCTAACAAAATTAACGCATGCGCATACTGGTTTCCGTGTTTGACATTTGCAAGTGTCAACTTGTTTTTTTGAGGCTATATTTTTATGATTTGCGAAAACATTTTTCCTTTTGCGATATATACAGTGGTTTTCATTTCTTTTAAATAAAAATGGATTCGGAACATGATTACAGAGAACATTTGGCTAGTTATTTTGGTTCAGTACCATGGCAAAAATCTCTTATCGAAAATGGTTCTATGCCGAAAGACTATTAAATTAAAATGATTTTGTATTTTAGTTATATTATTTCGGTTCAATACATTATTATAGTTGATTTAGAAGTTATTTCATCTTATGTTAACTTCAGTACCTACCAAAATCGTATATAACAAATGTGAATTGTGTTTGCGAAAAATAGGAAATGAAACTGGAAGTATTTTTAAATAAAACAATATAATAAAAAGTATTTAACTAATATATTTATATAATTTACTCGCTGTCCACCCCAAAAACTATATCCATATTCTTCTTTTGCCTACGTTTCTTCGCGGTTGGCGACACATCTTTCATTAATACGCCAACGCTTTTCCCAAATATGTCGGGGTCCTCTTCGGTCCTTTTGGCACTATAGTATTTTGCCAACGACAGACATGCACCTTCGATGCATGCATCTGCAGATGACTCGAATAGTTTTTTCCTCTGTTCACGTCTAAGTATTTCGGTCACTTCGACGTGACTGACGGGTCCATTCGGTTCATCCAAACACATTGGGGCCGCAGATCCCGAAGCTTCCTTGCTGTCGAGGCGTCTGTCAGTCGCATAGTGAGACCGCAAAGTCACACTCTGGAACTAGAATATATTTAAAATTACAACATCGTCCAATTTTAAAATATAGTTGCATATCACATACCTTTTAGCCTCATGACTTCGGAAACACTTCTCCATGTATTTTCTTTACTAGTTTTATTGCGGATGCCTACACTTCGCTTATCATACAATATAGCGTATTTTTCGACACTATCAATCAATTCACCGTCCATTATGGTAAAATAACAATAATAAACAACAATATACCAGGTAAACAAATGCGAATGCAAAAAGAGCTACAAACTGTACTGTCATGTTGTATTTGTCAACACATGTGCACCCGGTCACGCTTGCGCAGATGCGTTTTGCAAACTGAACAGATCTTAGACAAAGAAAGAACGAGTTTTTGTTCATCTCTCTTAGTAAGAAAGATAAAAGTTGGCCAACTTGTTAGCTTAGCGTTAAAAAGAAATGTAGTCTTAAATTCTGTATAAACGACAACATTGGTTAACATGGTGTTTATCTTTTTCTTAGCCTTAAATGTAGCGCTAATGTTAAATGTAGCGTTAATTTTTTCTGTATAAACCCACTATAACTCACACGAAAGGTGGCTACACTAAAGATGTCATACGCTATGCCCGACTAACTCAAATCATCTCGATAAGAAATATGATCTTATATTGAATGGTTCATATACTTTTGTTGATTGTTTCATTTCTATACAATTTCGGATATATTTAGCGGACGATATTTTTGTTATGTTTATCAAAATTTCAAATTTCTTTAAAATTAATATAAGATATCTGTGCATAAGTGTGTTAATATACTTTCGTATACGCTAATATAATTTCGTATACGCATTTTGGATAGATCGTTAGAATATATAAAACCTTTAAACTTTTCATTTTTTTTTTAAATTCTAACGAACTAATTAAAATGCGTATAAGAAAGTTCAGTGAAAGACACGTCAGCTTTTTTATAATCATTTTTCGGCACGTAACTAATAACAGAGTTCTTCCTGCCATAGGAACAAATTAAAATTATTGTTTAGGGCCATATTTTGTTGAACTTTTGAAAATTATCTGGTTTTCCTTGGACCAGAATACAGATTCCCGAGTTCTGTGCGCAAGTCACATTATTGTTTCCAGACAATCAATTGTTGAATTCATATCATAATTATTTCAATATTAAAATAAACGAACGATCAACTCTCATTTGCAAAATATATGGAAAATTAATAACCACAAATCCAACATCCGACTAACCATCTTTACACCACTCTAATTTTTTGTATGGACTGCTATAATTATTTACTATTTAACTAAAATCAAAGCATTTTTTAATTTTTCGAATTGAAATTACAATACCTCATATGGACTATCCATTTTAATAGAACTACTGAAAATAGGTGTAATAATAAACCATATAATAGGTAATCCTACCAAATTTTGGGATATAGACATTATGAATTCTCCTCCATATAGATACATTTCAGTTGTTATACTTAGAACAATAGCTGTTGAGAAACCACTAGAAAGATATGAAACACATTTATTATAAATGCCTTTTAATAAATTCATGTGAAGCCAGACTTAAACGGACATGTTTTCTGTATAGACAACCTTATAATGTTTTCTTACTTACTTATGTTTTATATGATATTACGTATTTACTCACGTGTAAAATTCAATATATATATATATATATATATATATATATATATATATATATATATATATATATATATATATATATATATACATATATATATATATATATATATATATATATATATATATATATATATATATATATATATATATATATATATATAATATATATATATATATATATATATATATATATATATATATATATATATATATATATATATATATATATATATATATATATATATATATATATATATATAT
>CALYJB010000064.1:0-26507 GCA_944738965.1 Nebria brevicollis
CGGTAAATTATTAATTTGCTGATAAATTCGTTTAAACAGTTTGAACTTTTATTTGCATAAAACATAAAATAATATGGATCCATTATAAAAATTTTACATCCACAGCACAATCACAAATATAAGAGGTTATGTTTTTAGTTTTGACAACTGAAAACCAATGCAACTGCCGAATAAGCGCGATTGCGGCGGTCAGCTAAAAGTAACCACATACTTCATTAACCGCGTACCATAATCTAACCGGTTCCTGAAAAATTCAATCGTGGTTACCGCGATCCAATTTAGGAATATACTATTTGTTTAACAAAGTTCGCTTGCTGGAAAGTACCCATAAACCCATTTTTCCCCACCACAAATTTAGTATTTCGTGAATGAATTATGTGTTTTAACGCTTAAATTATATCCGTTATAGGTGATAACGCTGATTGTTAGCAGCATAAACGCGGAAGAGACGCGATTGGAAGACTTATCGCCGAATGAGGCGCAACAAATTCTCGACAAACAAGACCTAACCTTAAAATACGCTCCGAAAATCGAATCGAATGTGCCGGCGCTTCGCTATCTGGGTAATGTGCAGCACGAAGTCCTCGAGGACATCTATCTGGCGAAGCAGTTCCATGGTCAAGACGGTATTGGAGGTTATGTTTACGGATACGCAGTGCCGGATATCGCCAAATCGGAGAAGAAGGTTGCCGGCGGCGATTTGACTGGCTCTTATAGTTATGTTAACGGCGATGGACAAGAAATTAAAGTGGAGTACTGGGATAACGGGAATGGATTCCATCAAACGGATAACTTACCGAAAGTTGAGTTGATCGCTAATGAGGACACAGCTGAAGTGAAGGCGGCAAAAGAGGAGCATTTTAGGATTTGGAAAGAACAAGCGGAACGTAATAAAGCATACGGCGCCAACACGTAAGTTACCCACTAAAATAAAGTATTTCCTCTAAACATACACTTCCACTTCTTCTATAGTACGTATACGGCTAGTGAACAATGCGCTTTTATGAGGGTATAGTACTTATTAGATATCAACAATCGATATTAGTATCTTAGATATAGCCCGTGACACATCCATATGAAATTAAGCTATATAACTCAAGGAACAGCAGGAACGTTTTTATAGGGATATATATATATATATATATATATATATATATACATATATACATATATACATATATACATATATACATATATACATATATACATATATACATATATACATATATACATATATACATATATACATATATACATATATACATATATACATATATACATATATACATATATACATATATACATATATACATATATACATATATACATATATACATATATACATATATACATATATACATATATACATATATACATATATACATATATACATATATACATATATACATATATACATATATACATATATACATATATACATATATACATATATACATATATACATATATACATATATACATATATACATATATACATATATACATATATACATATATACATATATACATATATACATATATACATATATACATATATACATATATACATATATACATATATACATATATACATATATACATATATACATATATACATATATACATATATACATATATACATATATACATATATACATATATACATATATACATATATACATATATACATATATACATATATACATATATACATATATACATATATACATATATACATATATACATATATACATATATACATATATACATATATACATATATACATATATACATATATACATATATACATATATACATATATACATATATACATATATACATATATACATATATACATATATACATATATACATATATACATATATACATATATACATATATACATATATACATATATACATATATACATATATACATATATACATATATACATATATACATATATACATATATACATATATACATATATACATATATACATATATACATATATACATATATACATATATACATATATACATATATACATATATGAGATGAGATACGTTGATGATATCTTATGCATAACAGAACATAATAATATAAACGACATCTTTACATATATAAACAACGTACACCCTAAAATAAAATTTACCCTAGAAGAAGAAAATAATAACAAAATAAATTACCTGGACATAACCATTATAAAATCTAATAACAGATTAACCTACAATATATACCGAAAACCCACCACAACAGACAATATAATCCACGCGCAATCCGAACACCCTAAACAACACAAATTGGCAGCTTTAAGAAGCTTAATACACCGACTTGTTATGTACTGAACTGGCAAAGACGAACAATGAATATCGTAAAAAAACCGAATCGGAAAAGACAGTTGTAAATCAAAAGAACGCTCTAGTTGAAAATAGCTTGGCTAACCGGACTGATACTCGCGTTTTCATGCAGACACTTCTCGTGAAAATACGAAACGAAAACGAAGAAAGGGAATTGCGGGCGGTTATTGACACTGGATCGCAGCGATCATACATCTTGAAATCTGTAGCTGAAGAATTGCACTATAAGATTAAAAGAAATGAGACGATAGTACTCGTCTTATTCGGTGGGGCTCAAACGTCGGAAGAGCGGCACAAATGTTACGATGTCAGGCTGTCAAGCTTAGATGGCAGGTATGCCTGCAAGTTTGAGGCGTTAGACCAGCCAGTTATATGTGACAATATTCCATCCGTTTTCTCGGGAGTTTGGACTAAAGAGTTACAGGATGCTGACATACGATTAACAGACACGACAGGACGTACAACAATTACATTGCTGATAGGGGCCGACATAGCAGGAGAAATACTTACCGGAAAGAAGCAAGTCCTTCCATGTGGTTTAATAGCGATGGAAACATTACTAGGCTGGGCCATGATGGGCAAGATACCCTGCAACGAGAGTTCGCAGGATACTACAATGGTAGTAGCGAATTTGCTAAATAGAGATATTTCCATCGAAGCACTATGGCGGCTCGACATACTGGGTATAGAGCATCCTACTGAGATAAAATCAAGGATTGAAATTGAAAGTATGGTGAAGGATCTATTTTCTCAAACAATAACTGTGGACAAGGAGGGTCGGTATGAGGTCAAAATGCCGTGGATCGAAGGACACCCACCTCTACCGTCGAATTATTCTCTTTGTAAGAAAAGACTAGAAGCTACAGAGAAGAAATTAATTGGCAATGGACAATTACAACAATATCAACAGATCTTTTTAGAATGGATAGAAAAAGGAATAATCGAAGAAGTACCTCAAGCAGAGATACCGAACTCTGCACACTACTTCCCACACAGACCTGTGTTGAAAGAAAACAGCACCACTAAGATGAGACCAGTGTTCGACGCATCCGCAATCGAGAAAAACCAACCTGCATTGAACCATTGCATAGAGAAAGGAGTAAATCTTATCGAACCTATTCCTTCAATTTTACTGAAGATTCGCAAAGAACAAATCGGCGTGGTGGCGGACATTAGTAAAGCCTTTTTGCAAATCGGATTGTGTAAAAAGGATCGAGACTTTCTTCGTTTTTGTGGAAACGCGCAGATGGTAGTGAGGTGGTATACCGTCACCGGAGGGTAGTATTTGGTGTTAGCTGCAGTCCATTTCTACTTGGAGCAACGATCGAACACCATCTTAAGAAATACCTAAAACAGAGCGACAATGTTGAACATCATTACTTGGAAGAAACCGTCACAAAATTACTCGATAGTTTCTATGTAGATAATTGCGTTACAACCCTACCGAACTCAGAAAAACTGACAAAGTTTATTTGTGAAGCCACAAAGGTGATGGCTATGGGAAAATTTGAATTAAGAGGGTGGGAGTTTACGGAAAACACAGAAGAAAAATGTGTCACAACAAACGTACTCGGTTTAACCTGGAATAAGAAGCGAGATACGTTATCCATTCACAAAGAGTGCGCTACTCAGAACAAAGATAAGCTTAGAACAAAGCGAACAATACTTTCAATAGCTCAACGAATTTTAGATCCAATCGGATTCACTTGCCCAGTAACATTGTTCCCAAAGTCCTTGCTGCAAAAAATGTGGGCAAACAAGATTGGATGGGATGTAGAGGTCGACATGGAAAGTACGATCATCTTCCAGAAATGGTGCGAAGGATTACCTCTCCTTTCAACAATAGAGACACCGAGATGGATTATGGGTAGTTCAGATGGAGCTGGAAAACTAAGTCTACACATATTTTGTGATTCAAGCAAGGATGCTTACGCTTGTGCAGTATTTTTGCGAATTGAGTTGGATAAGTTTGTGAAAATCGTTTTGATACAGGCTAAAACAAGAGTTTCGCCTTTGAAAAAATTGTCTATTCCAAGGCTAGAACTGCTGGCAGCTAGTATCGCATCCAGACTGTACGACACAATTAAAGGAAATTTTAGTTGTAATCTAGAATCACATTTTTGGAGTGACTCAACGGTAGTTTTGGCATGGATAAGACGATCCGACAAATGGTCAACATTCGTATGGAATCGAACGCAAGAAATTAGGCAGCTGACTTCTATGGAAGTATGGAGACACGTACCTGGACATTTAAATCCAGCAGACTTGCCTTCTCGTGGTTGTTCACCAAAGCATTTATTAGAATCAAAATGGTGGGAGGGCCCACAATGGCTACGGAGTTCACCGGCAAGTTGGCCACAAGAACAAAATTTAATTGATGAAGAAGAGATCGCAAAAGAAAGGAAGAAGGGACATATCATCGCCCTGATCAACAATGAAACCGAGAGCTGGTATGGTCATCATTTCTCAAAGTACAATAGTATAGTGCGAATGATCTCTTGGCTTCGTCGATTCAAACACAATGCTTTAAACCGACATGAGAGAAGAGAGGTGGAATTGTCAGTGGAGGAAATAGAAAACGGAGAGAAGAACTTGATTTCAATTATACAAAGAAAATCGTTCAATTGGCAACACTCCCCATATGCACGGACGAGGACGGCGTATTTCGTGTTCGAACCAAAATCTCCAATCGAGAAGACGAGCGCAACTTTCGTTTCCCATTTGTGTTACCCGCTCGCCATACAGTCATACAGAAATTGATCTACGACTTACACGTCAATTCCTGTCATGTTGGATTGCAAGGAATGATTTGTATCCTAAGAGAAAAGTACTGGATATTAGGAGGAAAACGGGCAATTCGCTCGGTAATTTCCAAATATGTGCCCTGTGAAAGACATACCTGTAAAGGACTTGAAGTTATAACACCGCCTCTACCAATGGATCGAGTCAGAGATGCCGCAACATTTGAAGTCACAGGAATAGATTTAGCTGGACCTATGTATTTGCGCAACGAGGCAAAAGCTTGGATCTGCTTATTTACATGCGGAGTGTACAGAGCAATACACCTGGAGGTTTTTACTGAACGTACCCCATTTTTCGCTAGAAAAACCGTGAAAATGCCCATAAAAGAGTACTTTTGCCCTATTTTTACGGTTTTTTGCTAGAAAAACCGTGAAAATGCACATAAAAGAGTACTTTTGCCCTATTTTTAGTAAAATGTACAAAAAGTGTAAATTGACAAACCTGAACGTATTGACAATTTTTTTCCCTAATAAATGGAGAATAAAAACGAATTAGCGAGTATGCTAAATAGTAGTAATTCACAATTTAGAAAATTGTCAGAGTTGGAGAATAAAACGTATAAAATCAAATATTTTGAGGTAATTGAAGGAAAGTATGGTGAGCAAATAATAGTTGGTATAGATAATTTTAAAGTATCATTACCTGAACGGTATAATAGATTTATACCAAGTATTGAAGAGTTGAACAGTAATCCTCCTAGTTTAAAATACAACGGTAAGAAGAAAATAGATACTAGAGAGATGCATGATATAGAATTTGTTTATACGAATAGTTAAAAATATAAAAAAAATAAATATTGAATTTGTTTAAACAAAATAAATATATAAATTAGGTAAATATAATTAAATATAACAAACAAATGATGATAATAATTTAATTTGGAAGGATGGTGAGCAATCGTCATAGTTTAAAATATAACGTAAAAATAGGTAATAAAATAAATATGACCACAAAAAAGTTTTATTATAAATGCACATAATAGTTGAATATAAGAAATGTCTTACATAAAATATAAAATTTAATAAACATACACATAGTTGAATACAAGCAAGAAATATAAAAGTTCATACACATAGTACTAGTTGAATATATATACAGTGGTGCCTCGCATAACGAACGCCTCGCACAGCGAACGCTGCACACAACGAACTTCCTTTTCGTTCATTTCACGATTCATACAACGAACTTCGCTTCACACAATAAACTTCGCTTCACACAACGAAGTCGCCCAATTCACACGATCACTGCCGATTTATTGCATCCTTCCGCGCAGGCAGTCGTTAGACTCGTTAGTCACTGCGTAGTACGCTTAACTTACGCACGTATCGCAGCAATCGTTCTTCATTACGAATTAAATCGCACACGTATCACGGAAGTCGTCCTTTTAAGATAAACTCAACATTTTTTTTATATGATGGGTTCTAAAAAAAGCAGGAAGGTGATTTCTCTTGAAATGAAACAGGAAATAATTAGAAGGAGTGAATGTGGGGTAAAACAGTGTGACCTCGTCAAAGAGTTTGGCCTCAACAAGACCACCATTTTCACCATTTTGACAAACAAGGATGCAATAAAATCAGCCAAAGTAGCCAAAGGAGTATCAAAACTATTTAATGAAAAACATAGATCTTCAATCCACGAGGAAATGGAGAGGCTATTAGCGATTTGGATTAAGGACAGGCAGGTGAAAGGTGACGTAACAACCCAAGATATTATCTGTCACAAGGCCAAGATAATTTATGAAGATCTAAAGAAAAACATCCCTGGAAGTAGCGGCAATCAAGATAATAAAGAAGATTTCAAAGCCAGCAGGGGGTGGTTTTTTAGATTTAAGAAAAGGTATGGAATCCACAGCGTTAATATGCATGGTGAGGCTGGCAGTGCTGATAAAAAAGAAGCAGAAAAGTTCTCTATTAATTTTCAAAAATTTATTATGGATGAAGAATACTGCCCACAACAAGTGTTCAATGCCGATGAAACGGGTCTTTTCTGGAAAAGAATGCCGAGCAGAACCTTCATTACAAAAGAAGAGAAGAAATTGCCAGGACACAAAGCCATGAAGGACAGACTTACCCTTATGATTTCGTCTAATGCCAGCGGAGACCTCAAGATCAAACCTCTATTGGTTTATCACTCTGAAAATCCAAGAATTTTTAAGAAAAATAACGTTATTAAGTCCAAATTGCCCGTCCATTGGAAGTCCAATCAAAAAGCCTGGGTGACCCAAGTTATCTTCAACGAATGGATTCTGGAAACCTTTGCTCCTGCCGTCAAGAAATTCTTGTTGGAAAAAGAACTGCCGCTCAAAGCCCTTCTGATACTTGACAATGCCCCTTCTCACCCAAAAGACCTAGAAGAAATATTGCAGGAAAATTATCCTTTTATCAAGGTGCAGTATTTGCCACCAAACACCACATCCATTCTCCAGCCAATGGATCAGCAGGTTATTGCGAACTTTAAAAAACTCTACACTAGAGCCCTCTTTAATAAGGTGTTTGAAGAATGCGAGTTTGGTGGAGACAATATGACTATCCGAATGTTTTGGAAGGAGAAATTTGATATCCTTTTGGCAATACGACTTATACAGAAGGCCTGGGAAGAAGTGTCACAAAGGACCCTCATTTCTGCTTGGAAGATGCTTGTGCCTTCGTGGATTCAGGAAGAAGCAGTAGTTGATGACACAGAAGTGGTGAAGGACATCATCACAGTGGCCCAAAGGTTGGAATTAGAGGTAGAGGAAGAGGATGTAGAGGAGCTTATTGAGGAACACAAAGAAGAGCTGACAACTGAAGAGCTCCAAACACTTCTGGCCCAACAACAGGACAATGCTCAAAGGGAAGCGTCATCTGATAACGAGGAGCAACAATCAAACAATCAACCAATTCCAACTGCTGACATCAAGAACATCCTGGTCAAATGGAAAGCAGTTCAGGAGTTTACCAATGCCCACTATCCGGATTCCGCTGAAGCAAACAGGATCAACGACCTGTACTCCGATACTCTTGTCCGTTATTTCCGGCAGATGTTGAAGAAAAGAGAGAAACAAACGACTTTGGACAGGTTTTTCACTGCACCATCGGCCAAAAAGCGGAAAATGGATGAAGATGTGCAAGATTCGATTATTTCTTAAAATTAAAAAATGTGTGTTTTTTTCATTATGTTTTTAGATGTATCTAAATAAAAATAATAACAAAAAATTTATCTTTTTTTTATGTCATCTTACCATATTTTATGCTACAGAACGAATTATTTTTTTTAACATGTATTGTTATGGGAAAACGCGTTTCACATAACGAACTTTTCGCATAACGAACTTGCTCCTGGAACGAATTAAGTTCGTTGTGTGAGGCACCACTGTACAAGAAATGTTTTACAGAAAATATAAATGTAAAATAAAATTATTCAACATAATATAAATTTAAATAAGTATCACCGCGGTGATATTACGTCATAGCTAAAACGTCACTGTTTAATTTATAAATGTAAAATTAAAATATTAATCATAGTAAAATATATACATATTATAAATTTAAATAAGTATCACCGCGGTGGTATTACGTCATATAACTAATGTGGTAGGGAGACCTCTTCAGTTATTACATCATTCTGTTTCCATGGTGGTATCTCGTTTAGTACTGGAAATTTATATAAAATTAGACAATAAATATATAAAATATATCAAATATATTAAATATAGAAATATAAAATATATAACTATTTAAATATATAACTATATAAATATATAACTATATACATATATAAAATATATAACTATATAAATATATAACTATATAAATAAATAACTTTATAAATATATATAATAAATACATATATACATATTTAAATATATTAAATATATAAATTATTAATTAATAATACATACTTGAAGTTGTCATTAAGCACTTTATTTCTATTATACTAGTAATTTTCTGCAACTTCTTTTATGAAATTTTATTCAACGATTTTTGTATATGTTCACGCTGCAAAGGCATCTAAAAGACTGTTACTAATACAGAATAATCTAGAACATTTCACATTGCATCATAACCGTTCAACTTTTTTTCTTTTAAATATTTCTCAACGCAAAAGTAATTAATGTTTTTAATAAACTCGCGTTCCTTAATAAATATTTGAACCTCTAATATTTCACCAGATTTAAATGTTAATAGTAAATTATTATAAAAATCATAGCATTTCTTGAATTCAATCATTTTTTCTTTTATATTTAAGAGTTCAGTGACACACATAAGTAAAGGTGACCCGACAGCGATAACTGATAATAAGGGCATTGCTATCGCTGATAAACTTCTGCCTGTAAATAAAACTTCGCCCAAATGCATACCTAGATTAATTTTACTATAATGTTTATAAGATTTGCGGTAAACATATTACGTTTTTCAAGATAATCTTCCATTTAGAACGGGAAAATGTTTCTTTATAAATGAGGAAAAAAGAAGGATCTGGATTTGTAAATAGTTTAATAAATAAATTACCGCTTGAAGTACATATACCAGATTATAATTACTGTGGTCCAGGTACCAAGTTAGAAAAACGATTAGCAAGAGGTGATAAAGGAGTTAACGGATTAGATGAAGCTTGCGGAGAACATGACATAGCTTATTCTAAATATACAGATGTATACAACAGAAATAAAGCTAATTATATATTAGAAAATAAAGCATGGAATAGAGTATTAGATAAAAATGCAAGTTTTAAAGAAAAAATAGCTGCTCGATCAGTTACAAGTATAACGAATGCGAAAAGTAAAATGGGAATGGGTCTAATTTTTATACTAATAAATCAGTTGAAATGGCAGAAATATTGAGTAAAAGTCAATTAAATAAAATTCAAAAAGCTAAACAGGAAGGAGTAGGCTACTATAAAATTATCTGCATCTCAGATAAAAAAATAAGTCCTCCATCAAAAATACCTATACCTGTCACAATGTTAATAGCGGCATTACAAAATTCTAATTCAAACAATGTACAGGATATTGTAAATCAATTAGCAAATGTAAAAGGCAGTATTGAATTACCAACAACGCAATTATTAAATAGTTTAACAGACAAGGAAGGTGGTGTAATACTTTTGCCAGCAGCACCAATAATAAAAGGATCATGTATAAAATTAGGCGGTGCATTATTTGATATTTTTGTAAAAAATGGCGGCTTTCTTCCATTCGCAATTCCAGCTGTAATGACATTAATTAAAGGTGCATTAGCCGCTCTAGGAACAGGTGCAATGTTGCAAGCAGGTAAAAAGGTAGGCGAGAAGGTTTTTGGTAATGGGATGTATATAGGCGATCCTGCATATAATAAGCAGAAACGTGGAGGAAAAATAAAAAAAAATTGATACCAGAGAGACCATTGTCAAATATAGAAATATTGAAATATGCTAAAGAGTTAAGACTTCCATTTTTTAGAGGTGTATTTATGGATGACACTTTGCCTAAACTAATTAACATGAATGAATCAGGTATAGTTAATTTAGATTCTAATTTGGGACCAGGTACTCACTGGGTAGCTTATATAAAAATTGATAATAAAGTTTACTATTTTGATAGTTATGGAAACGTAAACCCTGAAATAAAATTAGTAAAGTATTTTAGTAAGGCTGAAATATATTATAATTATGACAGACAACAGTCATATAGTGAAACAAATTGTGGAAAGTTATGCATAGAATTTATATATAATTTCTTTTATAATAAATGGGTACACTCACATTAGATAATTATAAAAATTTGAATCAATCTATTTTAATTAGTAATTATTTCTCCTCACTAGATTTATCAGATGGTAGTTATGAATTGTGTCTGAAAAGTTTAAAAACATCATTTACTATTCCAAATGTATCAGAAAAATAAAAAAATAATACTTTTACTTATATTAAAGAGGGTGTTAGTAAAACAATTAAAATTGATGATGGTACATATAGATATAAAGACTTGAAAGACATACTAAAAGAAATTATCGGTATAGAATTCACATTAAAACCAAATGACAATACTATGAAAAATATGATTAAAAGTATTTATACCATCGACTTTACAACATATAACTTGTTGAAGAATATATATGTGTCTAAAGAAAATCAATAGTGCTTTTCCTTTCGTTGTTTTTTTACAATAATAATATATATAGAATATAAAATAAATAGAAGACAATCTAAATATATATAATCGTTAATACTTTTTAAAACTGTCATTTTGCTTTATAAACAGGATTTGCTTTGTTAATAAATAAACTACAAATTTATCAGAACTACTAATTTATCAATAGGATCATTGCTGGGATTTAATAAAAGGGTACTAGAGCCAAACATACTGCACATGTCTGATAACACTTTGGATATATTTCCTGTTAAGACTATCAAAGTATGTTCAAATATTACAAAAGGATGGTATATCGGCTCGACAGAAACTAGTACAATATATGAATTTTTTCTAAAAGTAAGACCTGGTTATGATATAAATGAGCAACCTATTAACTTGGCATATTATCCACTAATATTAAATAAAATAGATAAATTGGAATTAAAACTAATAGATCAAGATGATAATTTAATAGACTTTAGAACTGAACCTTTGTTAATAACTTTACATATAAGAAAAACATAATATTTTTTTCTATATAAATGGATACAGCAATATTTGATTATTCTATTAATGAGCGAGTACATAAACCATCTATCCAGCGTTACCAATATATAAAATATTTACCTATGATAGTAGGTAGAATTAATACACCAAATACATTTACAGAGATTAAAGTACCCAATCAGGATGTTATTTATGACACTGCAAACAGTAATCTTGTAATAACCGGTCAGATTATTGGCAAACGTACCCCACTGACATATGCTAATTATAAGACGATTCAATTTGTTCAAAATGGTATAATGCATCTCTATTCACAAATAAAATATTTAATATCCAGTAAAGAAGTAGAAGTAGTTATTGCTCCAGGTTATACAACAACAATTAAAGGTTTAACTACTTTTAATAAACAAGACATGTTTGATGGCTGGGGCACTGAGAATGTTTTAGATGAAAAGGGATATTTTTCCATTACTGTACCACTAAAAAATATTTTCGGTGTATTTGAAACATATAATAAAGCTATTTTACGTGTCAGTCAGGAACTACAACTACTTAGAGCAACCGATGATTCATATTGTTTATTAGCACCAGTGACATTAAAAGACAATTTGCAAATTAATATTTCAGAAGTATATTGGAGTATGCCACTAGTAATTCCCACATTGGAAAAACAAATAGAAATTAGTAATCTTATAGCTTCAAACCAACAGCAAATAATAAATTATAATTCATGGACTTATGAATGTAATCCTACAATTCCTAAAGATGTGATGAAATATACATGGCGAGTAGCAACCCTTGCAAAACGTCCAAAATATTTCATCATAGCGTTTTCTAAAAATCGTGATACAGATGTAACTGTAGATAATTCAAAATTTTATTTTATTGACCTGCATGATATAAAAGCATTATTAAACAACGATGGCTATCCACAGGAAAACTTAATGTTAGATACTGACCACAATGACTATAGTAGTGTATACACAATGTTTAAAAACTTTCAAATGACATATTTCCTTAATAACAAACATATTAATGCACCTATTGTTTCTAAATATGAGTTTAATAAAAACTATCCAATATTTGTTATAGATTGTTTATATCAAAACGAGACCATAAAGGAATCAATTACAGATGTAAAGATTGACTTTCAGTTTAATAAAAAGTTTCCAAAAAATACTATGGTACACTGTCTGATAGTTAGTGATACAAACATAAAATATAGTAGCTTGACAAACACGGTAGTATAGTAGAGATATAAATATTTCCCCAACACTATAAGATGTATAATATGTGGACCATCAAATTGTGGTAAAACAAACATTATATTACAAATGTTAACAGATACGCATAACTGTTTAATATATCAAAATATGTTTATTCAAAATCATTACATCAACTAAAATACAAATATCTTGAAGAGTTTGTAAATGAAATGAATAGTCATTTGAAAAATCGTATAGGCTTTTACAAATTTGAAAATGCTGAAGACGTTACACCTGTAGAAAATGTAAAACCTAATTCAGTAGCAATATTTGATGATATTGATACACGAAAAATAAAAATACTTGAAGATTATTTTAGTAGAGGTAGACATTATGGTCTTTGTTGTATATGCACATGTCAAACATTAAGCCGCATACCGAAACAGATGGTCAGAGTTAATGCCAACTATATTATACTTTGTCACTTTACTGATAGTACTAATTTAAAATATGCAAATAATGATTTCGCTGGCATGGATATGAGTATAGAAAAGTTTAGAGATCTTTGTAATTTTTGTTGGAAAAAAAATATGATTTTCTAGCCATAAATATGGAGAAAGATATGGCAAATGGTAAATATAGCCGTCGCTTTAATGAGAACATTTTATCTTAACTACATTAATTTTATTTTAATTTAAATATCTAAAATTATTTTTTATATTTATTATTTAAATATTATAATTTAAATATCTACATTTATTTTTTATATATCTATTTAAATATTTTAATTTAAATATCTACAATTATATTTTATATCTATTATTTAAATATTTTAATTCAAATATCTACAATTATATTTTATATCTATTATTAAAATATTTTAATTTAAATATCTACAATTATTTTTTATATCTATTTAGTATTTAGATATTTTAATTTAAATATTTACAATTATTTTATATATCTATTATTTAAATATTTTAATTTAAATATCTACAATTATTTTTTATATTTATTATTTAAATATTAATATATCTACCGTTAATTTTTATTAATATAATATTGACCCCATGGTAATGTGCCAAACCCATTTTCTAGTATATATCTTTTATTATCCGCAGGAATCAGAGCAATTTTATTTTGATTGATGGAATAAATGTCATGCTTTACACTTCTAATAGTATTCATTGTTCTGGACATCTTCTCGCTATTAAATAAACAGTTTTTATAATCGTCAATAGTAATATTATTCTTAACTACATTTTTCTTGGTACCTTTTGCCTTCTTTTGAACTGTTTTACCTAATACATCAAACGCATACATTTTTGCCTTTAAGCCAACAAATTCTGTCATTGGAGAGCCCATATTTACATCTTTCATTTTTCCAAGTACCTTTTTGTTCACTATGGGTATGTTATATTTATTATCAACAGGATAGTCGGATGTATCAAGGTGATCTATCATATGTTTCATGTCTTCATAAAAGTCTTCCGTGATAATATTATAAATATAGGAATCCGTATCTTGATAGAGTAACCCTGTATTATGCTTATATTTTTGTTTCATAACATTATAATGGAAATCATACATTAGCTCTTTTGATATATCTAATATAGACAAACCAATGTAAATTGGTTTATTGATTGTTATTTTAGTTTTATTCATATGTATGGCCACAAGATTTTCAGTAAAGATGTTTCTATGTTTAAAGTTTGGTTTGCTTATAAGCTTTTTACTTTTTTTAGCATTTGAACATAGTATTATGTTTACATATTTTCTAATGTTTTCCATAGACTTTCCAAATATGCTGTTATTCATTAATTTATAAAAGTCCTTTTCGAATTCACTACTTGCTTTCTTTCTCATTTCCGTATTCAAGTCTATATAATTCTTTAACCAATAAGATTGTCTAAAACTTATTACTCTGTGTACTTGTTTTAATACCATTCCCTTTGATAGATATTGTTTCAAGCTTCTATAATGTAAAACATATCTTTTTTTGTTATCCAATGTAGTTAGTAATTTACATTTATTAGATCCTGGTGGATTTTTTGATTCGGGTGCCAGTGGTAAATCTTTATGTAAATCATGTAACTCCATGGGATATTCTAAATCAACTTCAGCAATATATCCTTCATTTGCATCATCCGCTAGATTTAAATTAATATTTTTACTGGCCCATTCAAAACCTGCATATGGCATCTTCTGCGACATTGCCCAACCATATAAATTATTAGCATCTAAATACATTAAATAATTGGATGATTTTGCGGGGTCATAATCTTCCATGTATTTATTATTTGCCTTTATATACCGCTTATAACACTGTGCTATTCCTCCTCTAATACCTTTTCCAATCCTTAAAATCATATCATAGTCAGATATTAAGTCTAATGCCTGTTTTGTATATTTTAACATTGCATCCCATGTTAGTCCAGGTGTTGTAAAGTACCATGCTGGGTCTAATTTGTCTAAATTGTATCATATTAATCTGAAATTCTCAAATATATCCGCCAACAACAATACATCTGTTTTTACATACAAGTCATGAAGGTCTCCTAGATTTTGCATATAAAATTTGTTCCATACATTTAATACATGTTCATAGTCTGTATCACTTATGTTTGAATCGTTTAGTTCGCTATAAAATTCCGATTTAGGTGGAACACTTGTCTCTGTAAATCTTGACCATGAATCCATGTATTCATAGCAATATGCTAGTTTCTTAGTTACATAGTCAACCTCATCTTCTTTAAAGTATTTAGTCAATGATGTTTTTTGTTCTTTTTACTTTCTTATACGCAGTATAAGTAAGTATTGTAATCATGAAAAATTTCGAACTCGAGATTTTAACGGAAATATACGTTTTGACCTTCCCTGAATCGATTCTGACTATTTTTGGAATGACGTCCGTCTGTGTGTGTGTGTGTGTGTGTGTGTGTGTGTGTATGTGTGTGTGTGTGTGTGTGTGTGTGTGTGTGTGTGTGTCTGTGAGTGTGTGTGTGTGAGCGCTCTACAGCCCAAACGGCTAAAGGGAAAATTATGAAATTTTAAACTTAAGATTTGTACGTGCCTGGCACGAAAATCTCTTATTTTTGAAAACCATATTCCGACCGGAAGTGCATGTTTACCCTAGTCATTTTTTGCAGTTTCTGCAATTACTCAAAAATGGTTACAGTTACAGAAAATTTTTGTGAACAAAAATTAATGATATTTATATTTAGCACAACTTTTGTTTGAATCCTTTTTCCAAAAAAAGTACTGGTTTCAAAATAAATTTCTGCTTATTATATATATTGTTACATAAATCGTATCATCTGCGCCTGGCAATTGTTTAACAAAATAGACTTAAATTATTTGAAGTTTGACATTTAATATTTATTCTAAGAAGTTCTATTTAGTGTAAAAGCGATCTAAAGGTTAGAACAAATATTATAAATTAGAAAAATAATGTAACTACGATATGGTTTAACCCATATGCGGATAAGAAAGTTCGGTGCATGACACTGCAGATATTTTTAAATTCTTTGCAAGATTTTCCAAACCACTCGACATAAACTTATATACCGTTCTTCACTACATTATTTTTTTTTGTATTATTAAATTAAATTATACAACTGGCCATTATAGGCCAACCAGTAAATAGTATGTATTTGATTCTCGTGCGTGAAGGTGATACCCATTGGTGTTCCTTCCTGTTTAGTTTATTTCGCTATCCCTGTTGAGGATATTATGCACTCAAGTCTAGCGGTTTTTTTCTTTGCAATCTCCTGACTTCGTAAGCGTTGTTAAGCAAATTGATGGCTAGTTGGTTAGGGTGTTGATTTAGTCGAGATTCGTATGATTTAGCAAACGTTTTGATTTGTTCGGGGATGTATTTGATTTTGAAATCTCTATGTATTGTCTCGTTGTTGATATACCAGGGGACTCTGGATATGGTTCTAAGTGTTTTATTCTGGAATCGTTGTATTATATCAGTATTGGATATTTTCATCCCCATAGTTGGATTCCATAACTCCAGATTGGTATAATAACTACTTTGTATAGTAGTAACTTACTTTGTAATGATAGCTGGGAGTTATAGCCTATTAACCACCACATTTTTTTAACTTTTATATCTAGTTGTTTTCTTTTTGCCAATAGATGATGTTTCCAAGTCAAACGCTTGTCTAGGTGTATACCAAGATATTTGACGTGATTTTCTAGTGTCAGAGATTTCCCATTTAGTTTGATTTGCGGGCTTGTGATATGTTTCGTGGTAAAGACGATGTGCGTTAATTTTGTTTCATTGATTTTAATTCTCCATTTCTGTACCCACCTTTCTATATCATTTAGCGAATTCTGTAGGATGTTTGATGCTTCAACAGCGTTTTCCTGCGATGCTAGTATTGCTGTATCGTCAGCGTATGTAGCAGTTATCACATCCTCATTACAGGGTATGTCTGTGGTAAAGAGCTGATACAGTACTGGTCCTAATACGCTCCCTTGTGGTACTTCTGCTTTAATGGGGTAATGTTTTGAGAAGCAGCCTTCATAGGACACGTGGAAGTATCTTTCACTTAGGTAGGATTTTAACAGCAGATAGTACTGGCATGGTAGATGTGATTTTATTTTATATAGTAGTCCAGTGTGCCATACACGATCAAATGCTTGACTAATATCAATAAAAGCAGCAGAGCATATTTTTCCTTCTTCTAAGCAGTTTTCTATTTTGTTTACTACTCGATGTACCTGTTCTATTGTCGAGTGCTGTTCTCTAAATCCGAATTGGTGTTGAGGGATTAGGTGAGCTTCTTCGATGATAGGTTTTAATCGTTTTAGTAGCAGTTTTTCGAGTAATTTAGATAGAACTGGGAGCAGCGATATTGGCCTGTAGGATGTTGTTTCATGGGTTGGTTTGCCTGGTTTATGTATTAATATTACTTGTGCGAACTTCCATTGTATGGGGAAGTTTTGGGTTCGCATGATTGCATTAAAAATATGTGTTATTGCCATAATTCCTTTTTTTGGTAACTCTTGAAGTAGTTTAACTGTTATCAAATCGAATCCTGGCGCTTTTTTATTTTTTAAATATTTAATTTCACTTTTAATTTCACCAGGAGAACAGTGTTTAAGGGGCATAGATAGTTGCAATGGGGCGTCCAGGTATTCTGTAATACGTGTTTCTTCGTCACTTGTGTCCGTTGAAGGATAAGGTTCAAAAACTTTAGATAGGTGTTCCGCAAAGACATCTGCCTTCTCTTTGTCTTCTCTAGCCCATGAGCCATCTTCTTTACGAATAGGAGGTACGTGTTGTTTTGGTCTTTTTAAGTTTTTTGTAGCTTTCCACAGCGTGTAGTCGTCTTGCGCATAGGGTGAAAGATTGCAAATATATTCTTGAAATGTTTCGTTTTTGATGTTATGTAGTAATCTTTTTAATTCTGTAGTTAATTTATTTAGCCTATTTTTATCACTGGGATGCCTTGTAAATTGCCATATACGTCTGGCCTTTCGTTTTTCCAAGATTTTGTCTTTTATGTATTTGGGATAGTTTATAGCATTTTCAGGTTTATTTTTAATTGGTGGTGTGGATTGCCATGATGCGTTTTGAATGTTTTTTGTTAACATATCGACAGCTTTTTCGATGTCGTTTGCTGTTTGGAGTGGTATATGTAGAATTATATTTTCATTAAGATATTCTTTGAATGTTTCCCAGTTAGTATGAGTGTTGTACAGTGACGGTCTATTTTCTTTTCTTATGATGTTTGAGCTTATGGTGAGTATTATTGGGGAGTGGTCAGATGAGAGATCATAGCAAGAGCTCGCATCTATGTAGTTCGGTGAAATTCCGTTTGTGACGAAAAAGTCTAGTAGATCGGGTATTTTGTTTGCATCCGTTGGCCAGTAGGTAGGCTTACCTGTACTGATATATCCGTAGCCCTTAGCTAGCATGGCTTTCTGAAGTTCTCTGCCTTTAGGATTTATGAGTCTTGAACCCCATCGTGAGTGCTTGGCGTTAAAATCTCCTCCCACTATAAATCTGGAACCTAAGCTTTGAAAGTAATCTTCAAATTCATTTTTCTTGATTGTATGCTTAGGTGGACAATATACCGCAGCTATGACTAGTGTTCCAAAGTTGTCTTTGATTTTAATGTTTGTTGCTTGAATGAATTCTTCTTCGTATTTTTCTATTTCGAAGTGTGTGATTTTTTCGTTGACAATTACGGCAGTTCCTCCGTGGGCAGTTCCATCTGGGTGATCAGTGTGGTACACTTTATAATTATGAATTTTGAAGTAGTTTCTTTCAGTGAAGTGAGTTTCTGTTACTAGTAGTATATCTATTTTTTGCTCAATAAGGAAGACTTCTGTTTCCTGACGATGTTGCGCCAGACCGTTTGCATTCCATAATGCTATTCTTAATGATTTATCCATTACTTTGTGATTGTTTTATTAGCGTGGATAGTATGTTGATGATCATACTATTTTGATTCATTAACTGGTTGAACATCATTTCAAATTTATTTAGGAATTGCGCGAGGGTAATATCATTGTTTTCTTGCTTTGTTGACTTTTGTGTTTCATTTGTAGTTTGATTCGTTATTTCAGCATAGGTTGCACCTTCCCTTTCTGTTCGTTTATTTGTTGTTTGTTCTTTCCGTTTGTTGTTATTTAGCGATTTCTTGTGATATATTGGTTTGTCTCTTGCTTTTTGAAGTTCCTGGTATACAATATAACCTTTGTAATTTGCTGGATGTGGTCCGTTGCATAGCGCACATTTTGCAGGGCTATCTCTGGTTTTCTTGCAATCTTTTGTCGGATGATTGGCAGCACATTTGACACAGTAGTTTTGTTTTGTGCAATATGTGTTCGTATGTCCATAGTCTTGGCATCGGAGACATTGAGGGATGTCTTTCTGTTTGCGTGGTGGTTCTACTGTGACTTTAGTGTTCAAGAGGTATTTGATGTCGTATATTTTCTTATTATTTTCGTTTGGTATTTGGTCGACGAAAAACATTGGTAGTGGCTCTTTGTATCTCCAGCTACGAATATTGATAATATTTTGTGTTTCGAATCCTTGTTCTTGTAATGCTTCTTTTATATCATCTGTTGGTATCGAGTGATGTAGGTTTTTAATAACTACTCTATAAGCTCTTTCCTGTCTTGGTTGATATGTGTGATTCGCTATTTTGTTTTGTTCTAGCATGTGGATCAGTTTTCGATATGCGTCGATTGTATTTGTATTTACTTTAATAGCATTGTTTGATAGAGTCTTGCAAGTAAATTCAGATTTTTGTAGTACAGTTTCGAAACTGACTAGCATTAATTGATAGTCTACTATATCTTGAATGTAAATAGGAGGTGGCTTAGATTCACTTGTCTTGTTTGTGTTGTTTTCCTAGGTTTGATCGATATTTTCTTCAGACTGTCGTTCTAAGATCTCATGTCCCGTGTCATTGCTAAGGGCACAAAATCTATTTTGACTGTGGGTGCCTGTTGTATTGTACTCATTGTTAGTGTTGCTACGTTTTGAATTTTCTTGGGATTGATTTGATTCTTTCTCTCTGAATCTTTTATTGGTTCGTTTGGCAGTTACTTTTTGCCATGCTAATTGGTCTTCGCTCGATTGAATGAAGTCGATGTTTTCGTGCATCGGTGTGGCCTGACTCGTGCTAGGAGTAAAATAAGTATTGGGACTACTATTCTGACTTAGATAATTAGTATTATGGATTACTGAACTTATAATGGGTGAGGTGTGCATTCTGGTTGAGGTAAAAGTTGGTTGAACACAGTGATGAGTTGCGGCAGATGTGGTGGTTACTACGTTTATATAGCGCGTTGGTACAATATTTGCACCACCACTTGTTTGTTGCATGATTGCAGGATCGTAAGATACAATTGTTTTCTTGTTTTACTAACTATATAATAGTTGCCTGGTTTTTATATACGAATTTATAATAGTTTGTGGAATCACAATACTATTGTTTGTTTATTTTGTGCATTTTTAAATTTATTCCAATCTTCGTGAGGTGGTTGTTTCAATGTTAAGAAAGTCAATATATTCTCATTTTTTGGATATTTCTTATTTTGTTGTTCAGTGTTGTTGTATAATATAATATGATCTTCATCGAAATCTATTTTATAACCATTAAATAACAAATCTCTCGTTTTATTCATCTTTTGCCCCATTCTATAACCATGTTCAGTTTTATGACTAATCCGTAAGTTGTGTCTCTCCCATCTTGTTGTCGATTTAAATATGCATCTTCTATGGTATTAACAACAGCCATTTCACCTGGTAGAACTACTCTTTGTTTTGGCATTGGTACTATTGTTTCTTCATCGCCTTCATATGAATCATTTAAAGTTGATGATGCTACAGAATTTCGCCAGTGTACCATTGCATTTCTTGATATACTTGCATCAGTAATAGCATTTGTTGTTTCTTTTATGCCTTTTTCTTTTTTATTCAAAACTTTAATTATAGGTTTATATTGTTTCTCTAAAGCTTCAATTTTATCAAACTCACTCTGATTATATATTTTTAAAGCATCTATTGTTTTTTTTCTTAGAGATATTAAATTGTTCTTCTCACTTCTCATAGCTTTTATCATACATTTATTTAAGAAAAAATTATATTAATTTATGATTCATGTTTTATGTTTATGTTTTATGTACTTTATTTACGTCTAGTTTATGTTTTATGTACTTTATTTATGTCTAGTTTATGTTTTATGTACTTTATTTATGTCTAGTTTATGTTTTATGTACTTTATTTATGTCTAGTTTATGTTTTATGTACTTTATTTATATCTAGTTTATGTTTTATGTACTTTATTTATGTCTAGTTTATGTTTTATGTACTTTATTTATGTCTAGATTATGTTTTATGTACTTTATTTACGTCTAGTTTATGTTTTATGTACTTTATTTATGTTTTATGTACTTTATTTATTCAATATTTATTTTTTTTATTTTTTTAATATTTTTAACTATTCGTTTAAACAAATTCTATATCATGCATCTCTCTAGTACCTATTTTCTTCTTACCGTTATATTTTAAACTAGGAGGATTACTGTTCAACTTTTCAATACTTGGTATAAATCTATTATACCGTTCAGGTAATGATACTTTAAAATTCTCTATACCAACTATTATTTGCTCACCATACTTTCCTTCAATTACCTCAAAATATTCGATTTTATACGTTTTATTCTCCAACTCTGACAATTTTCTAAATTGTGAATTACTACTATTTAGCATACTCGCTAATTCGTTTTTATTCTCCATTTATTAGGGAAAAAAATTGTCAATACGTTCAGATTTATCAATTTACACTTTTTGTACATTTTACTAAAAATAGGGCAAAAGTACTCTTTTATGGGCATTTTCACGGTTTTTCTAGCGAAAAACGGGGTACGTTCAGGTTTTATTGGGTTAGAACCCCCATTTATACACTACTTGTCTCCTACATATCCCCGTATAAGAATGCCGTGCGCACATCGAACTGGACGATCTTGTAGTCGTTTTTGACTGCCGTGGCCTACAATATTCTGATCGAATCGAACCTTGTGGATGAACTTGAAAGTGCGATTTCAGATTCTCACGACAGCGCTCCTGGACCTGATTCTATTCACTACCAGATGCTTCGCCATTTGAATCCTGCTGGAAAAACATTTCTTTTACAAATGTATAATCGCATTTGGTTTTCCGGTATCTGCCCAACACCATGGCGTGATGCGATCATTGTACCAATTCCAAAGCCTGGAAAAGACAAAACACTGCCATCTAGCTATCGCCCAGTCTCGCTTACCAGTTGTGTCTGCAAGCTCTTGGAACGCATGATCAACAGGCGTCTTGTTTGGTTCCTGGAATCAAACAACCTGTTGGATAACATCCAGTGCGGCTTCCGCCGTTACCGTTCCACTGCAGACCACCTGGTAAGACTTGAATCAACCATCCGGGATGCTTTTCTCAACAAGCAACATATGGTAGCTGTGTTTTTTGATATTGCCCGGGCCTATGATACCACTTGGCGTTTTGGTATTATGCGCACTTTACACTCCTGGGGCTTGAGAGGTAATCTTCCCATATTTCTTGAAAGCTTTCTTTCCTTAAGGAAGTTTCAAGTTCGTGTGGGAAATGACCTCTCCAACATTTTTACTCAAGAAAACGGAGTACCGCAATGGTCTATTCTGAGTGTCACGTTGTTTGCCGTGGCCATCAACGGTGTTGCACAATGTATTCGTTCACCTGTGCTGGGATCCCTGTACGTGGACGACTTGGCGATTTTCTGCAGTTCTCGCAATATGGCTTCCATAGAGCGTCAGCTGCAGTTAACAATCAATCGGCTTCATACCTGGGCTACTGAGCAAGGTTTCGTATTTTCGGCGGCCAAGACAGAGTGCATTCACATTTGTCAACGCCGTCACCTTCACTTAGATCCTGTTCTCTCTCTCAACGGTACTGATCTTCCATTTGTGGAAACTGTCCGTTTTCTTGGTCTTCTATTTGACAAGAAGCTTAACTGGCGTGCCCATTTTGTGGCTTTGAAGGCAAAATGTCGGCTTTCTCTAAATCTATTGCGAATTCTTTCTTCCAAATCGTGGGGTGCCGATAGAATTTCTATGCTGCGCCTGTATCGGGCTTTGATACGCTCCAAGCTGGACTATGGCTGTATCGCTTACACGTCTGCCAGGCCATCCGTTATCAAAACCATTGATACGTTACACCATACTGGTATTCGTCTTGCTACTGGTGCTTTTCGTACCAGCCCAATACCAAGTTTATTGTGCGAAGCTGGCGAGCCTTCTCTGTATGATCGTCGCAGGCTTTTGACCATGAACTACACGGCAGCCATGAAGTCGAAACCATATCACCTGGTTTTTGACACTGTTTTTGGTCATCAGTTTGCGGAGATTTATGACAGAAGGGCTCGTTCGGTGGGTTCCTTTTCTATCAGATCTCGCAATACTTTTAGAGAGGTTACTTTTGAACTTCCTTCAACCCCAGACACTTCTTTCAGCCCCTTTCCTCCATGGACATTCTCCCGTCCGAATACCAACTATGCGCTTTCAAAGCTGGATCGATCCGCTACTCCACCTATTCTGTTCCAACGTGAGTTTGCTCGAATCATTGCCAACTATCGGCAATGGATTCGCATTTACACGGACGGTTCGAAGAGCAACGACAGGGTTGCATGTGCTTATATATCGGCAAGAGGTGCATGTGAGTTTCGTCTTCACAAACTCTCGTCCGTATACACGGCAGAGCTGTATGCACTCTACCAAGCACTTCTCTATATTTGCAGACTCGCACGTAATTCTTTTGTTATTGTGTCAGACTCAATGAGCGCTTTGAAAGCGATTGATTCTTTGTATCCTAAACATCCTCTCTTGCAGCAGATACAAGCAACCTTGATGACACTATCGTCAAAAGGGTCTATCGTACGCTTTATTTGGGTACCGAGTCATGTTGGTATTCGTGGGAATGAAGCAGCTGATGCAGCAGCTAAGCGAGCTTTGTCCAAGGCCACCATTGATTGTGATCGGGTGCTTGCTGATGACCTCAAAGGTTATTTTAAGCATCGGATCATGGATCAGTGGCAGGAAAGGTGGAGTCATATAGTTTCCAACAAGCTTAAAAATGTTAAGCACAACGTAAGGCCATGGGATTCTTCCCATAGGGCATCCCGAAAGGAGGAGGTCGCTGTGGCGAGACTCCGAATAGGGCACACCTGGTGGACGCATGGTCATCTACTGCGCCGTGAGGAGGCTCCGATGTGCGAAACGTGTGACACTGTTTTGACAGTGGCGCACGTTTTGTTGGAGTGCTCCCAGTTTACCGAGCAGCGAAACAGGGCGGGTCTGTCACTTGACCTGTTTGTGGCCCTTGGTGACCATTCGACACTCATTGACAGAGTCGTGCTGTTCCTCAGGAATACAGGTCTATTTGCCTTTATTTAAAAGTGCTAGTTTTGTCATTAATTTTATTTATACACGTATTTTTTTTTTACACTCAATAATATTTTACAATAACTTTAATTTTTACAATTTTAAGTATATACATTTTATTCATTTTTATAAACATTTTTAAATCCTCTTAGTTAATATTTTACATTTAATAGATTTTAAGCTTACAATATTATTTTTACATATATTTTAAAATGTTAGTTTATTTCATTATTTAGTTTATGGCGTGAATAGCCCAAGAGGCTGATACGCCTTTAAATTTTAATCCTACCTACCTACCTCGCAACGAGATTGTATTGATTAAATTCAATATTTGATTCTGTTTATTTTTAATGTTAACTTGTGCCGTGTCTTAAGTCGTACCCATATGAGATTCCTATATCGTACTGTAATGAAAATGTAAAAAATGCGACAAATAAAGAAATGCACTAATGGTATTAAAAATTAAAAAGAAGAAAAGTAATTGGTTTTGTTTTATTTGTGGAGTAGATCGAGAGGAAACATGATAAATTGCTTGAAATGAAAATTATGTGCTCACGATTTTTGCGCTGGAGTTGATAAAAGAACAAAAAAAATATATGTGATGTTTGATTATGTATCTAATAAACTAATTAATAAAAAATAAATTTTCATTCATTTGTTGCTTAATTTAATCCTTAGGTACGACTTAGGCTATAGGTGATACGACTTAGGAAACCGGTTTCTTTAGTCGTACCGATGTAACTTTTTACAGATTTAGTTTATTTTACGTGAAGGAATATAGATTATTTATTTTCTTTATAATAAATAACTACTATATTAGTGCAGGTAGTGAACAACACATTTTATTTTTATTTATTTGATAAATCCTAGGTCTTATACGCTTTTTCCCTTATGGCTTACGACTTGAGCAACCTTACCCTATATATATATATATATATATATATATATATATATATATATATATATATATATATATATATATATATATATATATATATATATATATATATATATATATATATATATATATATATATATATATATATATATATATATATATATATATATATATATATATATATATATATATATATATATATATATATATATATATATATATATATATATATATATATATATATATATATATATATATATATATATATATATATATATATATATATATATATATATATATATATATATATATATATATATATATATATATATATATATATATATATATATATATATATATATATATATATAATATATATATATATATATATATATATATATATATATATATATATATATATATATATATATATATTATATATATATATATATATATATATATATATATATATATATATATATATATATATATATATATTATATATATATATATTATATATATATATATATATATATATATATATATATATATATATATATATATATATATATAATATATATATATATATATATATATATATATATATATATATATATATATATATATATATATATATATATATATATATATATATATATATATATATATATATATATATATATATATATATATATATATATATATATAATATAT
>CALYJB010000065.1:0-283709 GCA_944738965.1 Nebria brevicollis
CATATTATGGAAAAGTACCGTATGGACATCTCCTTTCAGGATGAAGCATACAATTTTCTTGTTTTTATAATTTTCTCTTATACCGAATTATAATTCGTACTGGTTCAATATCTGACTTAAGGTTCGAATTTTATATTACATTAATTTATACAATTAATATATTATTTTATAAAAAATAATTAATATAATATACTATTGAAAATAATAATAATATGAATAAGATACTGAACAATGTACAATTTATTAAATGCCTATTTGAATGTCAACCTACATTATGAAATACTATTATCTATTTCTATTACAATACCGGAGCATGTACGGAAGAAATTGCCTATAAAAAAGAGATAGCACAGTGTAGTACGGTATTATTTTCGGATTTCTGTTAAACGTGTGATTGGTAAAGCAAACAACAAAATTTAATATAAATAATATATATTAATATAATAAATATGAAAGAAACATAGCTGGGCACGTGGCCGATACAGATTAAATTAAATAACAAATGTGCTTATCTCCAAATGAACAAAAGTGATCCTTAATAAATAAAAACATATAGAATATACTCAAATCAGCACTTAAGAGCAGTGATCCAGGTATATACAAACAGATTATACAAATGTAATAGATAACAAATATTACGAAAAAACGAAACAAAATGCCACTTAGCAAATCTTGAACTGGCGAATAATATCAACTTAACATAAATAATAACATCTGCAGTGTCATGTACTGAATTTTCTTATACGCATTTCGGTTAGAGTATTTTTAGACTATTTTTATAATTTATAATATTTTATTAATCTTTGGAACTTCTATTCACTAAATTATTTCGAAGAATAAATATTAAATGTCAAACTCTAATTTATTTAATTATTTTGTTTTTCTATTAAACAATTTACAGGCTCGCTTGGTACGATTTATGTGAAAATAATTATAATAAGAACAAATTTCAATAACCATTATCTCGTTTAAGGTACCTTTTTTGAAAAAAAATTTCAAACAAAAATTATGCGAAATATTAATATTTTTAATTTTAATGATAACAATTTATCTGTTACTGCAACCATTTTTGGGTAATTGCAGACACCGAACAAAATGACAAGATTAAACATGCACTTCCGGTTTGAATACTGTTTGAAAAATAAAAAATTTTCATGCAAGGCGTATAAAAATCCTAAGCTTGAAGTTTCATAATTTTACTTTCAGGCTGTAGAGAAATTTTCTGATTACTATACTACGTATAAGAAAGTAATTAAACAGAATAATGAAATATAATAAATAACAAATTTGTGTAAATAAAAAAAAATTTACAGTAAAATGGCGGACATTTATCTAGCAAATTAAATATAAATAAATTCTTATCGCATCCGTAATGTGACAGACAGGGCAAGAGACTAATCTTTTGTAGCACGTTTCGCATATGCCGTGCCCACATTGAAGGGCAAAATGTAGATGTGCTCCATAACAAACAGGACATATCAGTTGTACACCTACTAAAATGGACAGCACACACACAAATATATATATATATATATATATATATATATATATATATATATATATATATATATATATATATATATATATATATATATAAATATATATATATATATATATATATATATATATATATATATATATATATAAAAATTAAATAATCAATATTTAATTTAAATAAAAAAAAATCTTTCTTTATTTCGTATAATATTAAATACAACAGTATTCGTTTTGTAGACTTACAACGAACGAACTGATAACAATCAACTCATATTTCTAATGTTACGTGCTATTTATGCTGTTTCTAGTTTTATGGAAATATACTTAGATTTAGCTGATGCTGCAGGTTGCAACTTACAATATATGTAAAATAACTTCAAGGCCTTATATAATTCCTCCCTTCTAAAATTTTACAATAATTGTAAGATGTTATTCTATTGTTTCTAATATAATATCGTTTGATTTATTTTTTAATGTATTCTATTTTCGTTTCCATAAGTTTTTACATTTATTCTTATATTTAGAACATAACATGAACATTATGATAATTACAATGATGCAATATAATATGTAAGAATGATGGTTATTATTTATTTGTGATTCTTCTATTCGTGGAGCATTTTTGATTTTTATATCAACTGGTTTTATTTCTTTTAGTTTAATCTGACTTAGCGTTTTCAAATTATTGGAGGGGTTGACATTTTTCAAATTGTATTTCTTTATATGTTTCTTGAATAACATTGAATTTAAAATTATTTATCTTACATCCTTCTGTTAACTTATATTTGTATATTCCTTGTATATTTTTATTCAAAATATTTGTTTGACAATTAATCTGAATTTGTTGTTCGTTGGGACTTATAATTATTAAGTCGTTCGTATTTTCTATTTGTTCCCAAGTGTTTTCTAACTTTATGTCATGATATAAACAACCATCGTTCTTTTGGTTACTTACAATATTCCTAATACATTTATTAATTTTAATATATCGACTATTACAATAGTGTAAATTAATTATTTGAATACAGTTATCAGTAATATATTTATTTCCATTATCTAGGTAGTATATGCTTTGTTTTTCATTAAGCATAATAAGAGAATTATTTTTGTAGACGGGAATAAGGGTAAATTGGTGTAAAGGATATGTATTTAAAGTGTAAATTGGAATATTTATTATGTAGTGTATTTGATCTCTATCATTTCTACAATATGTTTCAATAATTTCATTGAAAAGGTAAATATCTTTATTTTGTGTTATTTGTTGTAGAGTATTAGGACTTATGATGCTGGTGTATAATTTTCTTAGGCTACATAATGTTGGGCTAACTTCGATTTATTTGCATAAGTCGTTCATGTTTTGTAAAAAGAATATTAATATTTGAAAATTATTTTCAGTGTCAATTCTGCCTTGCCAGTCAAAGTATAAAATGTCTCCTATTTGCGTTTGTAATTTATTTTCATTACTTTCAATGTTCTTAATTTGGTCATTAAATTTGTCAATCATTTCTCTGCTTAATTTTAGGTTTTGGTCATTTTGTGTTTGTAGTGTCTGTTCGTTTTTGTTTATTTGTTTGAGAAGGCTGTCATATCGTTCTCCGTCCGAAGCGTCTAGGTTACCGGAAATAGATTTTATGATACTACCTAATCCGTTAATTAGACCGCGTTTTGTTCTTTTGTTAAAAAGTTTTTGAATTTGATTTTCCAAATCGTTATGAATATAGGTTATTATGTTTATGTATTCTTGGAATATTGTCTTTTCGTTGGATATTTATTCCAACAGACTAGTTTTTAATTTGGTTACTTTTATGAATTCTTGATAAATGGGGGTAGTGTTATAATTAAAGTAAATAATTTGTTCCGAAGATCTTATTTTACATTGTCCTAAATCAGCCAGGTGAAATCCGTTTTCTTGTGAGATATATATCAATTGGGCTACGCATCTGAAACATTTTACTGTTTTAATCTATTTATCCGAATGTTTTTCGGGCCTAGTTGGTCTCTGGTTTTTATTTTTCCTAATATTGGGCCATAATCTTCTATTTTTATTTTTTTAAACAATGGTTTTTTAAATTTCTTTAATAATCTAGGATTTTGTTTACCAAACATTTCTTTTGGTATCTGTAATAGATTATCATTTTCTTTGAAACGTTGTTGTTTCTCTGTTTCAATTTTTCTTTTAATGATTTCAAACAGTTGGGCTTGTTCATCTTTATATTGTTGGATTAGTTCTTCATTTATAAGTGGAATTGTTCTGAAAGGTATTTCGTTGTTTTTTCCAAATAGTATTTCGTTGGGGGTTAATTTTGTAATAGATTGTTTTGTATTATTGTAGGCTAATATAACTAGTTCCAATTTTTCTAGCAATGTTTTATTATTGAACTTTTTATTGTTTTCAATTAAGCGCAAGTGCTCTAGGAGAGTGGAATGTAATCTTTCAATTGCATTGCTTTTGGGGTTGTTTACACAAGTAATGTGGCTTTCTATGTTGTGTGATCTGAGTAAGTTTTGTACGAGACTTCCTTTAAATTCTGGGCCGGAGTCCATAATGATTTTGTTTTTGGTATAGTGAATGTTTGAAAATATTTTATTAATTGGTTTACAACGCTTCTTGAAGTTTTATATTCGAGAGAATATATTTGCCCTTGTTTTGAAAACTGATCGTAAATAGTTAGGAAATAATTTTTATCTAGGCATAGTAAGTCCATGTTTATTATATCAAAAAGTTTACAGGGGGTTGGTGGTTTTCTATTGTATTTGTTTAATTTACAGTGGCCGCAGTTATTGATATATTCGGTAACATTTTTTATCATGTTAGGCCAGAAGTATTTATCTTTTAATGCGTTTAATGTTGCTATTATTCCACGGTGGTTTGTTAGACCTATGCGGAAGTCATGAATTATTTCAATTTGTTCGTCTTCATCCTCTATGTCTATTACAATTTTATTACATGAAATAACGTTTATAGTGTTATATTCGAAAGAATTTTGTATAATATTCGCGATTGTTAACTCTAGACCCTTTTCGATTATTGCGTAATAACGTATTTTTAGAATAATGTATTCCTTTAAAAAATTTATTATATCTTCTTCTAGTGTGGTTTTATTGAATTTACAGTGTATTCTCATCTTAGCATGCTCAAATAATCGTTGTATTTTAATATCTGTGTTTCCATTATGTGTTTCTAGTATTAGTTGGTTATTTGCAACATTAAGCCTATCGTTTGAAAATTTTAGTCCGTTCACTGGGTTTTCAGGATCTGAGTGTACTGTGTTATTATCGCTATCATTATTATTTATTGAATCGTTTATATTTGTTTCAGGTAGTGTATACAAATTAATTTGAATGTTTGTATCTTCGAAAATTTTTAGTATTTTGTTTGAAACATCTTCCCATTTTATTATTATTATTATTGTTACAATATTCTTTGCTCTGAAATTGGTCGTTTATGGCTTAGGCTAGTCCTTGTGTCATTTCGAGATCTTTTGATATGCAGTGTGCAAATATTTTTGTATTTGTCACGTCTCCAATGTATTTAATAATTTGCGTATCATTCCTTTGTCGTGATAAATTATCAGCAATAATGTTCATTTTTCCTTGTAAATATTCTATTTCAAAATTGTATTCATTTAGTTCTATTTTCCATCGCATAAGGTTCTGATTCGGGTTCTTCAAATTGAATAGCCATACAAGTGGTTTTAATGAGAAATTTTCTCCCGTATAAGTAAGGTCGGAAATTTTTTATAGATTGGACTATTGCAAGTAGTTGTTTTTCCATTGTGCTGTAGTTTTGCTCAGCATTATTTAGTGTTTTAGAGAAATATGCTACTGGCATCTCTTTTTTATTTTCATTCTTTTGGAGTAATACGGAACCTATGGCAAAGTCTGAGGCGTTGGTAGTGAGGATAAATTCTTTATTAAAATTGGGGAATTGTAATATTGGTGACGTAGTTAAAATTTCTTTACATTTATTAAAACAGTTTCTATATTGCTCATTATAAATATCAATAATTTGACCATTTCGTAAACAACGAGTGAAAGGTTTCGTTAATTTTACAAAGTCGGGAATAAATTTTGGATACCAGCCGATAGTACCAAGGAATTGTTTTATTTCCTTTTTCGTTTTAGGGATATTTAATTTCTTAATTTTCTCAACTTTTGATGGGTTGATTTTAATGCCGTCTTGCGTAATGGATATAACCGAGGTATTTGGTTTGATTTTGTAAAAATTCGGATTTATCGATTTTTTTTTAAGGTTTACCGTTCTAAGTTTTTCGAATACTAATTTTATGTTTTGTAAATGTTCGTCTAATGTTTTTCCGAAAATGATTATGTCGTCGAGGTAGACTAGGCATACTTTGTTAACTAAGTCTCCTAATGCGATATTCATCATTCTCTGAAATTTTGCCGGGGCATTTTTTAAGCCGAATGGCATGCGAACGAATTCGTAATGTCCGGACGTTGTGGAAAATGCAGTGTTTTCGATATCATCTTTATTCATTAAGATTTGATGGAAGCCAGAATGCAAATCGAGGGTAATGAAATATTTTGAACATCCTATATGGTCTAATATGGTGTCTATGTACGGAATTGGGAAACGATCGTCTTTTGTTTTTGTATTTAATTTACGGTAATCAATAACTAATCTTGTCTTATGTTTACCAGATGCGTCTAATTTTTTCTGTACAATACAATAGGTGAATTCCAAGGAGAATGTGAAGGTTGTATTACGTTTTCTTTTAGTAAATTTTGAATGTGTTCCTCAATGTCTTTTTCATAAATTTGTGGAAGTCAATAATTTTTTGTGTGTATGGGAGTTTCTACATTAACTATAATTTTATGTGTACAAATGTTAGTGTTGGATAATTTTTCGTCTTTTTTTGGGAATAAGTTATTATATTCTCTAATGACTAAGTCTAATTTTTGATTTTCTAAATTGCTTAAATGTTTGTTTCGAATTTGGATATTATTGTTTTGTTTTGATGTTTCTGAATAACTTTGTAATTTTCTTTCTTTTCCTTGTATTTAAATAATGTTTTTTAAGAAGTCAATTTGTATGTTTAAATCTTTAAATGCTTCTCTACCTAGAAGTAGGTTGTATTCCTTATGAAAATTATGGATGTAACATTTTATTGGAATTTTGTTTAGATTTAATATGACATATTCGTTTGTTGTTGTTTTCCCGTTTACAGTTTTAAAAGTGCATTTTTCATTATAAGTTTTCATGTTTTTTGTTCTTACTATATCCGGAGTTATTAAATTTATACTAGAGCCTGTATCAAAGAGAATAATATAATTTTTAATTTTTAACGACGGTAGGTGATAAGTAATACTTGACATTACTTGTTTAATGTGTCCTCGCCGTTTTCTAACTCTAAAAAAGAATCTTCGTCTATTTCGTTTTCAGATTCGTGGTCAAGTTGTTATATGATTTCTGTATCGTTAGTTTCGTCAAGGTTATAATTCTGTCTAATTGTTTGTGTTGACATGTGTTGTGTCAAGCGAGTCTGTTGTGTCATGGGTCTTGGTTGAAAATTATGTTTTGTTTCATAGAAATTCTTCAAATTCTGTCTGGGTGCAAATTGTGTTGGTTGTTTATTAACTGTGTTAAATGGTATAGGTTTGGAAGGAAATTGTTGAGCAGGGAATATTTTAGGAGGTAGGCTGAATGAGAAATTTGGTTTTTCTTTTAATATAGGGGATTGATGCGAATAGTTGAATTCATTTCGCAAAAGAATTTCGCATTGTTCTAGGGATTGTGGTTCTTTTACAATAGAAATTAGTAGTAGCGAAATAACGTGTGAAACAACTAATTTTTGATTTTCTCTAATTATTGCATTTTTTTGAAGTTGATTATATTCCGTTAGGAGGATTTTTGATTTATATTGCGAAAACCTTTGTGAAATGGACTCTAAAGTTTTATCGGAATTGATTTTATTTCTAATTTGTAATATTTCTAGTAATATATTCTCTGCCGTGCTTTTGTCGCAAAAATTAGTAGTTTAATACGTTTTCAATTCGTCCCAAGTTGAGAATTTATTTTCTGATAATAATTCAGCGGCTTTGTTCGTTGGATATCATTAATTTGTATGTTAGGTAATGCGGAATGTACTTCATCTACAGCGGATATGAAGTTGTTAAGAATTTTAATATTTCCGTCATATGAAGGAATAATTTCTGACAGATTTTTGAGTTCTGCTAATGTCGTAGTAGACATTGTTAAATATAAATTTTAAAGTCGACTTGGTCTCAAAGATATTCTCTGTACCGAGATTTTGGTAGTTTGACTATATTCGACTTCGGAATCTGAAGTTACTTGTTCCGATTCCGAGGAACTACTATTGTTCATATATATATTTGTGTTGAGACTATGTCGGTCTCTTGATACTTTTATTACTAGTCTTTGCTAGAAGTATCTCTTTGTGTAATAATATTATAAGTAAATTATGATTAACTTACAATGGTAGTAATAATATAATTGTGGAGGGATGTTTTACGGGCATCACCGGGTTCTTCTGTTCTTCTAAACTTCTGATTCTTCAAGAGGACAGCAGATATCTTTCAGGCGACGTGGACCGGTTGTGGAACAGCAAGTTGCCAATCTGATGTTGTCTTCTTTTAAAGATGGGTCGTGGGTAGACCCTGATGGGCACTGTTTAGCCTTTTATGTAGGTTTGCAGAATAGCAAAGCGAAGAATTATATTCACCACACAATAACTTGTGTTTCGATGCTATCCTACCGACTGCGCCAATTAAATACTCAATATTTAATTTAAATAAAAAAAAATCTTTTTTTATTTCGTATAATATTAAATACAACAGTATTCGTTTTGTAGACTTACAACGAACGAACTGAGAACAATCAACTCATATTTCTAATGTTACGTGCTATTTATGCTGTTTCTAGTTTTAGGGAAATATACTAAGATTTAGCTGATGCTGCAGGTTGCAACTTACAATATATGTAAAATAACTTCAAGGCCTTATATTATTTATATATATATATATATATATATATATATATATATATATATATATATATATATATATGTATATATATATATATATATATATATATATATATATATATATAATATATATATATATACATATATATATATATATATATATATATATATATATATATATATATATATATATATATATATATATATATATATATATATGTATATATATATATATATATATATATATATATATATATATATATATATATATATATATATATATATATATATTTATGTTTATATATTTATATTATACGTACTATTGCTGGTTCAACTTCGACAATTAGTGGAGGCTGCTCTTCAATTGGGTTTATATGTTTGTCTAAAAAATTGAATTGTGTACCTTACATAAGAATTATATAACCATCAAATATGGTGGCAGTACGTTAGACCTATATGTAAACTTTATGATAGGGTCCCTATTTACAAAATATACTGATAAATGTACCTGGTTATGCTGCTACTGCTGCTGTCTGTTGATTATACAAGTCAACATCTATTAAAATATATATATATATATATATATATATATATATATATATATATATATATATATATATATATATATATATTTATATATCTATATATATATATATATATATATATATATATATATATATATATATATATATATACATATATATATATATATATATATATATATATATATATATATATATATATATATATATATATATATATATATATATATATATATATATATATAGATTAGTATATGTGTGTGTGCAGTTGCAAATTTATTTACCATCCATATTAGGACGGTGCTGATCGTGTCCCAGAAGTTGCTCACTCAAATATAAGACAAAATGTGAAGCATTTTCTAAAAATTCCAATCGTAATGCGACCCACGTCCAACCGGTCTCATGCATTTTTAACATTTCTGTAGGCAGCAAATTGTTTTGATTTAATATTTCTAGTTGTATTCAAACCTCGTTGCAGACGACAAAAGTCTAATTTGGTTGCATTGTGAAGTTCCATTAATTTGGCTGAAAAATGAGTTTACCATTATAAATAAAAATATCTGGAAGTTTTAAAGTTATGGAAGTTGATTTCATATTTTACTTAGGTTTCATTAATTTGTAATAATTGGTGTGTTTAAGTATACCGGAAAAGCATTCGCCGATTCATTGACTCCATGTTGTTATTCGTACGTCTGGGGAGGCGGTAAACGGAAATATTCTGCGTTGTTTCGCGGTCAATCTACTGTTCACTCAAATAAGTGAACAGTGGAAGCATAACCGCAGCTGCATCGACGCTAGCCAGTGCTTGTATAAATTCCAAGCTGTCTGGAATGTTGTTAGGTGACAAGAATGTAAAACCATACACATTCGTAGGCTTCTCTTATTGTTTTCGGATTGCAATTACGGCAAGATATCGAGTCACCTTGTTTTCCTTATTACGGCATGTAATAGAATATTATTCTAATTAATAATTTTTTGCACAGTCAAAATATATACAGAACCTTTATGTAGTTATAACATTTAAATAATGTACCTGGCAATAATGGAATAAGCAGTCATGTACTGCTGCTCCGTTAAATACTTGACTTGCCATGCGGTAAAGTGCATCTTCATATTCAATGATGATCACCTCCGGCGTAAAATTATGAAGATGCACTTTTATATAGCTGAAAACGTCTCTATAGGCTGCAGCCGTCTTCTTACTCATTAATGCGTAAGATATGGGCATCGACTATAAATGCAAATGATTAACAATTAGTATAAATTGAACACTATGCGATCTAATAACTTACATGGTGAAATTTCATAACGTGCATACCCAGCAACTGATATGCATTCAAAGACGCTGGCACCACTTTAAACGTGGAGTCAATATGAGATTCAGTTGCATGTGAAATCACCTCGCGAATAAAAGTGTCCTCCAAAAATACAATGTCCTGCGAATTATCCGTTGCCCGTACTATTTCGGACAAGAAACTATTGCCCGTTGCTGTTGTAGTTAATCTCCGCCATTCTTCCATCTGCATATATGCTGCATATTCTATAAGAGAATGAGGAATTTGCGGCGTAAGCTTGCGCCTTACCTTTTGCAGACAACTATCTACCTTTGCAAAAGGTATGTTACTTGAGCCTTCAGTATAGCTTCGAAATAAAGTAAATGATATATTTAAATATAATATGTAGTGAGTTTCGATGAAAGGATCGTAAACAGTTTTACATTATTAATTAATCAACGTATTTTGAAAACAATACATTTATATATATATATATATATATATATATATATATATATATATATATATATATATATATATAAATTACGTTATCGTCGTTTATTGTTTTGAAAAAAGTATAAACGAAGTAAATTATTTGATATATTTATTTTTATCAAACCACATGTGTTTTACAGTTGAGTACAAGAAAGAGAATGCTGAATTTCGCTTAATACTTGATATTTATACATCTGAGATGATACGTGACAATTTAACATATCATCAGTTTACTGGTGATATATTAAATAATATCTTGAGATTTCTAAGAAATATAGCTCTTTGTGTCGTAAATCATAATTACTCCCCTTGAAGATATTATTTTATATTCACAAATCTACCATTTCCATATCTGTTATATCATTGTTCCTTTGTAGTTTCTTATTGTTATAACATTTTAATATTTTATACGAACTAATTACTAATATGAGTACAATAATTATACTTATTAATATACTTTGAGCATGATTATAATGATTATTCATGTGTTCATGTGTCGCTTGTTTTAAAGTAATATTTGGAATAATATATTTTTGAAAATTTTGAATTATACTATTATTCAGAGGGAATATTTTCTCTTCGGGATTTAAAAATGTATTAATTTGTAAATTATATTCTTTAGCCATAATTTCATTATTGAATTTTTCCTTATCTATAAAACAGTTGTTGTTTATAACTCTATGTATTATTCCAAATTTTAATTCTTTATTTATGTTTGTACAGTCCAAATGAACATTTTATTTTATTATAAATATAGATTAGGTTTGAATGAGGTATTTGTTCAATCCATTTTGTGGTTTTGAATTCATTATAATCACAATTCTTATTGTTACTATCTTCTATTATATTAGTGTAGCAAGTATCTATTATTTTATAATTAGTTTTACAATAGTTAACATTGTTTATTTCGTTACATTTATGTAACATATAATTTTTATTGCCTTTTACAATATATATTATTTTCCAGTTATTTAACATATACATTTTTTCTTGAAACATAAATGGTATTGGAATTATCTGTTTAGTAATATATTGTTCATCATCATACATTGGTACAATCATCAAAGATATCTTCTATATATTTAATTCCTTCAACTGGGTTTTCATCAGAACTATGTATAGTATTTTCAGTTGACACGCTTTTTGTTGCATTAAATTTATGCTTATCTAATGAAATGAAATCATTTCATTAGATAAGCATAAATTTTCAAATGGTTCATATATGTTTACTATTATGTTGGTTTCACCAAATATTTTATCTAAGTATTTTATTAATTCCTTTTTTTCTAATTTATCTAAGCCACAGGATAACCAAGGGATATTAATTTCGAAAATGTCGTTTTTTATTAAATAGTCTCTTAACGATGTTAAAGAGTATTGTAAAAAAATTTTATTACACTCTTCATTAAAATTTTCTTTAGAAAATATGTGAAAGATTTTTTTGTTTTGGACTTCTTGCAGTATAAAATTTTGTGTTATTAATAATTGATTTTTACAAAAGTCCTTACTGTTGAATTGCTCATTTATATGTTTTGCTAATCCTTTACCAAATTTGAAATCTTTACTAATACAGTGTGCGAAAATATTTGTTTCAACCACATCACCTTTTTTATAATTTATTTTATAATTATTTTTTATTCGGGACAAAAAATCAGCAATTTTATCAGTTTTTCCTTTTATGTATTCTATTTCGAAATTATATTCATCTAATTCTTCTTCCATCTCATTAGGTTTTGATTGGCATTTTTCATGTTGAAAGGCCAAACAAGAGGCCGGTGATCTGTCCTAATAACAAATTTTCTACCGAAGATGTACGGTTTGAAATTATTAATTGCCCAGATTATTGCTTTTAATTTCTTTTTCAATGAGTAATTTTGTTCTGCCTGGTTTAAAGTTTTCGATGCATAGGCTATGGGTTTTTCTTCATTATCTATTTTTTGTGAAAGTACTGCCCCTAATGCCCTAACCAACATAATAGTAAACATATATGAACCATTTGAAAATTTTTTCTTAACAAATGAAATTAAATCAAATAATGCAACAAAAAGCGTGTCAACTGAAAATACCATACACAGTTCTGACGAAAACCCAGTCGAAGGAATTAAATACATAGAAGATAGATTAAACATAGCAGACAATCAAATAATTATTAAAACCACTAATGAACCATTCACAGTAAAAATTGACAAATATTTTGTAAAAGAACATCCTAAACAAAGAATGTTAGTAAATATCCATAAAAATGACATAGAAAATGAAATTTTTAATTTTATCAAAGAATATATAATTCCGAAAATTAAATACTATGCTATCTTTGAAAATAATTCCGATATATCCTTCTCTAAAGTAATTAAGGAAAACTTTGAAATTAATAGTATAAAAATCATAGCCGTAAATAAAATAGTAGAAAATATTGAAGATAAAGAACAACGAGACGAAATTGTTTATAATTACCATTTTGGAAAAATGAATCATAGAAGAATTATGGCTTCCTATAGATATTTAAAAGAAAAATAGTATTAGCCTAACATGATTAAAGATATTACAGACCTCATCAATACCTGTAAAACTTGCAAGGAAAATAAATATGACAGAAATCCAATAAAAATATTAGATAATCTAACACCCACACCTGAACAACCTTTCGAAATGGTGAATACAGACCTTTTAACGCTAGATCAAACATTATTTTTAACCATGTATGACCAATTCTCAAAATTCGGATATATCACAAAACTAAACAACAGAAATGCTAAAAACACACTAGAAAAATTAAAAGAATATTTTAACCACTATAAATTTCCTAATACTCTAATAGTAGACAATGGCAACGAATTTAATAATGCATTGTTAAAAACATATTGTCAAAAAGAAGGAATAAATCTACATTTTACGTGTATCAATAATCCTAAATCCAATGCAATAGAAAGGTTACACTCTACTATTATAGAACAGCTTAGAATATTACACGCCGAAAAACCCAATATTAAACTGGAAGATAAATTACAAACCGTCATGTACTCTTACAATAACACAATACAAAGCGTCACAAAATTTTCACCATTAGAAATATTATACGGAAGAAGTAAAGATAATATATTTACCAAAAAACATCTTGAAACTCACGAACAAAAGGTCAACGATTATAAAACAAATTTAGAAAAAATAAAAGAAACCGTAACCGATAGAATAAAGCAAGAAAAGCAAAAAAGATATGTCCCTGAACAAGCAAAAGAAATAAAAAAGGAAAACATGTATTTAAAACAGAACCCTAGACTAATAACTAAATTTAAAAAACCCCTTTACAAAGAAATAAAGATAAAGGAAATAAATCCTAAATTTTAATATATTATACCCCATAATAAGAATAGTAATGAAAACGTTAGAAAATATAAAATAGATAAAATTAAACTCTGATTACAGAATTGCCATAATTTGGGCCACACAAATAGAAGATGTATCTGAAAACCCCGGGATTAACGTCATACAATTAAAAAATAGTAAGGCTACAACATCAGAAAGGTTTTTATATTACACAATAGATGTAAACAACATTATAAATACTAGTAGGGAACTCGATAATCAAATAACTAAAATAAAAATATATGTGCGAAATACCACCAAATATTATCAAAATGAGTTAAAAATAACTTTTCTAGATTTATTTCAAATGAATGATAATCTACAAAACAGACTAAATATATTATTCCCTAAACGATATAAACGTGGTTTAATTAACGGTCTAGGTAGCATAATAAAAAGTATAACCGGAAATTTAGATAATCAAGATAAAGAAAGATATGATCAAATAATTGAAGAAATTAATAAAAATCAAGATAAATTAATGCAGAACCAAGAACAAAATTTACAAATTATTAAAGAAATGAATGAACACTATAATAAACAGTTAGATCTAATTAATAAAAATCAAGTTTATATTACAACTAGTTTAAAACATATCCTACAAACCCTTTCACGTGGTTTCTATGAGAATAAAATCTTATGGTTAATAAGTAAAGTTAATGATTATAAAATTCAAGTTCAACAATTAATGTATGTGCTGAACAATATAGAAACATCTTTAACGTTTTGCAATATACATCAATTACATTCCTCTCAAATTTCTACGGATAATCTTCAAATAGTAACCAATAAAATTCGTGAAATCATAAATATTAAATTCAATAATTTCTGGGAATATGCATCACTTATAACCACAAATTGCAAAATTAATGATAATAATAAAATTGTATTTTTGATGATTGTACCAATGTATGATGACGAACAATATATTACTAAACAAATAATTCCAATACCATTTATGTTTAAAGAAAAATTATATATGTTAAATAACGGAAAAATAATATATATTGTAAAAGGCAATAAAAATTATATGTTACATAAATGTAACGAAATTAACAACGTTAACTATTGTAAAACTAATTATAAAATAATAGATAACTGTTACACTAATATAATAGAAGATAGTAACAATAAGAATTGTGATTATAATGAATTCAAAACCACAAAATGGTTTGAACAAATACCTCATTCAAACATAATTTATATTTATAATAAAATAAAAATGTTCATTTGGACTGTACAAACATAAATAAAGAATTAAAATTTGGAATAATACATAAAGTAATAATCAACAACTGTATTATAGATAATGAAAAATTCAATAATGAAATTATGGCTAAAGAATATAATTTGCAAATTAATAAATTTATAAATCCCGAAGGAAAAATATTCCCCCTCAATAAAAGTATAATTCAACATTTTCAAAAATATATTATCCCAAATATCACTTTAAAACAAGCGACACATGAACACATGAATAATCATTATAATCACGCTCAATGTATATTAATAAGCATAGTTATTGTAATCATATTAGTAATTAGTTCGTATAAAATATTAAAATGTTATAACAATAAGAAACTGCAAAGGAAGAATGATATAACAGGTATAGAAATGGTAAATTTGTAAATATAAAATAATATCTTCAAGGGGAGTAATTATGATTTATGAAACAAAGAGCTATATTTCTTAGAAAACACAAGATATTATTTTATATATTACCAGTAAACTGATGATATGATGAATAATCACGTATCATCTCAGATGTATAAATATCAAGTACTAAGCAATATTCAGCATTCTCTTTCTTGTATTCAAATGTAGAACACGTGTCATTAGATAAAATAAATATATCAAATATTTTATTTCGTTTATATATTTTTTAAAACAATAAACGACAATAACGTAATTTATATATATATATATATATATATATATATATATATATATATAAATATATATATATATATATATATATATATATATATATATATATATATATATATATATATATATATATATATATATATATATATATATATATATATATACCCTTTTACCGTTAGGTGTAGGGTCTTTATTCATGCACGAACTTTGCTCACTGTTTTTTGTTTTTTGCACAGATTTTTGCTTCTTGCACTGTTTTTCCCTTGTTTTTCAGTATCTTCTCCACGATCACATCCCAGTCTTCCCTAGGTCTACCTCTTTCCCTTTTCTCTTTTATTTTGGCTGTCCAGACTTTCTTGGCCGGTCTCATGTCATCCATTCTCATCGGATGTCCCCAACAACTCAGTTGTCTCTTCTCAATAAATTCAAGTATAGGCTTCGTTCCCAGTTCTTCTCTTATGTCTTGGTTTCTTATTCTATCAAGCATGGTAACGCCTTGTACTCTTCGCAAGTACTTCATTTCTAAAGCTTGAATTTTACTTTTCAGTCTTTTCGAAATAATCCATGTTTCACATCCATAAGTTAATACCGCTCGGTAAACCGTATTAAAAGCTGAGATTTTTGCTTTCTTTGATACTTCTCTTTTATTTATAAAGCTATTATTTAACATATGGAATATTTTGGCTGTTTTATCTATTCTATGGTTTATATCTTCGTCTTGTGTGCCCGTATTTGTTATTAGTACTCCTAAGTATTCAAATTTCTTTACTTCTTCTATCATATTATTTTCAATTTGTATATTAATATTTTGCTCCTCCTTAGATATAACCATCATTTTTGTTTTTTTCACATTTATCTTCATCCCATATTCGTTTTGCGCATCGCTCCAAATGTTTAGATTGTGCTGCAAGTTTTTTTCACTACGGCGAATATGGCTACATCATCCGCAAAAGCACCTTCTCCAATTTCAACTCTTTGTAAGTTTCTATATCCAGCAACCAATTTCTTTATTTCCGGCTTACATTTTTTGATTATTTCATCCATAAAGACTGTGAAAAGAGATGGGCTCATTACTCCTCCTTGACGGAGTCCTCCTCTGGTTTCAAATATATCTGATTTTCTATTTTTGCTAATTACATAGTTTAGATTTTTGCTAAATAAGCTCTTGATTGCGTTTACTAATGTTATATTTACTTTTCTTGCTATGAGGCTATCCCATATCTACTGTCTTTGTACTCTGTCAAAAGCTTTTTCTAGATCTATGAATGCTGTAAATGTTTTGTTTTTACTTAATATTGTCTTTTGTATTATTTGTTTAATTGTAAATATATGGTCTTGTATGCTTCATCCCTTTCTAAATCCATTTTGCGCTTCTTCTAATGTTGGTTCTATTATTTTCTTCAGTCTTCTTTCTAATATTCGTTCATATACTTTTAGTGCTGTAATTAGTAATGAGATTCCGCGGTAATTATTACAATCTCGCGTATCTCCTTTCTTATATAAAGGCATAATGATCGCCACCTCCCAATCTTTAGGAATTTTTCCTTGTTTCATTGCCTCATTATATATATTTAACAATAATATAGTTCCTTCTCTTCCCATAAATTTTAACATTTCTGAATATATCCTATCATGTCCTGGGGTTTTTCCGTTTTTCAACAACTTGATCGCTTCTGTTATTTCTTCCATCGTTATTTCTATTAATTCATCATCATTTCTTTCTTGTGCTGTTTGGCTGTCCATGATCCTATTTTCTTCTGTCGCATTCAGGAGATCTTGAAAGTATTCTTTCCATCGGTTCATTACTTCTTTTCTTTCTGTAAGAGGCATTCCTGTTTTATTTTTTATTACAATATTTTGTTTTATTTCTTCATTTCTTAACGTTTTGAGTACTTTATAAAATAACTTTTGGTTCTCTTTACTATTTCTTTCCATTTGTTCCCCGAATTGATTCAAGGATTGTTCCTTCTCTCTTTTTATTATTTCTTTTACGTTTTTGCGTTCGCTTTTGTATATACTATAGTTATCCTTTGTTTTATTACTCAAGTATTGTACCCATGTTCTCTTTTTGCATTTAATTGCATTCTTAAATTCTTGATTCTACCATGCTGTTTGTTTTTTCCTCATTTTTGTTTTAGTAGTACCACAGACATTCTTCGCTGCTGTTAATATCATTGTTTTAAATAGTTGCCATTTTTGCGCAATATCCGTTTCATCATTTAATATCAGGGTTTCTGCTTGTGTTGATACTTCTGCTTCGTATTTTTTCGCCACTATTTCTTCCTTTAGTAAATATGTTTTAATTCTCTCATCCACTTTGTCTTTCTCATTTTCACTTTGTATTTTCGGTTCTCCTTTTTTACCTTGTATTTTTATTTTGGCTTCAACTAAATAGTGATCACTGTATATTTCAGAACTTCTTCTGGCTCTAACATCTTTTACAATTTTCCTATTTTTTCTTTCTACTAGTATGTAGTCTATTAGGGATATATCTTCCTTTTGTGGCCCTTGTCTGGTGTACATATGTATTTGTTTATGTTTATAAAATGTATTTGTCACAATAAGATCATTTAGTGAGCAGTAATCGATTAATCTTACTCCATTATTATTTATTTTATCTTCTCCGTAGTTGCCTATAACATCTATTGACTTTTCCAGTCTTTTCCCTACTCTTGCGTTAAAGTCTCCCAATACAAATATTTCACCTCTACCCTTTTCCGTTTCTATATTTAATTGTTTCCAAAATATATCTTTGTTCAATCTAATTTCATCCTCATTTGGTCCATGAACTGCAAAGATTGTTTTTGCACTTCCATTTATATCTTTTATTTCAATTCTTAGTATTCGTTCGGAGCATGCTTCCCATTTATTTACTTGTTTTATGTATCTTTTATGAAATAAACAAGCTACTCCTGCAGCTGCTCTTTTATCTTGGGGGACTCCACTATAGATTAATAAATGCCCCTGTTCAAGTACTATTTCACCTTTTCCTTTTTTCTTGGTTTCTGTTATAGCTAGTATATCTAAATTTTCTTTATTAAATTCATAAACTAATTCCCATTCCTTTCCATTTATACTTCTTATGTTCCATGTTGCTAATTTATATATATCTTTATTTTTATTTTCATTTTTCCACTTTCTTTGCTTTGTCACTACCATTAAATCTTCTTGTTCATTATTTACGTAGTTGTTTAGCCGTTTTTTGAAGCCTGCGTTTTCGTATCAACTTTTTCTAACATGTTTGCATTAGTATTCCATTTCCATTGTTCGTTGTCTATTATTAATTGTTGGTTCTTGACTTTCACTATTTTGTTCTTCCTTCTCTCTTGTGTTGCTATTTCTCTTATTGTTTTTTGAATCTCTCTCTCGTGTTTCGTCATATCCGAGTCAAGGTATACTTTATTATGCAGGCTATTTTTGAGTTTTATTTGGTTTTTAAGAATTTCCAATTTTTTCTCGAAGCTTTCAATTTCTATTATACACATATTTTCTCGAATTTTGGTCGCTCTTTTTATTTTTGTGCTCACCTGCAGCTGTAAAAATATAAACTGTTCTATTTTTTTTGCAATTTCTTCTTCAGTGTTGTCACTTATTTTTAATCCCGTAATTATTAAGTTATTTTTCTTTTTGATCCTTTCTTTCTTCTCTTCTAGACATTCTAGTTTTTCCACTCTTCCTTTTAGTTCATTAATTTCCTGTTTCAATTGTTCATTTTCTGTTTTCATTGCCGCTAGTATTTCGTTTGTATGAGTGCTTTCTTTTCTTATCTCAGTAATTTCATCTATCAATTGCTTATACATTCCTTTCACTTCGTCCATTTCTTTATTTTTCCTTACTGGTGATCTAACGGCCTTTTTACTTATTTGTAAAACTGCTCCTAGTTCGTCAATTTCTCTTTTTCGTTTAATTTCCTCGCTGCTGTTATACTCCTCGCTGTCAGTGTACCTGCTCAACCCAGTTGACATGTTGGTTGCGTACCACTAGGTTTGTGTCAAGTAGCCAGCCCACATCAACTGTTCGGAAGCGTGGCTTTCTTAACTAACCTAGACAAGGATCGTTTTATTTTCTTATCTTATCTATGTTTGGAGAACGTGTGCTGTATTTTCCTTTTGTCTTCTACTCACTGTTATTTAATTGTTTTTTTTCATTATATTATATTTTTCAATGCTACAGAGGACGTTAAAGTGGTGGCTGAAAATATGTCCAGATGTTCTGTTGACACCATAACTTCAGTTTAATTGTTCAGAAAAATTATTTCCATTTTGTCCGTCAACTAAGATCTTTTCGTAAAATTTATTTTTAAGAAAATGACGAGCATCGAAATGGAAAGTTTGAAAAATCATCATTATTTTATATCTCGATCTATAAAAATATATATTTAAAATGAATGAAAATAGTTCATCCTAGTTCACGAACTGAAAAACTTATCAATAAATAATATGCAATTAATTTTTTCAAATTCAGATAAAAATTACTCTAAATATCATGGCAACCGTTTTGTAAAACGTAGCTTCGAGATCAATGCATTTAAAAATTCAGTGAGAGGGACCACGCTCTGTCGAAAGTAACGGTTTTAATAAAATTACACGTAAACATGAAACCTGTTATTACTTTAAAAGTTAGAATTTTAAACTGAAATTCATCAATCACATGATCTTGAAACTCATAGCACCAAAATTAAATTAAAAAAAATTAGATTGATGAAAGTGAGGGTACCCCTTAAATATATTAATACTTTCGGCTTTATAAATTTGTAATGGTAACTCGTTATAAGTAAGGATCATTATATCAAAAAATTTATTTATTTGTGCTTTTTGAATTACCACAATTGACACAAAAATTATCCTTATTTTGTGGAAAAAAAAAACGCGTTTAAGGGGTACAAACGCATTTTTCTCAAAACAAGATTTCTTCTACAGGTGCCCAAAATTTCATATAAAGTATTTGACTAATCAGGCTGATATATTTTTAATTTGCTTATATATTGAATAAGTACTTCGTCCTTTAGCATCATTTCTTGAAAATACAGAGATTTCCTTACAGCCGACTTTCAATAGTAGAAAATTAACGGTTTTTAAAAAATTTTTGTTCGTACAACTACAATTTTTTTAACTTTTGCTTTCAAAACTTTTTCGTAGAGGAAGTAGAAGATATAAATATATATTTTCAAATGCCATTTGGGTTTTTTGTTTTAAGTGAACCAACGAGCACTTTTCATTTTGAAAATTTTTGAGCATGCTCTTAGAGGCTTAAGGGAATAGGAAATAATGTTGAATTTTTTTTATATTCCTAAATGTATATATTAATGTATAGAAAACCTGCTATTCAATAAAAGGTTTTGTGATTATAATAAAAAAATTTTGTCCGACACTGTATTTACTTCTGCCGCAGAATAAAACAAGCAGTGAATCTTTAAATATCTGCAGTGCCAAAAATAGTCGGAATTAATTCAGAGAAGGTCAAAACGTATATATTCGTTAATATCTCGAGATCGATATTTTTCATGATTACAATACTTAATTATACTGCGTATAAAAAAGTAAAAATAAATAAAGTATAGTTATTTCTAATTGTTCAAAATTTGTATTTAATTAACTTTCCTATCTAAAACTGATATTTATAAGAAAGTTCAGAGCAAGACACTGCATAAATTTTTGAAATACAATAAAGTTAAATAAGTAAAGGTTGTCAATAAATGAAAATAATTATACGAGAAACATAATTTCTTTTGACATTGGATTAAGACAACAATGAAACAAATAATATTAATAATTCGATTCTTTCATTTCAATTTAGCATTAGGATCGACTGAAATACATGAACATTTTTTAGCATTTTATCCTATTTTAGATGTTATAGGGGCTGGATTAACAACATTACTTATGGATCTATTAAAAACATTAAATTTAGACATAAATAATATAAGAGGCCAGGGCTATGATAATGGCTCTAACTTTTGTGGCAAAAATATTGGCCTACAAAAACAATTTAAGATTTGAACTCGCGAGCTTTTTATGTTCCTTGTGCGAATCACAGCCTGAAACTAATTATAAATGATGCCGCTTATATCAACCATGCAACAGTAAAATTTTTTAATATAGTACAAAAATTATACAAATTTTTCTCAACGTCTACTAATCGATGGAATATCTTAATCATGCATGTTACTTATTTAACTTTAAAGTCCTTATCCGAAACACGCTGGTCAAGTAGAATTGATTTGGCCATAAAACTTTTCTATAAATGTTTACCAAAAGTTTCTAATGCATTCATTATTTGAAATTTGCAATGACTACACAAGAGTCGACTCGACGAACAATCTAAATACCAAGCAAAATATCTGGGAGAAACCATTTCTACATTTACATTTATTTGCTCCGTTAAAGTGTGGTATGATATAATTTAAATAAAGTAAATTTTGTGAGTAAAATACTTCAATCTCAAACTACATCTTTGAAACTTGCTTTGGATGCTTTAAACGAACTGAATACTAAATTTTTAACTAATTATCGATCTGATGCTCGTTTTGCAGAAATTGTTGAAAGTTCCAAATTAATTGCAGAAAAGTTTGACATAGAGACTAAATTTCGTAGTGCGAGGCCATTAAGACGTCGTAAAAAATCTCCCCAATTTGATTATGAACATGAAGATCAACCTATAGTAAATCCTGAAAATTCATTCAAAGTAAATTTTTATTTCTGTTTAATAGATCAAACTTTAATTTCGTTACAAGACAGATTTTCTTTATTAAAAGTTTTTATATTCATTTTTATATTCATTAGATAATTTACAAAATAAAGAATACCTATTAAAAACAATCACAAAGAAGGAAATATAGATGAAGTAAAAAGAAAAATTAAACAACACCATCATCAATATTCAAACCAACAGCGCATCAGAATCCCTATATTACATAAATTCTCGGAAATAAGCATTAACCACCACTATATAAGCCCAAATAACCTAACATAAACTAGTCATTCGATAATGATTTAACAGTCGAAACGCGTCGTGACCTATTATAAAAACAAATAGAAGCCATAAGTGATATTTAAACCAAAATAATAAATATATATTAAAATGGACTTCGGACCAAACATAACCACATTTAATACCTATTATCTTGCTGCAAAAAAATTACAAGCGAAATTAACTCATGAAAATCTGTCCGATATTGACCAAGCAGATGATTTATCTGAAGAAATTTTACAATTTCAAGTATTTATTACGAATTCAAAAAAAGATATATCCCAAATAATTCAATATATTTATTCAAATGAGGAGTAGTAGGAGTTTATCCAAATTTTACTGTAGCACTCCGTATTCTTGTATCATTACCTTTGTCAGTTGCGTTTTCGAAATTAAAAATCATTAAGAGTTATTTACGCTAATTTCATTTGAGTCTGACAAACTTTTTCTTTGCTGAAAGCTAGGAAAGTAAAATTTATTTAATTACTTATTTACATTGTTTGTATTTAATTTACCGTATAATATGCATTATGTTTATGTTATAAATATTATATTTTTCATTTAATATTGTTGGTTATCTGTTCTTTTGTGTTTGTAATTTTGTATTTTAAATAAAATGTTTACACAGACTATTTAAATCTTTGTGTGTTTTTTATTTCAATGCGTTAAGAATATAACAAAAACAGTCATTTAAATATCCCTAAACATAAGCCTAAAAATTATAGTATTTCGAATGAATTATTCATAATTTTTTTATTCATGACGTATTACTTAAAAACTCTACTAGAGAGATAAAAATTATAGTGTCCGAACCTATAGTTGTTGGGGTTCTTATCACCTAGGCATGCAAAATATTTATAATATAAGTTTTGGATACAAATGTTTTTAATTAATGGGATGCCATCAAAAATTTTGACACAAGCAGCACATGCTCACGGCGCGCCCCTGGATGTGATTTAACCCAAAAGCGTATAAGAAAGTTCGGTGCATGACACTGCAGATGTTTACCGTTGAATTTAATTCCATCAGACATTTTTGATTGTTATCATTGCTTAAAATTAACTTTTGATCTATTTCTGTCAACGGTTGCGGTTTTACAACATTTTTTTTTTAATTTTGCCGACTTAACTTTTTTAAAGCATTTGCATCTGTGATATGCTGTGGCAAAACCTCGTTGAGCATTGAAACATCCTTAACCTTAACTATGTTATTCAACTGGCGGTGTGTCATCACATAGTGTTTCGACTTCAATGTACATTGGTATCTCTTCAAATAAATTAGCATGTGCTGGCAATGTAGGAGACAGACTATCAAAATCGAATATAAAAGATGTCCCAGTCACTGCTACCTTCCCCCAAAAAGCCAAACCCCTTTCTTCTAAAGATGTGAATTTTATATCAGATTGAGGACCTGATCTTGTTTTCTTCCTATATGACTCAAGTTTTCGGTATTTGCTTCTAGTTGCATATTTCCAGCCAGCGAATAGCTGAAAATAATATTTATAGTTATATGAATGTTGAAAAATACTATCTATTGAATTTGTGGTAATGTTTAATATACGTGGGTCACAAAAGTGATGGGTCAGTTACACAAAATTAGACAAATTTATTTCATAAAGACAATAGCTACTAGTGAAATAATATTATTCCTAGAATTATCTGTCTTTTAGTAATATATTTAAATTAAAAAAAAGTACTTAAAATATTTTATTAATAACTCTTTTTATACTAGAAACAAATGCTACGTGAAATTAATCACACGAAAGTGTTGGGACAGTTCAATGAGTATGAATAATATTATTGTTTAAAAAATAATTAATATTTTTTTGTATAACCTTTTGCTCTAATAACATCTTTTAAACGTTAAGGCATGGATTCTGTTAATTTGGATGCCACTTCCGGAGTTATTTTCTTCCATTCTTCCTGAAGTACTATTTTCAATTGACTCTTAGAAGAAATGTCATGCTTACGTATTTTTTTTTCTAACTCAGCCCATAAAAGTTCGATGGGGTATAGATCTGGGGAGTGTGCTGGTATTTCTATAACTTTAGGGCAATTATAGAGTAACCAAAACCGTACAATATTTGTCTTACGCTTAGGGTCATTGTCTTGGTAAAAATGAAATTTATTTAACAGTCCAAGTTTTTCCGCACTAGATTTCAGGTGGTCTTTGAAAATATTTAAATAAATTTTGTCATCTATAATTTGATCTATAAATACCAAATCGCCGACGCCTCCAGCGGCCATACATCCCCAGACCATAGCTCCTCCGCCACCATGTTTAACAGTTGCAGTCAGATTTTCTTTTCGCAAGACTTCACTAGGTTTACGCCAAACAATAATGCGCCCATCACTGTCGAATATATTAAATTTACTTTCATCTACAAAAATTACATTATTCCAATAGTTAAAAACATGTTTCATCATTAATTTAGCAAAGTTTAATCGGATTTTTCGATTTTTCTCATTAACGAAGAATTTTCTTCTAGCTGTTCTACTATGATATTTTACTCGCATTATTGATACAAAAATAGTATATGTCCCATGACTTTCGTGAGGCTAATTTCACGTAACACTTGCTTCTTGTATAAACAATTTATTAATAAAATATTTTAAGCATTTTTCTTTATTTTAAATATATTACTAAAAAACAGATAATTCTAGGAAAAATATTATTTCACTTGTAGCCATTGTCTTTTAAAAATAAAACTGTTTTTCTCTAATTTTGTGTTACTGTCCCATCACTTTTGTGAGCCACTGTATTATAAAATACTTTTTTCCATTCTTCCACAGATAAATTTGGGCCATCTCCTATGGCATTTAATTTTGTGCATAATTCTGCCTATTTTTTTCTAAATAATTTATTTCCACTGCGGAAAGTATAATCTGATTCCATAACTTGCATATAAAATTCATACTGGTCGCTGTTGGTATTTATCGACCTCTTTCGTTTTTATTTTTTGGAACTAGCAATTGACACATACACACTTATTAGTAAACAAATGAAGCTACGGTAAAATTATAAAAGTTTAATTAGCGTTAACATATTTAAACTATCATTTTAGTAAGCTTATTTCTATCAAATATTTAACTTACTCCATAATATTCAGCAAATAATTATCGATGGTATTGTAAACAGTATCAAACCGCCGCACAGTGGGACGAAACGCTTGAAAAGTGGCCAAAAGGTAAATTTTCCAATATTCGATTTTTGAATATTTTTTTATACCATCTTTATAAGAACACTTTAGACTATAGAAAGCAATAATTTTTTTAATTATAACATAACGGAAATACATTCAAAAGACCTCTAAACACAAAACTTTAAAAATTTACTTTTTTAAAACGTAAAATGCATGTCAATATATCATTTTTATTTTTCAATCAAATTTCAAAATTCAAAATGTTTTAAAATGCTATTATATTTAGTCTCAACGTGTTTCTTTTAAAATTTTAAAATACGAAACGAATTTCATATTACAGCCTCCAACATGGCGGTCCGTTTTTTTTGTTGAGTTTGCTATTTTCATTTGAATATAACTTTTTAGCGCCGCTTCCCACCGCTTAAATTTTTACATATTTATGTACATAATACTTTTGTAAAACAAGATCAACAATAAAAAATTACCCGCCTATCTCCGGATTTTCGTAATTCATATTTAAAGTGGTGGCCGACCAGCAAACAAATATATATGTAATATGCTGCGAGGTTTTTTACTTTATATACATAATTTAACAAAAATCAGTATCTTAGATATAATTCTGTTATCAGTACCTGCGAATATTAAGAAGCATATGAATTTTATTAATCTTTTAATCTATGCAAATAATATAACTAAATAAAGTGAGCTAAAGTGGGCTGGATTATGCAGACGAAAATATAATACACCTATTTGAGGTAAGATTAAAAGTAAAACCTGTCCTAAAATTAGTTAAATTAAGCCAATGCTTATATATATATATATATATATATATATATATATATATATATATATATAACCATAATTAAAACTTTCGTTTATGTTATCGGCATTGTCTAAATATAAGATAAACTTAATGTCTAATACGGCAATTTTGTTGCAGGCGGCATTATTCTTATATATTTCGGGATCTGTAAATTATCTTTTCTGATAAATTGTAGGTATACTTGCTAATGATATACCTAATTATCATGCAAGAATGCCTAATTATTCCTAATTACTTACATTGTAACTCAATCAATCAAAAATAAGTCATGACACTAAATATTATATTTTTTGATAACCACTAATAATTTTTTTTTTCCATTTTTTAATAGTACTTGATACGGTATGAGAGCGATCATTTTGATTACTAGTTTTATACGCTATAAGAGCTATGGATGAGATAGCTATGGATAAGATAGATTAAGCATTATCAAACAAAAACAAAGACATATTTTCCAAAGTTAAACTTTGGTTTCATTGCATATTTTATGCAAAATAATAAGCAAAAAAAGAATCTTCAAAATCTTTATTAACTATTGAATGGCATAGTTTTTTATTTTATTTGCATAGATTAAAAGATTAATAAAATTCATAAGCCTCTTAATATTCGCAGGTACTGATAACAGAATTATATCTAAGATACCGATTTTTGTTAAATTATGTATATAAAGTAGAAATTCTTCGCAGAGTACTACATATATGTATGCTGGTCGGCCGCCACTTCAAATATAAATTACGAAAATCCGGGGAAATGCGGGTAAAGTTTTATTTTTGATCTTGTTTCTCAAAAATATTATGTATATAAATATGTAAAAATTAAAGCGGCGGGAAGCGGCGCTAAAACGTTATATTAAAATGAACATGTCAAACTCAACAAAAAAAAAAAACGGACCGCCATGTTGGAAGCTGTAATATGAAATTCGTTTCGTATTTTAAAATTTTAAAAAAATTATTTTGAAACTAAATGCAATAGCATTTTAAAATATTATGAATTTTGAAATTTGATTAAAAAATAAACAAGATATAGTGACTTACATTTTACATTTTAAAAAAATTTATTTTTAAAATTTTGTGTTTAGAGGCCGTTTTTATGTATTTCCGTAATGTTTTAAAAATATATATATATATATATTGCTTTCTACAGTCTAAAGTATTCTTAATAAGATGGTATAAAAAAATATTCAAAAATCGAACATTTGAAAATTTGAATTTTGGCCACTTTTCGAGCGTTTCATCCCACTGTGCGCCGCTTGCACAACTAAATATAAAACACAAATGTCACCAACATCTAGATAAAAATTTCCGACTTGTACGCGATTATTTTCTAGTTTGTTTTCTTTATTTAGCATGCACCAAATAATATCTTGAGATTTCTAAGAAATATAGCTCGTTGTTTCATAAATCATATGTATAAAACTAATTTTGATAGAGGACTAAGAACAATTAAACAAATAACTGTGTTGTGGTACGTTGGAATATTGGTTATTCAGATGCACTCGTATTTATAATTCAACAATTTATTTTAACTTTAAGAACATATACAGCTAGCAGAATATTACTTAGTGATCCTATGAGTGGAACGTTACTGACTCAGTGTGGAAAAACTAGGATAACAGAAGATGAATTTTTGAGGGTTGGTGGGAGTAGTGATAGCGGCTAAATACCGTTATCAGTTTATGATTATTGAAGGGATGGTCAGGGTTCGAGTTGTTAAAATATTGGTTTATTGCTATCGAATGGAAAAGGTCTTATACTGTAAACTTATATTACTTATGACTAACTTAAAGATAGTAAAAATATAGCATAAAATGAAAATACATATTTCCTAAACTAACTTGCAAAAGATAATAAAAATATATCACAAAGTGAAAACTATGCTGGGAATGTTAGATTCCCAGCATAGTTTTCACTTTGTGATATATTTTTATTATCTTTTGCAAGTTAGTTTAGGAAATATGTATTTTCATTTTATGATATATTTTTACTATCTTTAAGTTAGTCATAAGTAATATAAGTTTACAGTATAAGACCTTTTCCATTCGATAGCAATAAACAAATATTTTTACAACTCGAACCCTGACCATCCCTTCAATAATCATAAACCCTTAAAATGGAAATCGGTGGTATGAAATTAAATACCGATTTACATTGGGGTCGTACTTCTACGGTCATGGGGTCTATAATAACTTGCGCTTCACGGACTATTTGCCATGACTTCCATTTCCATGGATTCTTGCGACCTGTTAAGGTGAATGATATCGTGATTTCGATGATAATGACTTTCCGATCGAACGGCCGAATCGAATGTACAGTTCACAAAATTCTTTATCGGTGGGGTTAACATTTCACCATTGGCAGGGTTTTTTGTGAAACAACAGAATCGTTTAATAATGTTCCAGCAACCACACCAATTGCAACAGTTTATACACAACACACACACAACTACTGTACCAATGCACGACAGTCCGATTGTATACCATTTCGTATGGGAACCGATAAATGGCTTGTTGATCTGGTCGGTCACGATTTGGTCGAATTCGTTCAATTTCTTGTTTGCGTACCTCAACTCAGAGAGATCGATATTCGTCAATCTAGTCGGGCTCAAATGAATCGAATCCGTCTTGTTGAGTTTGGCATCCAAAAGGCAGCAGTCATTTTCAGTAATGTCAATCGTTGGTATTATGTGTGATACATTTTGTATTACATTATTCGAGCCTTCTAGTACAAAGAGATCGTTGTAACCTTTACATGACGATTCAATTTGAAGAACACCTGTCTGTTGTAATATAACATCCTCGATATGTCCGGGAATATCTTCACAAAGAAGGGTTAAGGTGATAGGCTTTTGAAGAACGTATATCCATTCGTTGTTGTTAATATAGTTCCAAGTTTCGATGGTGGGCATGAAGTTTGTTGTCTGGCAGATAAACTTCTCATTCAGGTATTCATTACAACTACCCAGATCTTGCATAAGGTTAAAACATGTTATCGATTGGGAAAGGAGTAGGAATGGTTGTTTTGGTTCAATATACGAGAAAATAGAACTATTCTTTGGTTGAATTGGCAAAGGAATGAGTTTATATAAATTGTAAACTACTTTATCTACTAACGGTACTTTCAGTGCAAAAATTATTAAATTATCTGTCGAAAAGATTTGTATCTCCAAAATTTTGTAGTATATATGAACATAATCATCATCTAGCATGATTGGTAAATCGTATTGACCTCTATATTGACGAAGTTCTGCGTATAGAATTTTGGGTGTTATTATTTGTGGTGATAAAATTCCATGTTTACCCAAATTAATTGAATCTATATATCTATCGTATGCAGTTGAGACTTTGTTTGTTAAAGATGAGAGAGTCATAATTTGTTGAGTAATTGTTGATTCTAATCTTAAATCGTCTAAAGCAGAGTTTGTCTCTGAAGATAGTTTATTCAGTCGTGTACTAGATGCCAGAGTGATCTGACGATCTTTATGTGAGGTCTGTGCGAACACATTTCAATTGTAAACAAACAAATTTCGTGTTAAAACTCAGGTTTTTACTTGTTATATTGCGTTTATTTCGTTTTGTATGGTGTTGTTTAGGTCGTTTATCGACTGAATTCGTTCGGTTTTTCGTTCAAATCGAATAAATATTGTTCTTTTTTCGTAGTTTTGCCTACGTTTTCTTATTTTCAGTTGGGTTTTTCAATTTGATTTATTTTCTAACTATCCGCGTTGGCGGACGGGGTGTTCGAAGGAAGGGCCAACCCGTCCCTTACTTCTAACCCTGCTAAAAAGCAGAAAATGATGAGCCAGTTGACGGTGGGTCAAACACCCCGGTTTCTGGTCATCGCAAAATAGGACGAAACTGACTTTTTCAAGGTCAGCTCTTTTCTAATCAGCAAACAATTGTATGGCATTGTTGGTGAAGTCCAGTCTGTCAAAAAAATTAAAGATGGCTTGTTGGTCGAGACGAAGTTGGCAAAACAAGCAACTCGGTTGCAACAAGTAACAGTTTTTTGCGATTTTTCTGTGGACGTTACGTCTCACACAACTCTAAATACTGTCCAGGGTGTAATAACTTGACGGGATTTACTAAACTGCACTACCGTCGAGCCATGCTCTGAACTCAGTTCGCAAGGTGTCTCTGAGGTCAGGCGGATTACCCGCAAGGCCAATGGCGTAGTGGAAGACACTGCGTCCATAATTGTTTCTTATTCAGTCCACAAGTTGCTAGAAAAGATTCGTGTTGCAATGTACAGTTGGCCTGTTAGGCCATACATTCCAAATCCAATGCGTTGTTTTAACTGTCAAAAGTTTGGGCACTCTTCTAAAACATGTAAGGACACAAAAATTTGCTTTTGCGGTAAAGCGCCACATGAGGGAGGCAGATGCACTGATCCTGTTAAATGTGTGAATTGCGGAGAAGGTCATCTCTTTCTGTCGAGAAACTGTTCAAAGTTCAAAGAGGAGTACGCTATCGTTAAACATAAAACTTTAAATAACTGCAGTTATCTTGAGGCCAGAGTTTTTATGCGTCAGAACTCTCAACTTCCGACGCTGAGCTTTGCTAAATTTGCTGCAGCCAAGCCTACACCGCCTACGCCAACTGTGAACGATATCGCTGGTATTCTTAATCCAGAAATTAAAAAAATGTTTTCTGAAGCTATTACCATTAATCTTGACGTCATTATGAGGGCAGTATTGTCATCCGCAACTTTACCCACAAGTGCATCCGTAAAACCGTCACAACCTTCTGTACCATTGCCTATTCTGTCAGGCACATCTCAACCAACAAAAAATCCTCCCAACATAAATGTTATGCCATCTCCTGCTCCTGTTCTGTCAGGACGGGCTACAAATGTTTCTCCCTCCGACTCAGAGTCAAGCGCTATGTCGATTGTCAATGAGGCGGTACAAAACGCTCGTAAACCCAAAGATAGGCGTGAGTGGCCTAAGGGCAAACCGAGGAACCCAAAAACGTAACACGTTTCTGGTTTTTTTCTAAAGTCAGCCTTTTCTGACTATTATATATTTTTATTTTTTTATTTTTTTCTCATACTCTTCATTTCTTATGTCACATCCATTCATTATTCAATGGAACTGTAATGGAATCATCAACCACCTAGCAGAGCTTAAACTTTTAGCGGCGGAACATAACCCCAGAGTAGTCTGCATCCAAGAGATTCATTTAAAACCTCTTGATTCTTTTAACTTGCGGGGATATAACATCTTCCGCAAAGACGTTGATCCTATTGGTCGTGCCAATGGTAGCGTTGCAATTGTCCTTGAGTCTTCTGTCCCTTTTATGGATTACACTATCAGAACAAAGCTACAGGTAGTAGCATGCCAGGTATTTTCACCCCGTAAAATTACAATCTGCATCGTCTACCTTCTGGATGGCAACTGGAGTTTAAATAACCTCATGGATTTATCACTCCAATTACCGACTTTTTTCATTCTTGTCGGTGACTTTAATGCGCACAATAAATTCTGGGGTTCTGTAAGTACAGTTGCTCGTGGTCGAATCGTCGAAAGCTTCTTGGATAACAATGATGTCACCCTTCTCAATACTGGCTCAGCCACGCACATAAACATGAGATCAAGAAGTGTTTCGGCAATCGACCTATCTTTCTCTACATCTTCTTTAGCTGCACATCTTTAGTGGCAGGTAGTTGACGATGCCCATTTCAGTGACCATTTTCCCATTCTTGTGTCGTTTCTTTCTCATGCTGTTTCTGATGCTCAAACATCAACAAGAAGATGGTTGTTTGATCTGGCGGATTGGAATGCATTTAGAAACAACCTAAAGCTACCTGATCCGTCACCAGATTTACATGTAGAACTACAAAATTTTTCTGATTGTATTCTGTTTTCCGCTTCGGTTTCTATACCGAAATCTTCTGGTCGAGCCAGGAAGAGGTCAGTTCCCTGGTGGAATGCTCAAGTTGCTGCCGATATTTGTGCAAAAAAGTGTGCGCTAAAAGAGTACCGGAGAAATCCTACACTTTCACACCAAATCGCTTTCAAGAAAGCACGTGCGCAAGTCAGACGCACAATTCTTATGTCTAAAACTGAGTCTTGGCGCGGTTTTGTTTCTTCAATCGGTACTGATTCCGACCAAACTACACTTTGGAAGAAAATCAGATATATGAACGGCCACAAGAAAAGTTCCCATATACCAATGCTCCAGGTCAATGATCAAATACACACTACTAGAGATGACATTTGTGAGATTTAAGCAGACCAGTTTGAGGCTGTTAGCAATTAGGACAATTATTCGCTTCATTTTTTGCGCGTAAAAGCGGCTGAGGAGGTACCACTGGACTTTGACGCGGATAACACTGAGTCGTACAATTCTAGTTTTTCTTTCGACGGATTTGAATTTGCACTCAGTCGTACTGCAAACACTTCTGTCGGGCATGACGACATCGCTTACGCAATGCTTCGACATCTACCCGACAATTTCAAGCAAAGAATAGTGTAATTTATTTACCATCTTTGGGTTGAAAGTATCTATCCAGAAGTCTGGCGTGAAGCAATAATTGTACCGATTCTCAAAAAGCGAAAAGAAGTATCTCATGCTTCTAGTTATCGTCCCATATCTTTGACGTGCCATTTGTCAAAGATATATGCAGGTATGATCAATTCCCCGCTCAGCTGGTTTTTAGAATGTCGCAATCTGAAAAACAAAAAAATGTGGATCTCGTCAGCACCATTCCACCAGGTGTATTTGACGCCATTCAGTCTAGTATCGTAAAACGCAACCATCTGGTTGGTGTGTTTTTTGATCTACAGAAAGCGTTCGACATGACCTGGAGATATGCAATACTATGAAAATTGCACAACTGGGGTTTACGTGGTCATCTGCCTCATTTCATAGAAAACTATCTTTGTCGTCGATCATTTAGGGTCCGAGTTGGAGAAACTCTCTCTTCTACACGACCGTTGCAAAACGGTATTACTCAAGGCTCTTCCATAAGTGTAACATTATTCTTGATTGCAATTAATGACATCGTTTCTACCATCCCCAATACTGTTGATTATTGTCTCTATGTTGACGACCTCACCCTCTTCACTTCGTCTTAATCTCTCGCTCTCTGTAGGGAGAGATAACAGCAGGCTATAGACATTGTTTCTCTGGCCGCATCCAACCGTGGTTTTCGTTTCTCTACGGAAAAGACATGTGCTATCGTTTTTGTCTACAACACAAAGCACACAACTGTCCTGTTGTGACGCTTTACAACAAACCAGTGCGGATTGTAGATGAGGTGAAGTTTCTGGGTTTATTTTTCGACAGACGTTTCTTACTGTTGAAACACATCAACACTGTTTCTGCGCAGTGCAGAATGACATTGAATGCAATCAAGTGTCTTGCCTCCACAAAATGTGGAGTCGAAAGGGACTCTTTGCTGTGCCTGTACACCAGTCTGGTTCTGTCCAGGATAGACTACGGTGCCATCATTGTGTATACAGCTAGTTCCCATCACTTGAGGAAGCTAGACATTGTACACAATGCTGGTATTCACCGGTGCGTTTAGGACTACGCCAATTCCAAGCCTTTACTGTGAAGCTGGTGTTCGCCACTTTACAATAGGTACATGAAACTTGGTATGAGGTACGTGTGCAAAATTTAAACGCTCACGCAGCACTTGAACTATACCATCTTTTTCAGTAATGCAGAGTTAGACCGTTTGTATAGAGCGACTACCCTATGCCCACTCGTATTAAAACTCCCAAGACTGTAGAATACCATCCTCAACAACCAAGGGGATATATGCAGTAGTACTTCCATGGGCATCTGGAGGCTTAACAACAAATCTTGCGCTGACCAGTAAGCCAAAAGCTTCCACTCCTCATGCCATATACCTAGTCGAATTCTTTATTCAGCTGCAATAGTACACAGATTTTCAACACACATATAACGATGGCTCCCAGACAGACCCTGGGACTGGCTGTGCTTTCGTGACTGACGGAGTATCTCACTCGTTCACACTGTCACCCATATGCTCGGTGTATACCGCAGAGTTATATGGAATCCTCTACTCTCTTCGGCACTCCCGTCGATCTATCGATTAGCGACGTGACCTGCTCGTCTGCCCTAATTCGCTGAGTGCCATCTGGGGTATCAGTAGCAGATTTTCATGTGATCCTACTGTAGTGGCCATTCATAGGGATAGCGATAGATTGCGGAAGCTAGAGAGAGATGTCGTACTTATGTGGATACTCGGTCATGTTGGGATACCCAGCAATCACTTTGCCGACCAGGCTGCTCTTGGGGCAGCCAACAGCGACGATCTAGTTCGTCATCCCTTGCGCGCCGATGATGTGTTGAGATCTGTGTCTGTTCATTATCTTAAGACATGGCAGGCGGGATACAATAATTCCACTAGCAAATTTCGACGTGTAAAGGTGTCAGTGGAGTGGTGGGTAACACCGCTCCGCCTAGCAAGGTACGAGCAAGTAGCTGTCTCACGTCTGAGACAAGGGTACACTTGTCCCACACACTTGTTCCTATTACTTGGAGAACAACAACTGCTCCACTTGTAACACTAGGCTCACTCTCGACCATATCTTCGAGCAGTGTTCTAGTTACAATTTGCATCGTTGCAATGCTGGTATTTAGGGCCCCTTGGCGAGTTATTTACGCAATGATGCGATGCGCATAAAAAAAACTGCTAACGTTTCTACGAGCAATTGATATGTTGCACCAAATCTAAAACATTTCTTTCTTCTCGTTCTCTTTCCATTAATGTTAATAGACAGTTAACATTTCATTATTATTATTGTTATTATTTTTCTAATCTCTCGAACCTAATAACTGTCAGGGCTGTGGTTTTAGGCAGGTCTCGACTGGTTTCTGCACATATCAGCAGTGCAGGGTATGCTTCACATTTGTGAAAGTAGAATATATTTTCTTTACGTTCTATTTTAGCTAAATCTCTCGTTTTAGTAATTTCTCGACAGAGCATTATTGTATGCTAGTTCCTGCACATTGCACATTAAACATTCTATTAAACGATTGTCTATATAAGCGGTAATGACCTTAGTAGTCGATCCGCTATAACTATAAATATATATATATATATATCTATATATATATATATATATATATATATATATATATATATATATATATATATATATATATATATATATATATATATTGTGCCGTCGTTTCTTACGCGTTACTGGCTTTCCGCACGCTGCGGTAATTTTTGCTCGGGCGCCAATCAGAAGGAGGGGGGAAACTTTGATACGGTATTTGGGGGAGGAGTAAGGGAAGGGGCGGAGACGGTGCGTGCGGGTCCGGGATAGCTCGGTGGAGGTTATGTCTAGGTTCCGTGTAGTCAGCGAATAACTTCAATTTTTAAACGGTATTTATTTTTGGTAAAAACACAGGGTACAACTTAATATACCCTATCGGAGACAGTGTTGCGGATGCTAAAACGTTGGTTCTACCTTCGGTGGCAACACCTGCGGTGTTATAACAAGAAACTAGGAGGTAGTCCTTTGGCGGAAACGCCGGCAAGACACCTGGAGAACAGTTAAATAATGTTTACCCTCGGTGGACACACCTGCAGGTACTATAATAAGAAACTTTTAGGTAATCCCTTGGCGGACACGCCGGCAAGATACCTGGAGAACAGTTACACAGTAGTTATCCTCGGTGGACACACCTTCAGGTACTATAATAAGAAACTACTAGGTGATCTCATGGCGGACACGCCGGCGAGATACCTGGAGACAGTTACACAGTGGTTACCCTCGGTGGACACACCTGCAGGTACTATAATAAGAAAGTACTAGGTGATCCCTTGGCGAACACGCCGGCAGGATACCTGGAGAACAGATAGACAGAGTTTTACCGTCGGTGGACACACCTGCAGGTACTATAATAGAAACTACTAGGTAATCTCTTGGCGGACACGCCGGCGAGATACCTTAAGAACAGTTAAACCCAGCAATACAAATAAATACGGTAGTTAGTTTGTCTCACCAAATGTGTTTTGGCATCGGTAACGAATAAGTTTATCAGCGGAGATACGGTGTACGGTTGGTGCGGTCCTTTCCTCGGCGATATCGGTGATCGACTGTCTTTTGATAAGAGATGTAGGCCCTTTTTATATCAATCGAGGTATAGGTAAATACATGAGTAAAACAAAGATAAAAATACTATCCAAACCGATTTTTGGTTTTGACTAGATAACGGACAGAAAATATCGGCAGAGACTAGTATTTTTGGTCGATGACCTGACTTTAACAATTCAAAAAAACAAAAATGGTATTCGGGAAGATCTTGGGGTTTTTCCCATACGTCAGCTATCTTATGGTCGTACCATGAGCAGCCGGTGGTGATGGTGTCAAGGCTGGCCAAAGGTTCGGTAGTAGGGAGTGGCATTCTGCTGAGGGTGTCGGCCAGATGGTTCAATGCCCCTTTCCGATACTTCACTACGAAATCGTACTGTTGCAACAATACTGCCCAGCGGGCGAGGCGGCCGATCGGATATCGTAGGGCGTTCAGCCAACGTAACGCTTGGTGGGCGGTGACCACCGTTAATTGGTACCCCTCCAGATACATCCGCATCTTTTGTATGCCCCATACAATGGCTAGACATTCCTTTTCGATGACGGAGTAAATTTTCTCAGCGGGGGAGAGGGATCGGCTAGCGTAGGCGATCACGTGCTGGTTCTCATTTGTACAATGAATCAAAGCAGCTCCTACTCCGTAATCAGATGCGTCGGTTTGTAAATAGAATCGCTGGTTGAAATCGGGGCAGGCGAGTACTGGTGCTGTGGTAAGACTGCTTTTTAACTGGTCGAATGCCCGTTGTTGTTCGGCGCCCCAGTTCCAGGGTCTCTGTTTTTGCAACAGCTGGGTAAGTGGGGCCGCTAGTCGCGAGAAATCGTTGATAAACCGTCGATACCATGAAGCAGCGCCAAAGAATTGTCATAGCTGGCGGACATTGCTTGGCGGTGAAATCTGCGTGATGGCCTCGACTTTCTCCGAGTCGGTTTGTATACCATCTTTAGTGATGACGTGCCCGAGGTATTTGATGGATCTAAGGCCAAATTGGCGTTTCTGGGGGTTTATTCGTAGGTTCGCTTTTTTCAGTCGTCGGAAAACCTCCCGGAGGTGCTTCAGATGGTCTTGCATGGTGTTACTGACGACGACGATGTCGTCCAGGTAAGCGAACGCATGCGGTTCCAACTCTGGCCAGATGATCCGGTCTAGCAGCCGCTGGAAGGTTGCGGGGGCAGCGTGTAGCCCAAACGGCATGACCCGAAATTGGAAGAGGCCGCGGCCTGTCACTGTGAAGGCCGTGAGGGGCCGGCTGTCGGGTGTGAGCGCTACCTGCCAGTATCCGTTTTTCAGGTCGGTTGTTGAGAAGTATTTGGCGGCTCGTAGTTTGTCGAGTATTGCGTTGGTGTATGGCAGTGGATACGCGTCCTTCTCGGTGACCTCGTTTACCTTACGGAAGTCGATACAGAATCGTGGTTTTCGATCTTTCTTTCGCACGATTACGGTCGGTGAACTCCATGGACTTCGGGAAGGTTCGATTATGCCCTCGGACAACATTTTATCCACTTCTTCGTTGATAACATGCTGCATTTTCGGATTGCGTGGCATGTATCGTTGTTTGATAGGTTGATTGTGTTTCAGGCGCATCTGGTGTTCTAGCAAAGGGGTAACCTCTTTCAGTTCCTCAAATTTTGGAAATTCCTGTTTGAGGAGGTCGGCCAATTTATCTTCGTCAGGGCGTTCTGCCTCGGTTGTGATTTTGGAGAGTACGGGCTCTGGGCGAGTTTTTACCGGTGTAATCAATTTCTGGGAGGCGGGGGAATGCAGTCGGCCGGTCGAACGTGATTTGCTGTTTCCACGGGTGGATTGTCATTTTGAAGGACTTCATGATGTCCATCTCCAGGATCATGTTCGTGGTCAGTGATGGTAGGCTCAAGAGCCTGACTCGTCTCCATATGCCGGCGATAACGCATCCTATTGTGATCACTCCGGTAATCGGTACAATGCTACCATCAGCCATTTGTGCCTGAGCTAGTAAAGTTTTTCCCAGCGGGTTGGCTATATCGCGGTATTGGTCCGCGATTTCTGAATTAATGTAGGAGTAGGTGGCCCCGGTGTCCAACAGCGCCAGCTTGAGCTGGTCTTTGATACGGACTTCGATGTACAGGCGGTTGTCTCCTGTCTCTTGACATTTGACGGAGGGTAGGGGATGCGTGTTAACGACATCAGGGATTACTCTGCCGAACTGACCCTTCCCTGATGGGGGACAGTCCGGTTGGCGTTTCCCGCCGTGGTAATCCCGCAGCAGTCCCGGGTTAGCACGTCGCGGCGACCACATTTTGAGCAAAACTTCCTCTGTGGATTTCGGCATCCGGTCCGGAAGTGTCCTGTCTCTCCACATCTCCAACAAGTTGGTGGGCTTCCCTCGGTGGCACGTACGGCGGGTGTGACTGGGGCAACGGGTTCCACCGTGGCAATTCGTGGAGCTCGGTTGCTCTTCATGTCTCGCTGGAGACGCTCGAAGTTGTCGATTTCCAAAATCAACTCGCGCATTGTGTTGAAATCGCGCCGTTTGATATATTGCCGGTATTCGGGTAGTAAGTTGTTGTATACGCGAAATAGCGTCTGTTCTTCAGACATGCCCCCATGTCGGCGAATCTGCGTCTGTATGTCGATCAGGTATTCGCGCCCGGTTTCGTGGGTTTTCTGTTTTCGGTTGCCTATTGTTTCCTCGAGACGTAGTATATAGTCCGCGGGTAAATAGTAGGCCCGGAAGTCAATTAGGAAGTCTCCCCAATTGGTCCAGAGGTCCCGGTTGTTCCGGAACCAAAGAAGTGCTGATCCCCGCAATAATTCGGGTAGAGCGGCGACCAGTTGGTTTGCGTCCACCCCGTAGCTGTCTTTTAGCTCTGCCAGTCTTTCGAGGAAGGTGACGCCATCGGTTTTGCCGTCGAAGAACGTGTTCCATTTGCGGACCATCTCGCAGATGTTGCGAGGTCGGCCAAGAGCTGCCTCAGTTGGAGGTGCCATTCCGTATGCTCCAGGTGCATAACTGGTGGCTGGGTCTATATTCGATGGACCAGCCCGGTTCTCGGTGCTGGTTGCCAATAGTAGTGGTTTGGCACGCAGGTGCTGTGCCATCCGTTGCCGAAGCTCGTTCGCTCGGCCGGTGGTGTTCAAGCCACGGTTCGCAAGTTCTTGGATGAGCGCGGTTTTACGTAGATTGTAGATCCAGGAGGTAGCAGTATCCTTTGGCGGATCGATCTCGGGTTTGGTGTCAGATACTTCGGAGTCAGACATGTTGCTTGCTTGAAAATATTAGTCTCTGTTCGGGCTCCAATTTGTGACGTCGTTTCTTACGCGTTACTGGCTTTCCGCACGCTGCGGTAATTTTTGCTCGGGCGCCAATCAGAAGGAGGAGGGAAACTTTGATACGGTATTTGGGGGAGGAGTAAGGGAAGGGGCGAAGACGGTGCGTGCGGGTCCGGGATAGATTGGTGGAGGTTATGTCTAGGTTCCGTGTAATCAGCGAATAACTTCAGTTTTTAAATGGTATTTATTTTCGGTAAAAACACAGGGTACAACTTAATATACCCTATCGGAGACGGTGTTGCGGATGCTAAAACATTGGTGAGACACCTAAAGGGAGGTAACATAAGTTCTACCTTCGGTGGCAACACCTGCGGTATTTTAACAAGAAACTACGAGGTAATCCTTTAGCGGAAACGCCGGCAAGACACCTGGAGAACAGTTAAATAGTGTTTACCCTCGGTGGACACACCTGCAGGTACTATAATAAGAAACTACTAGGTAATCCTTTGGCGGACACGCCGGCAAGATACTTGGAGAACAGTTACACAGTGGTTACCCTCGGTGGACACACCTGCAGGTACTATAATAAGAAACTACTAGGTGATCTCTTGGCGGACACGCCGGTGAGATACCTGGAGACAGTTATACGGTGGTTGCCCTCGGTGGACACACCTGCAGGTACTATAATAAGAAACTACTAGGTGATCTCTTGGTGGACACGCCGGCGAGATACCTAGACACAGTTACACAGTGGTTACCCTCGGTGGACACACCTACAGGTACTTTAATAAGAAACTACTAGGTGATCCTTGGCGGACACGCCGGCAGGATACCTGGAGAACAGATAGACAGAGTTTTACCCTCGGTGGACACACCTGCAGGTACTATAATAGAAACTACTAGGTAGTCTCTTGGCGGACACGCCGGCGAAATACCTGGAGAACAGATGGACAGATTTTTACCTTCGGTGGACACACCTGCAGGTACTACAATAAGAAACTACTAGGTAATCTCTTAGCGGACACGCCGGCGAGATACCTTAAGAATAGTTAAACCCAGCAATACAAATAAATACGGTAGTTAGTTTGTCTCACCAAATGTGTTTTGGCATCGGTAACGAATAAGTTTATCAGCGGAGATACGGTGTACGGTTGGTGCGGTCCTTTCCTCGGCGCTATCGGTGATCGACTGTCTTTTGATAAGAGATGTAGGCCCTTTTTATATTAATCGGGGTATAGGTAAATACGTGAGTAAAACAAAGATAAAAATACTATCCAAACCGATTTTTGGTTTTGACTAGATAACGGACAGAAAATATCGGCAGAGACTAGTATTTTTGGTCGATGACCTGACTTTTTAACATTTCAAAAAAACAAAAATGCACCGGCCGAGCTCGAACCACCGACCCACAGAGCCGTAGTCGACTACGCTGCCGCGCCGCTACGGCTTACTTATAATATAACATACATAAAAAAAATGGGTCAACCTCGGAATTAAACGGAATAAGCTGAAATTTTGTACAAACCTTTATTTTTGCATTCTAAATGTTGTCTCAAAAGTCTCATAAAGTCACGTGTGAGCATCCTTAGATATTCAAGGTCATAGGTTTCGAAAATAAGTTTGGAAATATCTCGCTTCCATTACTCAAATAGTGTTTACATTTATTATAAAAGTAGTACAGTATTAGATTATCTACAAATTTTGTCTTAAATAAGTTTCTATACGCTTATCCGTTTTTAAGATAGAACGCGATGAGTACGGAGCGCTCAGCCGTACATGCCATAACACAAGGACAATCGCGAATCTCAGTTCATAGAATTTCAACAAGAAAACTGTCCTGTGCAAATATTATTTGATAATGAAACACGCATTTTTTTGGCAATATATAATGCTCCAAAATCTGAGGACAGTATCGATCATCTTCGCTACATACATATCATTTAGTCAACAAAATTAAATAAATCTGTGCAGTTATCAACTCTTCCATCAACGAGTGCAGCAGTTCACCAACATATCGTCGTGTCTACTACCAAATTCATATTTGGTTGGGCAATGATTAAGAACCGCAGGGATGGAGTTGAGTGCTGCAAAGAAAGCCCTGGGACGGATTACAAAATTATTACTGAATGAATAACTGCTTAGTACAATATTCTGCAACTGCAAGTATGGTTGTGATTTGCGCTGTGGAAGCCGAAAATCAGAGTTGCAAAGTTCGTTAGCTTGTGACCATTGTATTGGACATGCATGTTTCAACGCTTCATCGTATCAACATGATCTCGATGAAGAAATTGCATAAGACCTTCAAGTTTTTGAAGGTTTACAGATGGATGTCATTGATAACGAGGAGGATGATAATAATGACTCTGAAATTGTTGAGCGACCGGAAGAAGAAGAAGACGATGACGAAGAAAAAGAAAACATACTCCCATACTGGCTAACTTATTATAAATAAAGTTAAAAAAAATCATACCTGACTTTAATTTAATTATGTATAATTGCTAAACAAGAATATTATTTTAAAGTGTTTTCATAATTTCTTTCCTACTTAAAATGCAATTCTCCTTAATGATATTATAATTAAATTATATTTAAAATAATTCACCTAATTACATTATTATTTATATGAAACATCTTTAGTGTCATGCACCGAACTTTCTTATACGCTTTTGGGTTAAATCACATTCTATTTTCATTATTTTTCTAATTTATAATATTTGTTCTAACCTTTGGAACACTTTTACACTAAATATATTTCTTAGAATAAATATAAAATGTCAAACTTCAAATTACTTAAGACTGTTTGGTTTTTTTGATAAACAATTGACAAGCGCAGATGATACGATTTATGTAAAATTAAATATAATACGAAGAAAATTCGAAAGACATTTTCTTGTTTCCGGTACCGTTTGGGAAAAACAGCTTCAAATAAAAATTGTACAAAATGCTGATATCTATAATTTTTATTGTACACGTCATTGAAAAAATAGTCGGAATCGATTCAGGGAAGGTCGAAGCGTATATTTCCGTTAAAATCTAAAGATCGAAATTTTTCATGATTACAATACTTACTTATACTGCCAATAAGAAAGTAAAAAGGTAAGTATCATTAAATGACTATTTGATGTATAAGTAATATATATAAATAAAGTGTATTATATAGTTAATTAACAGATATTTAAAAAATATTTAAAATAAAAAACAGAACTATGAAGTGGGATTCGCTATAGATCCTGCGCCATGGCATGTATAGCTGAGCGCTCCGCACTAATCGCGCTATATATTAAAAGCGGTTAGTGTATAAAAACTTGTTTAAGACAAAATTTGTAGAAAATCTTATACTTTTATAATAAATATAAATACCTTTTGAGCAAAAAAGCGAGATCTTTCCAAAAAACTGATTTTCGCGAACTTTGACCTTGAATATCTAAAGCCGCTCACACGTGATCTTATGAGTTTTTTGAGACAAAAATTTGATTGCCAAAATAAAGGTTTATACAAATGTTCAGCTTATTCCGTTTCATTCCGTGGTGAAACCCTAATTTGACTGGGCTACCCGTCTCTGAAAATTGACGTAGCAACAAAAACAAAACATTTTTACACTCCGAACACATTGTTGTGTAAAAATACTAAATATTAAAATAAATAGATCACCCTATGCAGCAAAGTGTTTACTGCCTTAAAATCAAAAAATCAAGTAAATCGGATGAACGGTTCAAGTGCTATCCTTCCCGCAGTTTTGAAAGAGTGTTTCGGGCAAAGCGAGCTTGGAGTTTCTAAGTTAACAATTGGTGTGACTCGTCTGTATCGCCCAGAAATAGGTTTTTGGAGTCACCGAATCCGAATCTGACGTCCAAATTTCAGAACACAAAATGGTTGATCCAATATAACAGACCAAATATTTATAAAATTGTTTTGAAAATTTGTAAATGAGGATTTTTATGGTGTATGATTCTGAATTCGCGACAAATTTAAAACTTCAAAATGGCGCATCCAATATGACGGACCAAAGATCGTTTAAATAAACAAATTCTTAACAAAACGCCGGCAAATTCAGCGTCATTCCTATGACCTCTGGCGCCACCTATAGTAAGCCGGAATCTCGAATGCATTATAACAGAAGCTAACGTAGAAGGCGGGACCGGAATTTTACGTTACCGGTCCCTTTCTACTTCGCTGCGTAGTGGCGCGCTTGGAGCTGATTCGTTCAGCGGGCTGTAGCAACCGAAATACGTTGCAGATTGAATAACCCTTTCACCCACATATACTAAACACTGGCAGTTTTAATAATAAGTGTAAAAATTACGATTTATCGAAAAATTTTAATGAGAACCTCCCTTTTAGTGGTCTTTCTCATAAAAAATGAAAAAAACAAGTAATTTTTAAATTTTTCTCTCCAGGCGAATCTTTATATTGTGGAATGAAAACAAATTGATACATATGAGAGTACACGTCTTCGGCTATAAAAAAAAATCTTTTTTTTTAAATCGATACGACACGCACGTTACAGTAGGTGCCAATCTGGTTCATTATTTTTAAACCCCCATTCGGCTACAGTTGCAGCTCCGGCCCTGGTCAGATATCTAAAAACTTCAAAAATCACTTTAACATAAAAGCTTGTCGTTCTATGGTGAACCAAAAAAAATTAATTCCGACTTAAATTCTTTGGGTGGCGCGCTTTTCAAGAAAGCGGAACGAAAAACATTTTCTTTTAGGATTTAAAAATCGCACCAAACGCCCAAATTTCAATTTTTATGAAAAAAGAATATTCAGTTAAAATTTCAGATACGGTAACGGAAAAAAGAAAATGGCTTTTGAAATTAATTTTCATTTTAATTATTTTCACATAAATCGTATGAACTTTACCTGTCAATTTTTTAACAGAAAAACAAAAAAACCTAAGTAATTTGAATTTTGATATTTAATATTTATGCTAACAAATAAAATTTGTTAGAATTGGTGCCAAAGTTAGTTAAATATGATTAATAAGAAAAATAATAAATATGTGAAATGATCTAACCCATATGCGAAGGAGAATGTTCAGTGCATGACACTGCAGATGTTTGATTATAAGAAAGTGAACTGTACTGTAAAATAATAGAACTCAAAATAAAAATTCCAAAGGGTCTATATATGAGAAGGCAATACAAAAAAAATTTAAAAACATTTATTCATAGGAAAAACCCTGTATTATATAGTACAATAGAGCGCTCAACGTCATGCATCCAGTAGGCGTGTTTTTTGAGATTATTACCGAGGCATTTTAGATATTTATGTAAAATTTAAAACACATTCCCGCGACTATTACTAACCCATTAATTGAAAAAAAAAAATCTAAATTTTAAAAAGTTTTTACGAGAAGGAACCCTTAAACCCTCAAGGTTCGATGGTAACAACGGCCATCCAATGGACTGCGAACCATATCCAGTCCGCATCACTGTAATCTGCCACCCTGCAATTACAACGTTTATAAATATCAATATTATTCAGACAACTAAATTCATTTTTACAAGATACTTGTGCGGATTTCTCCTTTATCAACATTTCTTAATTAAATGGTGAAACTCTAATCTACGAAGATACCAAATATCTGTTCCACGTAATTGACAATAGCTCTCAAAATTTAATTGAAACATTAGGTTAATTATATCTGGACATATTGTTAGGCAAAACAAAAATCATCAATCAATTATTTCACGTAGTAAAAAATGATTTTCAAATCCAACTTGACGGTATAATAGGTAATGATCTTTTAAAAAAACAGAGATGCAATATTAAAAACGAAAATGATTGTTTACATTTAGATAATATTGAAATATCTCTACGTTACAACTTCAAATTCTCACGAAAAACCTAAAACGCATGAGCGCGAAATTTCTAAATCTTTATTCTACCATATAATTCTAAAACCCAGATCGGAATCAATCATTGCTCTAGGAATCTCAAACCCAAATGTTAGTTGAAGTTTCACATACTGCGATCCCTAATGTCGTTTTTTTTTATGTCCTGGCTATGGGTGTAACGATCCGCGATTTTTTGACCAGACCGGATTTCTTAATACGGCGTAGGTGGCCAAACCGGATCATATTTATTGGCCGCATTGCGACCCGGATCTCCGCTTTAATATAACAATTTCGAAGCAAAACAAGTTATAACTAGTCAGTATTAGTGGTCAATTTGACAATTCGCATAAGTACCAAATAAGAAATATGCGAATTGTAAACTTTGCAAAACCAATATTTCAAGGGGCAAAGATGGAAAAGCTACCTCAACTACTCCCCTCATAACACATTTAAAAAGACATCACTACAATGCGTATTTAGAAAAATTTGAGAAGACACTCTACGAACGAACTACATCAACTTCACGACAAGCAACGTTGACAGAATTTAAACAATGGTAAATGGAAGATAAGCGATCAATTGAGATATTGAGAAATGATCTGCACAGATAATCAACCTTTTTCAATTGTAGAAAATACAGGCTTTCTACGACCTTTGACAAAAATAATACCAAATTATAAAATTCCGTCCAGCATCTATTTTAGAAATAAGACTGCAAACAAAAACAAAAAAAAATGCTGTTAACCTCAAAACACTACTGCATGACAACCGACGTGTGTACAAGCTCTCAATCTAACGAAGCATTAAAGAGTTTGACAGCAAATTTTATAGATGAACCCAACTATGAAAAAAACAACATTTTAGTAGCCAGCAAAATTTTGAAGGATCTCATACTAGTGTCGCAATTGGAAATAAAATTAATACTACTTTAAATGAATGGAATATTCAAAAGAATCAGATACATTTAATAATCAGAGATGACGGGACAAATATTGTTAAAGCACTATTGTAGTATCGGTACAGAGAGAGCCATCTAGGGGAAATGGCGGGAGTCGAGAGAAATAGGGCAAGGGCGAAAGGTTGTGTAAAATTAGGAGACAAGTACCTGAGGAGAGATAATAAAGTATAGAGAGTAGAAAATACTGTGTAATATTAATATCCCGGGGTACTGGGAGAGTCTATAACTGGCGACGGGGATAAAAAATGGACATAGGAACGCGATGTCAAAAGAAATAAAAATCGGCACAGTGCCAGCATTCTCGTGCCATGGAGATGCAGCAAACGTATCTCAAAAATGGAAAAGGTAGACCCGATCGTTCGAGGTATTCTTGACAGCAAAAGGCATTAAGGAAAACGAACAGAAGAAGGCTCTACTTTTACAATGTGCGGGAGAAGAAGTGCAAGGCGTATTCGAAACCCTGGACCCAACTGAAGAGGATGCACAGGGAAGTACCGATACATATAAACAGGCACTAGGAAGATTGAACGAACATTTCTTACAGAAAACAAACGTCTTGTATGAACGGCACGTATTTAGATACATGGAGCATAAGGCAAATGAAAGAATCGATTAATTCATCATTCGATTAAGAACTCAGTCGAAAATGTGTGAATTTGGTGCACTAGAATCAGACCAAATTCGGGATCAAGTGATCGGCAAGTGCGTATCTAGCCAGTTACGGAGAAAGCTGTTAGAGAAAGCATCAAAGCTAACATTAGCGAAGTTATGTGAAATTGCTCGCGTATGGGAAGCGACCGAACAACAGTCACAAGATATGGATAACACTAGAGAAATAAATAGACTCAACGCGAAAACCAGTCCAAAAGAGGTTAAGCGAAAGGTACAATGCTATAGATGTGGGAAATACGGACATTATAGTAAAAGCAAACAGTGTGCAGCGCGAACTGCCAAGTGCAACCGGTGCAACAATATTGGACATTTCATGGACAAATGCCGAACGAAAACGTAAGATTTAAAACTTAGACCAAAGAAAAAAAAACAAGTGAGTTGCGTCAGATAGGAATCTGAGGATAATTACGCATTTAACGTAAAAGAACATGAGATAATTAGCAATAAAACTGAAATAACCGTTGGAGGTGTTAGAATGGAAGTGATCATAGGCTCAGGGGCAAATTGCAACGTCACAGCCGAGCAAAAGTTGGCTGAATTATAGAAAAACGGTGTAAAGTGTACGTCAAGTATAACATCTAAAATTTTACTAGGATTCGGTAACGAGAGACCATTAACAGTAATCGGGAGATTCAATACGTTTGTTAAATGAGAAACCGTTGGACCATTGTGAGTTTTTGGTGATTAGTGAACCGGCTAAAGCCCTTTTGGGTATGAATAGTGCAATAAGTTTGGGACTTCTTAAAATCGGAAGATACGTGAACGCTGTAAACGAAGTGCAATGGGAACCACAATATCCACAAATATTTCCAGATCCAAAAGAGAAAATTGGAAAATTAAAAGATTTTCAATTAAGAATACCTATAGACATAAATATAAAACCGGTAATACAACCACTCGGACGTTTACCGTATAATTTACGAGAGTGTTTGGAAAAACAATTAGACATATTAATGAAATTAGATGTCATTGAAAAAGTAAATGAACTATCGGAGTGGGTATCAAATGTGGTGATGGTGGGCAAGGAGAATATGGAACATAGACTTTGTCTCGATATGAGAAGAGCGAATCAAGCAATTCTCCGAGAACGGTACCAACTGCCGACCATTGAAGAGATTTTACAAGAATTAGAGGGTGCTGCAATGTTTACGGCATTGGACATAAAATGGGCATACTATCAGCTAGAATTGATCTCAGAATCAAGAGAAATAACCACATTTAGTACACATATGGGGTTATTTAGATATAAACGATTGATGTTCGGAGTTTGCTGTGCGCCAGAGTTGTTTCAACGAGTACTGCAGCAGGTGTTAGCTCACTGCAAGAGAGTTATTAAATTCATGGATGACATTATCATATTCGGGAAAAACAAAGAAGAACATGATCAACGGGTCCATCAAGTATTAAAAACACTTCTAGAGAAGGGAATCACCTTGAACGCCAAGAAGTGTAGGTTTAGCGAAAAACAAATCAAATTCCTGGGGCACGAAATTTCCAGAGATGGAAATAAGCCGTCAGATGAAAACAAGAATCCAGTTATGGATTTTCGAAAACCAGAAAACAGGGAAGAGGTAGAAAGTTTTTTAGGGTTGGTAAATTTTAGTGCAAGATTTATTCCAAATCTAGCAATCATAAACGAACCGCTAAGACAAATTATCAAAAATGAGAATGGATTCACATCAGAGCAGGAAGGAGCATTCCAACGATTAAAAAAGGTGTTGGTGGAACCAAAAGTGTTAGGCTTTTACAAAAGAGGAGCTGAAACGCTAGTGTGGACCGATGCTAGCCCAGTAGGACTAGGAGGCATTCTAGTACAATTGCAAAATGATAAACCAAGGATCATATGCTATGCCAGCAAGAGTCTCACAGATGTAAAACGCACATACTCACAAACGGAAAAGGAAGCCTTAGGTATCGTATGGGCTTGTGAAAGATTTAGAATGTTTTTGGTCGGAAGTCAGTTTAAGTTTTACACCGAATGCAAACCATTAGAATATATCTATTCACCCAAATCTAAGCAAAGTGCACGAGTAGAACGATGGGTGTAAAGATGACAACAATTTACATACAACATCGTTCATGCAGAAGAAAAAACTAATATAGCAGACGCCTTACCCAGATTACTCGAAATCAAACAAAATACGTGCCAGAAAGAAGATGACATAGTTAGGTGGGTAGCTCAAAATGCCACACCCAAGGCAATGTCAATTAAGAGGTGGAACAAGCATCGCCGAAAGACGAAACCTTAACCGAAATTAGACATTCACTGAAAACAGGGAGGTTCGAAAATCACCAAAAAACGTATGTACTAATTAAAGATGAACTATGCTATATAAATTACGTTGTTTTAAGGGAATAGACTCATTATACCCAAATCGTTACAAAAGAAAGTTTTGGAACTAGCGCACGAGGGTCATCCAGGAATATGTGCTATGAAGCAGTGGCTCCCAACAAAAGTTTGGTGGGCAAAGATAGATAAAACAGTAGAAGAATATTGTAAAACATGCCAAAATAGTCAACCACCGGAGCCCATGGGTAGAACAAAATTACCAAACAAAGTCTGGGAACACATTCCAATTGACTTTTTAGGACCGCTTCCAACAGGAGAGTACTTAGCAGTAGTAGTGCATTACTATAGTAGGTACACTGAAGTCAAAATCATGCGAACCATAACAACGGCAAACACAATCGAATGGTTAGAAGAATTGTTTATAAGGTATGGATTACCAACGTCAATTCAGTCTGATAATGGACGTCAATTTGTAAGTAGGGAGTTCGAACAGTTTCTAAAAGAGTATATGGTGAAACATCATCGAGTAACCCCATTATGGCCACAAGGTAATGGGGAAGTGGAAAGACAGAACCGCTCAATTTTAAAAAGATTGCGTATAGCAAATGCAACAGGAAAAAATTGGAGGAAGGAGTTAAATATTTACTTATATATGTATAGAACAACTCCACACGCGACGACAGGAATTGCACCATCAGAAATGTTTTTTTAAAGGAAACTAGAAACATATTACTTATGTTTAACCACTATATCCTTGATGACGAAGAAGTAAGGGATACAGACAGAAAGCGAAAAGACAAAGGAGAAGAATATGGCGATCTAAAACGAAAGGCGCGAACGCCAAAATTACAAGTAGGCGATGGAGTGTTATTGAAACAAAACAAAATAAACAAGTTAGCAAGTCCAGAAATATATACGATAAAAAACAAGGACGGAAACGCGGTAGAAATACAATCAAATAAAGGTAAATAAACTAGAAGAAATACGAGGTAAACCAAAACAATTTTTAGAAACAGTCCTTGAGGAAAATTTTGGTAACGTAACATCTAATAAAAATTTTTCAATTGCTATTATTATTGATATTATTGATTGGAGGTATAAGTCTGCTTTAACAATAAATTAAAATTGAAAATCAAAGAATCTGTTCTTGAAATAATAACAGATTTAAATGAGGAAAAGGAAAATATTGAAGCAACTTTAAGGGCGAACATAATTTTTTCAGGTTAGAATTTTACGTTTTTTTTTTCTTTACTTATTCGAAAAGAAGATATTGTCAGAAATGTTCATTCAAAACTTGAATTAAAAATTCGAATAACTGACGAAGTTATGGCGACGCACAGTGGTTCAATCGGTCATATCCTTGGCTAAAAACCAGCGTTTTAATGTAATGCAAAACTTTAAACGCTTATATCTCGAAACTATGTTTTCAAATCGCATCCCCAAGATTTCTCAGGACCTACTCCACCAATTTGATTTATTCTTTCCTTCTGCTGAAGCTTATTATATTTGGGAATCTTTGTTGAGAGGATTTTGTTTTATTTTGAAGCATTTAGTATTTTTTGACTTGTAAAGACGAATTTCTTACCCCTAAATTGAAGTTAAAAATGAAAAAGTCCACCATTTTGTTAATAATCAAAATTTCAAAAATCAGGCTCGACAAGGACTCGTTTTGACCTTCAAAATTAATAAAAACGTACGCTTGTGTGTTTCAACTGATTAACGGCCGAGATATCCTGGGGATACGGAATCAGGACCTCCGCGAGAATCGCAATTTTGCCGCAATTGAGTACTTTTTTTTCTTGAAAAATTGTGATTTTTAACGTTGTTGTATACACCTTTGTCATGGTAAAAACATTAAATTCGCAAGTGTATCAATAAAGCAGAAAAAAATTAAAAAAATATTGCTATTTTTTTACTTTCAAAACCTATGTACTCCCTTAATGTTAATATTGCTACAAATACTGATTGTGAAGCAGCAACTGATTCGGATGATGAACCTTAGGCCAAAAGACAAAAAACTCTACTGGCCAACTCTAACTCATCTTTTTGACAATGCTTTGCTGATATAGCAGGTGCCGAAAACCCCAAACTAAAGAAAACAACCAGTTCTATTCAGTAGGATATTGAAAAATATTTTTATCTGCCGCTTTAAGAGCGGAATTTTGGAAGAGCCAGATAAAAATTATCCAAATATTGCTAAGCTGGTTTTCAAATATCTTTCAAGCCCACCATCCAGTGATTCAAGTGAGCGTTTATTTTCAGAAATGGAAGGTATTTGCATTGACACGAGCAAAATTAGTTCCGGATCTTACAGAACAAGTTTTATATGTTCATAGAAATTATAATAAAGTTATTTAAGGTTTTAAGGGGTTATACTACCCAGCAGATTTTCCTCTCCATTTTTGGTTTGGCTTAAATGATGCATAAACTATTTAAAAATTAAATTCAAATTTTGGGAGAAAAGCTATGAAAAACAATTTTCATAGCTTATTTCTCAAGACACTCTAAAACGTTTGAAAAGACCGCTCGGCTGCGCGCAGCATTTATAGTATATTACAAATATCTTCGTATTTTTTGCCGGTGCAAACCAGTTATACATCTTCGATATATGTATTTTTGACGTAACTAAATTAAAAATAAAGCCATAGGATGCCCCGGATACCGTTATAATGACGATAAATATGCAACAAGCAATTTCACGTGCTACTACGAGTTAAGCGTTCATCTTAAAACTCATTTTTCTCGAAACTGTGTTTTATAATACGCTTGCAGCATAGCCGCTCAATTTTTATCGGATTTACTTGAGATTTGAATAGCAGCTTCTCAGATAGATTATTTATCGAAGCACACACGATTTTTAAGATTGATACATAATTACATTCGCAATAAACAATTTCATGGTCGATTTTTTGCCAAAAAATGTAAAGTGATCCCAATTTGTGAATTTTCAAATAAGTTTTATGATCTTGGATACTTCCAAAGAAGAACTAATGTAGATTAAGGAAATTTTTTTGCGGTAGGTTTTGTACGGTGGCTACTGCGGTGCACACCGATTTCCTCCTCCGAAAAAACATTTTTTCAAGTTACCAAGTGCCACGAAGCCATTTTGTATCGTAAATTTAAATAGAAAATATTTTTGTATTCCTTGTTATATTTTTAATAAAGCCTCAAACTTTCATTTTAATGCATTTATTAGTAATCGAGAAAAAAAATTAACAAATATAGGTTCACTTTTCAGTGCGCCTGAGTAGTATAATCAATTACGGGGTACTATAAATTTTTTTTTCCAAAAAATCTAATTTTTTGTAATATTTATTTTTGGTGCTATGAGTTTCAAGAACTTGTGATAGAAATTTCAGTTTAAAATTCCAGCAACTTTTATAGTTATACCGGTTTTCATGTTTACGTGTAATTTTAATAAAATCGTTAATTTCGATAGTGCGTGGTCCCTCTTACTGAAATTTTAAATACGTTTATCTCGAAATTACGTTCTACAAAACGGTTGCCATGATATCTCAAGTGATTTCTATCCACTTTTGACAAAATTAATTGCATATTATTTATTGATAAGTTTTTTAGTCCGTGACCTAGGATAAACAATTTTCATTCATTTTTGATAAAATTTTTTATAGTTCAAATGTTGATTTTTCAAACTTTTGTTTTTGATACTCGTTACTTTCTAAAAAGTTATTTTTTCGCAAAGATCGGACAAGATTGAAGTATCCTCCTTAAAACAACTTTTTTTTTAAGTTTTTCATTTCAAGAGCAAATCGGGAAAATTCGGCAGCTTCCACTTTAACGTCCTTTGTAGCATTGAAAAATTTAATATTATGAAATTTTTTATTATGAAATTTTTTTTTGTTATTTACTTGAAAGTTAGCATTGCCACTTATTAAATATTTTTAATTTCTATTAAGATAAATTAAATTTGAAAAAATAATGAAAATTCGCTATAAAAATTTAAAGTACCCTTTTTTGTCTAAAATTCCGGCCCAAGTGGCCGAATCTGCCGGATTTAAAGATCCGGTCTTGTTCCGGTTTTAACCGTTATCTATACCAAACTATACATAATAACACATGTGTATTGACGAAATTAACTCTAACCTTTAGATTGTATTTTTATTTGAATACTAAAATTTATTTTCATAACTCAACTTATTAGGGTTTTCTTATAAGTTTCCGACGAAACAAAACATGAAGTGAAAAGTGGGGAAAACTACATAGGGAACATCAAAAATTAGATAATTATTTTCTAGAAGCAAAGTAAATCTCTTAGTTATGCGGACATAAAACTACAATTGAACAATTAGCGTTCGTCGAGCTGATTTCTCAAAATCGGTGTGCAGGATATTTTTGAAAAAATTACAAAATATTCTTAGAATACATAACTAGAAGTACCATTAATATTTTCAAAATATTTGTTTAATTAGAGTATTAAAACGGTAACCGTGTGACTGATACTAAGTAGCGCTGATTGTTAAAATTTGGGGCGCAGGATATTTTTGAAATAATTCAAAATTATTCTTAGAATACATAACTAGAAGAAGCATAATTATTTTCAATATATGTGTTTAACCTGTTAACCGAGCGGGACGTATACATACGTCACACGTAAGCAATATCGGGTACGGGTAGGACATATGATTACGTATTTGAAATAAATGTTTCGCTCAGTATTTTCTTTTGTGCTTTAAATATAAATAAACGAAAAAAGATGTATATTTCATTTATTTTAAGAATAAATAATATGAAATTACGTCCTCCGGGCGTGTCGTACTGATACGTCTTAGTGCAAGAGTTCGCGCTAGTTAAATGCTGCGTAATTAAAAAGAGAATTTTTCGGTTAACAGGTTAATTAGGGTACCAAAACAGTAACCGGGCGCCTGGTACTACGTGGAGGTAATATCTCGATATCGAATATTTTTGAAAAAATTACAAAATAATCTTAGAATACATAACTAGAATTACCATAAATATTTTCAAAATAATGTGTCTAATTACGGTACCAAACCGGAAACCGTGTGACTGGTACAATGGTGCGCTGAATTCTCAAAATTAGGGCGCAGGATATTTCTGAAAAAATTACAAAATATTCTTAGAATATATTACTACAAGTACCATAAATATTTTAAAAATGTGTTTTATTGGGTCATCGTGTCACGGCCGAAAACGTTGAACCGCGGGATTTGTATGGAAATAAAATAAATAGTGTGATATTTGTAAAGTATTCTTATAATGAATTCATGCCACAAATAAATAAACATAAAAACAATAATGATAACATGTTATTTTTTTATAAGAAAGCGTAATTTCTTATCGATCAGCTCTCTACTAAATGGCAATTGCGTTTACTGCCCTCCTAAAAAGCGTGATGTTGGCAAACGTCGTGATTTTTCTAAAACTCTTGTTTGTAAACGTTATATAGAAGATACCAAAAATTCAGTTCGGATAAAATAGCGTGACGTTGGCAAACGTTGTCATTTTTAATACTCTTGTTTGTAAACGTAATATAAAATCTACAAAAATTCAGTTCGGAGAAAATTCGTCGTACTATTGCAGACAGCTCTAGCGGAACAAATTTAGTTTATTTGAAATTTCAAATAACTACACGCAAAGCAATATGCCAGTAACTTATTATACAAACCTGTTATGCGGATTGCCTGAATAGTTACAGAACTAGATCTCATTGCATCATTTTAATAAAAGGTGAACGAATATCAGGAAAGGGGCACAAAATGGATAATAATGGGAATTCAGAGTAAATTTACTTTCACTTAACAGTATTTCAATTTTTTTAATCAATGTAAAAACATCGTGTGACGATTTAAAATTCTGGTGTGACTACAAAGTTAAAAATACAATTTATAATTTGAAATCAGAATATTCTGTATTAGACATATACAAATCTAGAGTATTAATGTTCTGCATCTTCATGCTTAAGCTTATAATTATCAATCACCATGTGATGAATTCACCCTCGCCTTCCAATAAAGTGAATTTTATTTATTCGGTTCATGATTACCTATATAAGTGCCTCCACCATTCCCTTCCTCTCAATAATGTAGAGAATATAGTTACTATTATGCTACCCTGTATGTTGGAGAAAATAATTTTTAATTTACTTTATTACCCCTTAGTAAACATTGCAAAACAGAGAATTAATTGTCTAAGTTGTGCATTGTTTTCCAGCAAGAACACAAGGAGGTTAGGATCTATGACTGTTTAAATTTTTTATATTTTTCATTTATTGATTCTAAATCTAAACAGACATTTTCCTTGACAGGATAGGATGTGATACACGGATTATACAGAGTATATTACAGGAAAGACAACACGATTACAGGTTTTGGCTTACCGGTGTATCCAATAACTCTTCATTCATCTTCTTGACTATATTAATGGAACCAGCCGCTGGTAGTTAGTAATCGAATCAATATTGAATTCAGTTATTATGAAACCGTCAATCACTAAAATTTTCCAACTCTGTAGCATTATAGCTTAAGATGACCAGCAAAATGATATTTAATTTAAGTATTATACTGGAACACAACTGGCTTCAAAAATTTTTTAATTCTTCGTAAAACTTCGGATTGTTGATATGAAGCCATCGCCGACAAAAATCGCATGGAATACAGTTTGACGCCGATCTTTTTTGCGAAACTATGGAGCTGCACATTGGGCACCTATTTGTTAAAATAAAACCAATCGGCAAAAATCAATATCCAATGCCGGTGTACGTCCAATGGAATACAAACATATTGTTGGCCTATGTAGCACATTTCTCTATATGGTCTTCTAAATATCATTTCTGATACGCAACATTTAATTATGCACAAGTTTCTATTTTTCGATAATAAACGTAGGGACAAATCTATGTTCGCATCTGAAATCCACTCTCCATCTACTAACGTCACGTAGTCATTCAAATGCAGATAACTGTATTTTCCGGACCCTGCATGCAGCTGATATCGTGCCATATAATCAATATGTGTACCTGCAATTTTGTGATTATATATAAATGGCTATTTCAAGATGCCATTGTCAAACAATTCTTTTTTTATTTCCTGTTGCATGCTGATATTCGCAATGATTTGTGTCCTGTTCATATTTTTCATTGTTGGCGTTTCAACGACTGCTGGTGTATATTTGATTGATTTCGTAGTTTATTTTTATTGCCAAATTCCTGACTGGGTTTTCCCCATTTTTCCACACATTTTTTCTCAGGTTCCTTACCTTAACGTGGTATTTTAAGTATAAATTATTTTTCTAATGAATCCTCTGACGCGAACATTTGTACGGGCTATACGTGCGGTTCCTCGCTCATGCGAGTAATATTGCTTACATTGCAAATAGCTAATTACACATACTTCAATTTGTGTATTACTTAATTATGCAAACGCAGCAAATTTAAATCGCGAGTGTAATAGTTTTATTTTATATACGTAACTGGGTCACCATGAAAGGTGACCCAAAAACAGTTGCTAAAATTATACAAAGAACCGACGGAAAATATTCAATAATTCCACCAACAGGGAAGAAAGCTATACCAGCTGAATTAAAGAACTTGGGATTTATCCCACCAACGCCTCCTTTGCCATCCACCGAGCACGCACGAGCGAAGTCGGCCACTCAACTCTACGCACAGGCTTCAACATCTCACGCACTCCAACAAACGACCAGCATAATGGATACCGAAGGATCGCCCGCCTTCTCAAAAAGCGCAAAAATAGTAAGATCTCCCATTTTTACTAGGAAACTATCAAACTTCGAATCTAACATAGTACCACCAACACCCCCACCACGAGAGCAAATAGCAACCCCTACAGGAAGCCTAAATGAACAAGAAATCGCTTCGACCTTAAACACCCAGTCGATCTCGGAACCTGCAGTACTAGATAAAACTGAAGACAGCTGGACAGTTATCAATTCCAGAAAGAGCAAAAGATCCAGCCCGGAAGAAAATAGAAACGTAAGACAGAAAACCCTAACAGACTACTGGCTCAATGGACCAGAAACCTCAAATAAATTCGAAAAACTAAATGTAGAAGAATTAATTGAAGAAGATATTAGTCCTGAAATCATTAAACCTCCACCAATTTTCGTACACGGCATAGGAAACATAAAGCCTCTGACTGACCTCTTGAACCTCCACGCAAAAGACAATTACGAAATTAAGCTTATTGGAAGTTCGCAAGCAAAAATCCAACTGACCGAGCCTAGATTTTATCGCGTCATAACGAAAGAACTAGAAGAAAAGAAAACAGAATTCCATTCATTTCAACCAAAATCGGAAAGAAAATTCAAAGTTGTACTACGTGATCTGCACCACACTGTTGACATCGAAGAACTAAAGAAAGAAATACACTCATATGGACATAATGCATTAAATATATGGAACATTAAGCATAAAATAACAAAAGCCCCTCTACCTATGTTCTTTATTGAGTTGCAACAAAAGGACAATAATAAAGAAATTTACGACACTAAATACCTTATGCACTCGAAAATCAAATTTGAACCTCCACGCCAAAAAAGAGAAATACCTCAATGTACAAGATGCCAAAGATTTAATCATACAAAAAATTTCTGCAACCTTTCACCACGTTGCGTGAAGTGCACTGGTGATCATCTGACTAGGGACTGCCCCAAACAAGATAAAAGTACTGCCGCAACCTGCACCAACTGTGGAGGAAACCACCCAGCGAACTACAAAGGCTGTAGTGTCTTTAAAGAAATACAGTCACGTAAGTTCCCACCCCTTAGACAAAAACAGAATACAGTGAACCATAACATAACCGGAAATCCAACACAACCAGGCGTATCATACGCCCAAAAGACAAGAGCCAATGTCCAACAGACACAAGAAGAACATAACATACAACAAAATCTAAATCATATTTCCGACAAACAGCAAAATAGTAAACTAGAAGCTATGATGATCAAACTGATGGAGCGCATGGACACCATGCTAAATCTCCTCACTACCCTTGTGGCTAAAATGAAATAATGCCCCAGCTCCTAAAATTCGCTCTCTGGAACGCCAATGGTCTTGGACAACACAGCCAAGAAGTAAAAATATTTATAGCAGAACACAACATAGATGTGATGCTCATTTCCGAAACTCACTTTACAAATAAGACGTATCTGAAGATACCAGGATACTCAATATACAATACTAAACACCCAGATGGTACTGCCCATGGAGGCACTGCCGTAATCATCCGACAGCAAATTAAACACCATGAACTAAATAAATACCAGCACGAACACCTCCAAGCTACTAGCATTGTAATTAACGAAGAGACAACAGGACCTCTAACTATCGCAGCTGTCTACTGTCCACCTAGACACACAATTAACAAAGCACAATTTAAAGACTTTTATAACACTTTGGGGTCTAGATTTATAGCTGGAGGTGACTACAATGCGAAACATCCCTACTGGGGTTCACGACTGACCACCCCTAAAGGTAGACAACTATACCAAGCAATGCAAGAGAATAATCTACATCATTTATCTACTGGCCAACCTACATACTGGCCTAGCGACCGAAGAAAAGTTCCGGATCTCATAGACTTTTGTGTAGTAAAAGGCGTGTCATCACATTATCTAAATGCCGAAAGTTGCTTAGATCTATCATCGGACCACTCTCCAGTCATAATTACTGTAAATAGGCAAATAACAATAAAACAAAAACCTCCATCACTCATTAGTAAAAAAACAGACTGGCACACATTCAGAAATCTGCTGGACAACAAGCTTTCACTCGAAATTTCACTCAAAACCGAACACGAAATAGACGAAGCCATAGAATTCCTAAATGACGCAATACAAGAATCAGCATGGGGCGCAACACCGGTACAAAACGCCAATCAAAAACGAGAAAATTGTCCAAAAATCGTTAGGGACATCGTCGCTGAAAAACGGAAGCTACGCAAACAATGGCAAATAACAAGATCACCACAGGACAAAACAAAACCAGACAATAAAAGCAGTCAAAAAGTTACTAAGCAACCTGCGAAATAAATCTGTCGAAGAATACTTACAAAATCTCACTCCGTCAGCATCCACAGACTATTCTCTCTGGCGAGCAACAAAAAAGCTCAAACAACCGGAACAGTCAAATCCACCCTTACTCCTAGCAAATGGTAGCTGGGCCAGAACCGATCAGTCAAAAGCGAACACATTTGCGCAACATTTATCATCAGTATTCCAACCCTTTCCTAGTGAAATTTCGGTAGAAGAAGAACAAGAAATCCTGCAGTACCTAGAGACCCCCCTACAACTCTGCTTGCCTATAGTCAAATTAAAAACTAGTGAAATAAAAAACGCTATAACAAATCTTGACCCCAAAAAAGCTTCAGGATATGACCTAATAACAGGAAGGATTCTGCAAGAACTTTCTTCTAAAGGAATCAAGCTGATAACAATGATCTGTAACTCAGTTCTTAGATTAGAATACTTTCCCTCTCAGTGGAAAGTAGCCCAAATTATCCTTATACCCAAGCCAGGAAAACCACCACAAGAAGTAAGCTCCTACAGACCCATCAGTCTCCTTCCTATAATCTCCAAACTTTTCGAAAAGTTATTGCTTAAGCGCCTAAAGCCAGTTCTAGAAGAAAAAGACATAATTCCAAACCACCAATTTGGATTTCGTTCGCAACACGCAACGATTGAACAAATCCACAGAGTCGTGAACGAAATACGCAAAAATTTAGAAGAGAAAAAAAAATACTGCTCGGCTGCCTTCTTAGATATAAGTCAAGCTTTCGATAAAGTCTGGCACACCGGGCTATTGTTTAAAATTAAAAGAATCCTGCCACATAATTACTACCAAATCCTCAAATCATACCTTTCCAACAGATATTTCTATATTAAATATAAAGATGAACAAACCAGACTCTACCCAATAGAATCCAGTGTCCCACAAGGTAGTGTACTAGGACCCATACTATATCTCCTATACACAGCCGACCTGCCAACATCTGAAACAACATTCATCGCAACATTCGCCGATGATACAGCAATACTTGCCTCTCACGAAGATCACAACGTGGCCACAAGATATCTTCAGGCACATCTGAACAAAATTCAACTATGGTTAACAAAATGGAGAATTAGGGCAAATGAAACCAAATCTACCCATGTCACATTTACGATGAGAAAAGAAACCTGTCCTCCTGTGACACTGTATGGCAAGCCCCTCCCACAGACAGAAGAAGCGAAATATCTAGGCATGCACTTAGATCGTCGTTTAACATGGAAAAAACACATTTGGACAAAAAGAAAACAACTTGGCCTGAAACTCAGTCGCATGTACTGGCTAATAGGCCGCAAATCTCAACTCTCTACAGAAAACAAAATTCTTCTTTACAAGACTATCCTCAAACCAGTCTGGACGTACGGAATCCAACTATGGGGTACCGCCAGTAACTCTAACATTGAAATCCTGCAGAGATTTCAGTCCAAAGTGCTCCGCTCTGTCCTTAATGCACCATGGTTCGTCACCAACGCCATAATTCACCGCGATCTCTCCGTAGTGACAGTGAAAGAAGAAATAAAAAACTTCAGTGAGAAATATCATAGCAGATTACGTGCGCATCCAAATACTTTAGCAAGTAATTTGCTGACAGTGAAGATAAAAAAACGCTTAAAACGTGATAACATACTTGACCTACCTAATAAATAACTAACAATTTCAATGTTTTTAGTGTCATCATACCTGTTATGCAGAGTCAACAGAAAAAAAAAAGCCACCTAGCAAATTCCGGACCTGTCATGCAGAGTCGACAGAAAAGAAGCCAGCTAGCAAATTCCCGACAAGGTGACTAGAAATAGTCACCAACATTGACACAATTACCACCTAATCTAGAATAAGAAGAGGACTATCACAGGATAGCACCCTCTACATGCCAATGTATTTTTTGTACATCTTACTATAAGTTTTACTGAATGTCAGTTATTAAGACAGATTGTAAATAAAAATGGGTTATAAAAAAAAAAAAAAAAAAATGAATCCTATGAATTGTTTTTGGGCTCTATAAAATCTTACTGCTTTTAAATTTTTCTTCCCTTCTAAAATTAAATGTTGTACGACTCAAAACCAAGATTCAACGTGAGAATTTGTCTTCCTTTTTTTATTTTCCTGCAGTATAGCCTTACCATAAGGGTATGTATGGAAAGTATTTTTTCTCGCAAATATTTAAAAATGCAGGGCAGTGTCTTTCAGATTTATAACAGTCAGTCCTTATCAACCATAGCAATTAAATATATTTGGAAGACAAACAATTGTTGCTAATAAAAATATTACACTTTGAACTTGAAATTCGTACGAATTTCAAAGAAATCTTTTTTTTCTAAGGGTTCCACAGGGCAGGGACCAATAATGAATATATATTTAATTGCTATGGTTAAGAATGACTAATTGTTATTAATTTGTAAGACAGAAAATTGTTGCTAATAATATTATTAGACTTTGAACTTGAAATTCGTGAGAATTTTAAAGAAATGATTTTTTCTATGTGATCCGTAGGGCGCCTGCCAATAATTTATATATATATTGTGTCTATGAAGCATAGACAATCAATAATGTATACAATAATTATTATTTATTAGCAATATTGAAGTGAAACATGCGTATTTGGTAATAATTAGTCTATGTATCTAGTGGGCCTTGGTTAACCGCTATTTCGAATCGGCTGCCAGTTCGAGCTGCTGGCCTCACTCTCGTTGTTAATTTACTAATATATATCCATTAACCTGTTAACCGAGGAGGACGTATAAATACGTCCAAAGTAAACCATATCGGGTACGGGTAGGACATATAAATACGTCCTTGAAATACATGTTGCGCCCTGGCACGGTCGCGCAAATATTTTCGAACTAACGAAAATATATATATTTCATAGTCTTTTTATTTATTTTAAGAATAAATATGAAGAAAAAAATTAAATTCCGTCCACCGGGCGTGACGTATTAACACGTCCCAGTGAACGATTTCTTGCCCGTTCTACGATGGGTAGTGAAAAAGAGAATTCCCCGGTTAACGGGTTAAGGACGAATGTCGCTTACCTCAGTGTTCTAGGAGTATGCACTTCTTGTTTTTTAACTTCACTGCAGCACAATATATAAGTTTATAATGTTTTTCACTAATTATATGGCAGACATCTGTTCTGCGTTCCATAAAATACACGTGTACATATTACATTGTATTTGACAATGATATTTCACCATTTTGTTCACACTAACGGGTTTATTGGTACGATGCACCACGTGGTTATTTTGCGTCAAACACTCTGATTTAAACACATCCATTATTACACAATTTTTACTAAACCACTTGAACACTTGTTTATAACAACATTATTGACTTATTAATACCAGAATGTAAATCTTAAATGAAACGTATTCCATCACATACTAACAAATTTTCGTACATCTCGCAGCTTACTGAAAGCTAGAAGCGTACACGACTGTGGAGTACCATATGTTGCGATAGGCAAAGTTGTGGGGGATGCCTGTCCAATCTGCCATGTTCCATTTGATGTAGCTTGGTGTTGCACATTTACAGGCTTGTCCAAAAGACATCGTTGAAGTGAGTTTTGTATTTTAAACAAAAGTCCTTCCAAAGTAATTCTGTTGTAATACCTGAAAACTATTTAAATGCCAAATTCTATCGAAAGTCTATCGTACTCAGAAAAAAGGTGACAGAGTTTCGGGGCGGACGTTCTGCCAAATATTTATTTTAAAAATATATATTTACATATGTCCGCTTCTATTAAATAATAAAATTTTTAATTAGCAACAATTAGGATCGTCCTCTCAGTTGTTGTAAGTTTATTGGTGAACATGGAATAAATTAACGATATTTATACCTACAGAAATAATATTCTTTATTTTAAAACATCTGTGGTGACTTGCACTGAACTGTCTTATACGCATTTTGGATAGGTCATCATATATTTACTATATTTTTACCTTCTTATACGCAGTATAAGTATTATAATCATTAAAATTTTCGAAGTCGAAATTTTAACGGAAATATAAGTTTTGCCCTTCCCTGAATCGATTCCGAGTATTTTTGGAATGACGTCCGTCTGTATGTGTGTGTGTTATGTGTGTGTGTGTGTGTGTGTGTGTATGAGCGCTCTACAGCCCAAACGGCTAAAGGGAAGATTATGATATTTTAAACTTAAGATTTGTATGTGTCTGGCTAGAAAACCTCGTATTTTTGAATACAATATTCCGCCGGAAGTGCATGTTTACTCTAGTAATTTTTTTCAGATTCTGCTATTACTCAAAAATTGTTGCAGTTACACATAAATTATTGCAAAAAAAATTATAGATATCTACATTATGTACAACTTTTATTTGAAACATTTTTCCCAAACGGTAACGGACAAAATAAAATTGCTCTTGAAATTTCTTCATATTATATTAATTTTTACATAAATCGTATCATCTGCGCCTGTCAATTGTTTAACAAAATAGACTTAAATAATTTGAAGTTTGACGTTATATATTAAATCTAAGAAATATATTTACTTTAAAAGTGATCTAAAGGTTAGAAAAAATATTATGAATTAGAAAAATAATGTAACTACGATATGGTTTAACCCTAATTCGTATAAGAAATTTCGGTGCATTACACTGCAGATGTTGAATTTATAATATTTGGCTAGAATGTCGTATATAGGACTAGCTGAAAAATCAGTTAAATCTAAAAATAATATTATATTAATGTTTTATCTTTCTTTAAAACATTGAAATTATCTTTGATAATTACATCAAATAGTTCTTATATCATGCTTATTTATTCTACAATATTAGCTAGTATTACTTTTTAATCATACGTTCGTATAATGTTTATTTATTTGTGAGTAGAAAAGTTTCCGTTTATAGAAAACATTCTATATTTATATATCTCTGCTGATGCTAAAATGTTTTTGTTTATTGAGGTTTATTGATGTATAATTTAAATTAGCATGCAGCTGTGAACCATGGATCAAATCATTAATAATGTTATAAAATTGTATTAATGAATACATTTTTACTTTCTTATACGCAGTATAAGTTAGTATTGTAATCATGAAAAATTTCTATCTCGAGATTTCAACGGAAATATACGTTTTGACCTTCCCTGAATCGATTCCAACTATTTTTGGAATGACGTCTGTCAGTGTGTGTGTGTCTGTATGTGTGTATGTGTGTGAATGTTCTCTACAGCCTAAACGGTTGTAGCTAAAATTATGAAATTTTAATCTTAAGATTTGAATATGCCTGGGTGTTCACCTCCTATTTTTGAAAAAAATATTCCTTCCGGAAGTGTCTGTTTACTCTAGTCATTTTTGGCAGTTTCTGCAATTACTAAAAAATGGTTAGAGTTACAGAAAACGTTTATGAACAAAAATTAAAGGTATTCATATTTAGCACAACCTTTGTTTGAATATTTTTTCCAAAATGTGTACTGGTTTCAAAATAAATTTCTGCCTTTTATATATATTTTTACATAAATCGTAGTATCTGCGCCTGTCAATTATTTAACAAAATAGACGTAAATAATTTGAAGTTTGACATTTAAAATTTATTCAAAGAAATATATTTAGTGGAAAAGCGATCTAAAGGTTAGAACAAATATTATAAATTAGAAAAATAATTTACCTACGATATGGTTTAACTCATATGCGGATAAGAAAGTTCGGTGTTTGACATTGCAGATATTTACGTTGGTAAATAAGATTTATTTTGTCAACGATATTTAGCAACGAACAATCTAAATATGGTGCATCCAAGTATCTTCCGATAGAGAGCTTGTTTAGTGTTGTTATTCGCCGAAAGTACATATATGAATATCTTCTGCCAAAACTTATGCTACCAAATTTTAGAATATCTTTAAATACATATGAATGCGAAGTTTTGGGTTTACGGTGTTTATATTTATATTTTATACTTATGATATATTTTAACAGAATGTGATATGCAATCCGTTAAACACCACTGAAGGTAGAGTTGACAAAACAACTTTATTTTGATTCATTGGTGTCATAATTCATTGGCAAAAGAAATTATGTTTCTCGTATAATTATTTTCATGTATTGACAACCTATACTTATTTAACTTTATTCTATATAAAAAATTAATGCGGTGTCTTGCTCTGAACTTTCTTATAAATATCAGTTTTACATAAGGAAGATAATAAAATACAAATTTTGAACAATTACAAATAATAATGCTATATCTATTTTTACTTTCTTATACGCAGTACAAGTTGTATTGTAATCATGAAAAATTTCGATCTCGAGATTTTAACGGAAATATATGTTTTGCCCTTCCTTAACTCGATTCCGACTATTCTTGGAATGACATCCGTCTGTGTGTGTGTGAGCGCTCAACAGCCTATACGATTGAAGGTATAATTATGAAACTTCAAACTGAAGATTTGCATTTGTCTGGACAGAAAATTTTTGAAAACAATATCCAAGCTCCATTTAATTTTTGTGCTCTCTACAATTACTCAAAAATGGTTGCACTTACACTTACGTTGTGGTTTCAAATAAAGGTAGTATAAAATAAATTTTATTCTAATTATTTTTGCTATTAGTGCAACTATTAACCTGTTTTGAGAAACCGCAGAACATGACTAGAGTAAACATGCATTTCTGGTTTGAATATTGTTTTCAAAAGTAAAAGGTTTTCTTCGCAGGCATATACAACTCTCAAGTATGAAGTTTCATAATTTAACTTCAACCTTTTGGGCAGAAGAGCGCGCGCAGACATACACAGAAACACACACATACACAGACAGACGTCTTTCCAAAAGTAACCGGAATCGATTCAGAAAAGGTAAAAAGTAAATATCCGTTAGAATCTCGAGATAGAATCTTTTCATGATTACAATACTTACTGTTACTGGGTATAAGAAAATAAAAAGAAATGAATGAAATTAATTAATATTTAATGTCGCGAACAGGAATAATATTGCTTGTGAATAGCATATTTCTCTACAATAAAATTGACACGTGGTAGGTCATTAAATGGAATAAAATATTATTTTTATCCAGAGTCCTACTCGGAAACGGATATACCCATAGATGGTTATTTATCCCACATTTGTTCCCTATTGCAACCCACCATTTATTAATTATTTGAAATTGAAATATCACAAAAGGTGAAAGCTTGTGACGGCACACGAATAAATTGAAATACATATATAAGCAAATGAGAATTTTTGCGAAGAAAACGATCTATTTCAGTCCTTGATTAACGTGACCAACGGGCGAATTCGAAAACTCGTTCGTGTTTTAACATTCATATTTTTAAATAACTAATAACTTAAGCATTCCTGTGAATCACTAGATAATAAATATTAGTAATCCCCTGAAATGCTTAAGAATAATGCATATATAGATCCCATAAAAGTGCAAACTATACTAATAAAATTAAAGCAACCGTTATAGCAGTCATCGTTCGAACAGTCTTTCAAACTATACGAAAACAATATATTGCCTCAATTCCATATTTTTAATTAAGTTTCACAATTCTTATAATAATATTTTAATTACAACAAATTTGTTAATCTACGATTGTTTTACTGTAATATTTTTCATAATATATAATTTCAAGGAAAATATTAATTAATAATTAATTTACGAGAATATGATGTACACGAATAGCAAAATTAAATGATTTTTAGGTAATTGCTCATTGATAAGATCATTTTCGTAACCTTCATAATTTATTTGACAGCAATTGTTTCTATAAATTGAGAATATTATTTCCGACGTAGCTACTATTATTCTTACAATCAAGCAATGAAGTTATAACTTGGAGTGGTGTTTGTGTTAGCCATTGCGCAGTATGGTAATTATTATTTTTTAAATATCGCTTATATATTAAATTAAATTTTGGTTTAATTATTTACAATATTATCAGTGTTGTTTTCGCAGTACATAGCGTTTCATTTAAGCACGAATAAATATATAAGTGAATAAATGTTAATCATAGTTTAGCGATTGTTCAGTTTATTTAAGAAGAAACTATCAGAATTAACAAATGCCTTGCAAAGCAAATATATAATTTTGAAACTAGAAATGTAAGTTATTGGTTGAGACGTTATGTAGAATATTTCTCGAAATTTGCAATTATATAAGCAAGAACAGAAGTTTGAAATAGCAGTTTTCATAAGTTACATAAATAATAGTAAATATATCAGAATTTAATCAAAAGTTTAGAATTCTTTTATTATTATTAAATTGATTGTTAAACTAAACATCAAATAAATCGCAAATACTTTAAGATACCGAATATCAGTTTTTGTTAACTACGCGAGTGTTTTATGTCGCATAATATTGGAATAATAACTATTTTAACGTAAATAAATATTTTATAAAAGTTCTATAGATTTATATATCCACAATAAGTATCAGTCATTAGTAATTTGAAACAATTTAAATCTCTATTTTAATGAATAACTTTTCAGTTTTGTCCAAACCACTACAAAAAACAGGCAAGAACTCTCATTTAGATTACTGGGTAACAACAACATCAGAGCCTGAAGCAACCACAAGAGATTTTTGGGAGATAACATCAGAACCTGAAACAACTACCAGAGCCTATTGGGAGACAACAACATCAGAAACAAAAGCAACCACCAGAGATTATTGGGGGACATCACCATCAGAACCTGAAGCAATCACAAGAGCCAATTGGGTAACAACAATTGCAGAATCAGAAACATCCACTAGAGATCATTGGAAGATAACCACATCAGAAGCAGACACTGGTGGACCAGTGCGAAAAACCTTTGCATATCCAAAATTCCGTCACCAGGAACAAGTAGCTAGAGACGGATCTTGGATGCGTCATAGGCATGTCAAAGCCAACCCAGAAGAATCCAACTTAATGTTATTCAGAGATTGACGAAATCACCCATTCCACTGTTCATGCCCTGGCAGAACACAATCAAGACAACAAACAAATTCTTCGATCGTTCAGTAACTTACTTTCGGCTCATCATCTTTACAGGAGCTGTTGATTTTCTTCTAAATATAATCGTAACTCATGAATGCAACTTCATTAGCAGTATGCTTAAATTTCCATTTGATCATCCGTTATTAAATTAAATGCATGAGTTGGTTAATTTATGCCAAATAATTAACTGTTCATATAATTTTCATTGCAAATTTTCAGTTTAGGCTCGAGCTGATCGTCAAAGCGCTTTCTTTTTTAGAATTCTATCTCCAAGACGATATAAAATAATCAAAATTCAAGTATTGATATTCGCTATTCTCACTATTCCAAAAAGCTTCAACCTTGACCAAAAACATGGCCTTTAGCATTGCAAAGAACAATTTCATCATGGCTGCTAATATTAATATATACTATTTTTATTATCTTCAAATTTGAAAAAATTAACAACCTAACACATTCAGAGAAATTATAAAAATGATTGTAATTTACACAACTAAACAACATCTATTCTATCCTGATATAAATATATTTGATATTTTAAATAAATCATTATTCAAAATGCTTCACCAAATGCCACCCACTAAATCCTTTTTACTTAAAATACTTACTTATACTGCGTATAAGAAAGTATTGTAATCATGAAAAATCTCGAACTCGAGATTTTATCGGAAATTTACGTTTTGACCTTCCCTGAATCGATTCCAACAATTTTTGGAATGGCGTCCGTCTGTGTGTGTGTGTGTGTGTGTGTGTGTGAGCATGTGTATGTGTGTATGTGTGTGTGTTTGTTTGTGTGTTTTTGTGTGTGTGTGTGTGTGTGTGGCTGTGTGTGTTTATGGCTGTGTGTGTGTGTGTGTGTGGCTGTGTGTGGTTGTGTGTGTGGCTGTGTGTGTGTCTGTGTGTGTGTCTGTGCTTGTGTCTGTGTGTGACTGTGTGTGTCTGTGTGTGTGTATATGTGTGTGTATGTGTGTCTGTGTGTGTGTCTGTGTGTGTGTGTGTGTCTGTGTGTGTGTGCTTGTGTGTTTTGTGTGTGTGTTTGTGTGTGTGGCTGTGTGTGTGGCTGTGTGTGTGTATGTGTGTGTGTGAGTGTTTGTGTGTGTGTATGTGTTTGTGTGTGTGTGTGTGTGTGTGTGTGTGGTATCCTGATATAAATATATTTGATATTTTAAATTAATCATTATTCAAAATGCTTCACCAAATGCCAACCAAACAAGCCTTTTTACTTACAATACCTACTTATACTGCGTATAAGAAAGTATTGTTATCATGAAAAATTTGGAACTCGAGATTTTGACGGAAATGTACGTTTTGACCTTCCCTGAATCAATTCCAACTATTTTTGGAATGACGTCCGTCTGTGTGTGTCTGTGTGTGTGTGTGTGTATGTGAGCGCTCTATAGCCCAAACGGCTATAGGGAAAATTATGACCCACAGGTGTGTCTCTGGAAGAGCCAGCGGTTGCCTATGCTAGAGCTGAGCATGCCGTTGCCCATGCTGAAGCTCATGCTAGCAATTGAAATGGTAATGGATATTCTGGTCATGAAGCTGTGCCAGTAAACTGTGCCTCTCATTACGAAAGACACTACACTGGACCTCAGCATATCCATGCTTTCCATGCTGCTGCGTTTGCGAAGGTACTGTCACGTAGCGGTCATAACAGTGTCCCAGTTGACGAACCTACAGTAGCTCATACTCGAGCTGAACTTGTTACTGCTCATGCCAAAGCCTCCGCCCACAACGGATATTCTCATTAATCTCATACATTTGTCAACAATTGGTAATAATCTTCTGTGAATTATGAATGTTACTGACGAACTACGTCGCAAACTTTCTTTGAGCACTGTCGCTCCGCACTCGATAAGTTTCTCAACCCGTACCGGGAATACAGTAGTATTCTTTTGCGGGATTTAAATTTTCAGCCTTTTGTCTCTATTTACAAGATTTGTCACAACGATAGCTATAGTATGTCAGTGTGTATTGAATCTCTATAATTATTGTTTGAAGTTTAATTATTGTCTATAACTCAAAGTTATGTTTTTCTTATTAATAATAATAGAATATATTTATCTTGAATTATTTCCTTAGCACAACCTTCAATTCACCTATCAATTGATTTAATTTACATTTTTAATCAATAATATTTTAAAATGTGTAAGCTACATTTAAATGAGGGATACAAATTTATCTCAACTGAGTAATATTATTTAAATAATACAATAAATGTAATAAATTATACGATTAGTAAAATTTTAAAATAAATATTACTACATAGTATATGCATAATAAATAAATAATTTTTTATTTGATACTTTCAATGCAGGTATTAAGGGGTTTCCCTAGTAATAAACTGAATGGAATTCGCTGTCGGCTCTCGTTGAAACATGATTAAATATAAAATAAAATAAACACACTCGGTTAGTTTCAAAAATTTTTATTCTACGATACGTATTTCGGCTTAAAAGGCCATCATCAGGTAGGTACCTGATGATGGCCTTTTAAAAATAAAAATTTTTGAAACTAACCGAGTGTGTTTATTTTATTTTATATGGTTTCCCTAGTGTTAAAACTGTAAAATGAGATATTTTTTTAATATAGATACTGTGCTAGATAAAGAGGAATAAATATAGAGATACGATTTTTGTTACACATATTTATTATAAGTGAAATTTAAGAATTATGTTCTTGAATATTTAAAAATTACAAAATTACGGTCGGGACGGTCAGTTGATAATGTCCGCTCGGGAGAATTTCTCCATCTGTGCGACACTGTGCAGGGATCACAACTTTGATCTGCAAAGTAAAAACTAAAAATTTTCGGTTAGTATGCAATATTATTGACGATAATATGTTGGAATGACCTCAGCAGTCGAACCGCTATAATTTAGTTTAAAAAAATAAAATAAAAGAAAAGAACAAATTTTAATAACAATTTTGTCTCCGGAACCATTTTTGAAAAAATTTTCAAATAAGAGTTATTTGTGGTATTAAGTCCTTTAATTTTAATTTCGACAATTTTGTTTTAACTTCAATAATTTTATAGCAATTGCTGAAACCGCAAAACATGACTAGGGTAAACATGCACTTCCGGTTTATATATTTTCAGCAAAGATAGAAGGTTTTCTTGTCAGGCACATACAATTCTTAAGTTTAAAATTTAATAATTTTCCTTTCAGCCGTTTACGCTGTAAAGCACTCACTTACACCCACACACACTGTATCTGAGATACAGTATGCGAGATACAGAATCACGAAGGAAAACATCTGCCGTGTCATGCATCGAACTTTCTTATACGAATTTGGGTTAAACCATATCGTAGTTTCATTATTTATCTAATTGATAATATTTGTTCTAACCTTTGGATTGCTTTTACACTAAATATATTTCTTTGAATAAATATTAAATGTCATAAATATTAAATGTCAAATTATTTAAGTCTATTATGTTAAACAATTGACAGGCGCTGATGATACGATTTATGTAAAAATATATATAATAAGCAGAAATTTATTTTGAAACCAGTAACCTTTTTGGAAAAAAAACTTCGAACAAAAGTTGTGCTGAATATAAATACCTTTAATTTTTGTTCATGCAATTTTTCTGTAACTTTAACCATTCTTGACTAATCGGAGAAACTGCAAAAATTATCTACGGTAAACAGGCACTTCCGCTTTGTGTATTTTTTAAAAATAAAGGGGTGCACACCCGAGGCATATGCAAATCTAAAGTTTAAAATTTCATAATTTAAGCTTCAACCGTTTAGGCTGTAGAAAACATACACACACACACACAGACACACATGCACGTACTCACACACAGACGGACGTCATTCCAAAAATAGTCGGAATCGATTCAGGAAAGATCAAAACGTATATTTCCGTTAAAATCTCGAGTTCGAAATTTTTCATGATTGCAATACTTACATATACTGCGTATAAGATAGTAAAAAGTAGGCTACTGAATTGGACACTAAAATGAGATAGTTGTTCGGTCAGTTTGCGAGTACTGTGCAGTGCATAGTGGACGTGGAAGAACATATAATTGTTGTATATCTTATAAAAGAAAAAAATCTAAAAAAGGACTATGTGGGTTCATCCAATAGTGGAATTAAGAGCAGCCAAGGGAACCTTTACCCCACTTGTCAGGATAGATCATGTTATGAATGTAATATCTAGTTAAATATTAAATGGTGATGATGATGTTATAAAATAAACACGTTATAATTAATATTGGATATTATGAACGTAACGTAAGAATAATAATACAGAGACGCTGGCAGTCGTGGTTTGGTAGCGTTAGAGAATAGATCGATACTGAATTGTAACTAATAGAAATTATGAGGTTTGTTTCAGATGCAGTATGAACAACGGCGCCCAACGATAGGCGTATTTAGGGCCTTGGCATTTTATGTATTCTATGTATTGTAACGAAGTATGTTTTTCCGTTGTTAAAAACCCTCGTTATTTATATGTTAAGATGTATGTTATATTATAAGTAAGTCGTAGCGGCGCGGCAGCGTAGTCGACTACGGCTCTGTGGGTCGGTGGTTCGAGCCCGGCCGATGCATTTTTGTTTTTTGAATTGTCAAAGTCAGGTCATCGACCAAAAATACTAGTCTCTGCCGATATTTTCTGTCCGTTATCTAGTCAAAACCAAAAATCGGTTTGGATAGTATTTTTATCTTTGTTTTACTCATGTATTTACCTATACCCCGATTGATATAAAAAGGGCCTACATCTCTTATCAAAACACAGTCGATCACCGTTAGCTTGAAGCAAAAGACCGCACCGTACTCTCTATACTCTCCGTATTATCCGTTGCTATTTCTATAGCCCCGATGCCGAACAACACTTGGTGAGACAAACTAACTACCGTATTTATTTGCATTGCTGGGTTTAACTGTTCTTAAGGTATCTCGCCGGCGTGTCCGCCAAGAGATTACCTAGTAGTTTCTTACTGTAGTACCTGCAGGTGTGTCCACCGAGGGTAAAACTCTGTCGATCTGTTCTCCAGGTATCTCGCCGGCGTGTCCGCCAAGAGATTACCTAGTAGTTTCTATTATAGTACCTGCAGGTGTGTCCACCGAGGGTAAAACTCTGTCTATCTGTTCTCCAGGTATCTCGCCGGCGTGTCCGCCAAGAGATTACCTAGTAGTTTCTATTATAGTACCTGCAGGTGTGTCCACCGAGGGTAAAACTCTGTCTATCTGTTCTCCAGGTATCCTGCCGGCGTGTCCGCCAAGGGATCACCTAGTAGTTTCTTATTATAGTACCTGCAGGTGTGTCCACCGAGGGTAAAACTCTGTCTATCTGTTCTCCAGGTATCCTGCCGGCGTGTCCGCCAAGGGATCACCTAGTAGTTTCTTATTATAGTACCTGCAGGTGTGTCCACCGAGGGTAACCACTGTGTAACTGTTCTTTAGGTGTCCTGCCGGCGTGTCCGCCAAGGGATTACCTAGTAGTTTCTTATTATAGTACCTGCAGGTGTGTCCACCGAGGGTAAAACTCTGTCTATCTGTTCTCCAGGTATCTCGCCGGCGTGTCCGCCAAGAGATTACCTAGTAGTTTCTATTATAGTACCTGCAGGTGTGTCCACCGAGGGTAAAACTCTGTCTATCTGTTCTCCAGGTATCCTGCCGGCGTGTCCGCCAAGGGATCACCTAGTAGTTTCTTATTATAGTACCTGCAGGTGTGTCCACCGAGGGTAAAACTCTGTCTATCTGTTCTCCAGGTATCCTGCCGGCGTGTCCGCCAAGGGATCACCTAGTAGTTTCTTATTATAGTACCTGCAGGTGTGTCCACCGAGGGTAACCACTGTGTAACTGTTCTTTAGGTGTCCTGCCGGCGTGTCCGCCAAGGGATTACCTAGTAGTTTCTTATTATAGTACCTGCAGGTGTGTCCACCGAGGGTAAAACTCTGTCTATCTGTTCTCCAGGTATCCTGCCGGCGTGTCCGCCAAGGGATCACCTAGTAGTTTCTTATTATAGTACCTGCAGGTGTGTCCACCGAGGGTAACCACTGTGTAACTGTTCTCCAGGTGTCCTGCCGGAGTGTCCGCCAAGGGATTACCTAGTAGTTTCTTATTATAGTACCTGCAGGTGTGTCCACCGAGGGTAACCACTGTGTAACTGTCTCCAGGTATCTCGCCGGCGTGTCCGCCAAGAGACCACCTAGTAGTTTCTTATTATAGTACCTGCAGGTGTGTCCACCGAGGGTAACCACTGTGTAACTGTTCTCCAGGTGTCCTGCCGGCGTGTCCGCCAAGGGATTACCTAGTAGTTTCTTATTATAGTACCTGCAGGTGTGTCCACCGAGGGTAAACACTATTTAACTGTTCTCCAGGTGTCTTGCCGGCGTTTCCTCCAAAGGATTACCGCGTAGTTTCTTGTTATAATACCACAGGTGTTGCCACCGAAGGTAGAACTTATGTAACCTCCCTTTAGGTGTCTCAGCAACGTTTTAGCATCCGCAACACCGTCTCCGATAGGGTATATTAAGTTGTACCTTGTGTTTTTACCGAAAATAAATACCGTTTAAAAACTGAAGTATTCGCTGATTACACGGAACCTGGACATAACCTCCACCGAGCTATCCCGGACCCGCACGCACCGTCTCCGCCCCTTCCCTTACTCCTCCCCCAAATACCGTATCAAAGTTTCCCCCCTCCTTCTGATTGGCGCCCGAGCAAAAATTACCGCAGCGTGCGGAAAGCCAGTAACGCGTAAGAAACGACGTTACAAATTGGCGCCCGAGCAGGGACTAATATTTTCAAGCAAGCAACATGTCTGACTCCGAAGTATCTGACACCGAACCCGAGATCAATCCACCAAAGGATACTGCTACCTCCTGGATCTACAATCTACGTAAAACCGCGCTCATCCAAGAACTTGCGAACCGTGGCTTGAACACCACCGGCCGAGCGAACGAGCTTCGGCAACGGATGGCACAGCACCTGCGTGCCAAACCACTACTATTGGCAACCAGCACCGAGAACCGGGCTGGTCCATCGAATATAGACCCAGCCACCAGTTATGCACCTGGAGCATACGGAATGGCACCTCCAACTGAGGCAGCTCTTGGCCGACCTCGCAACATCTGCGAGATGGTCCGCAAATGGAACACGTTCTTCGACGGCAAAACCGATGGCGTCACCTTCCTCGAAAGACTGGCAGAGCTAAAAGACAGCTACGGGGTGGACGCAAACCAACTGGTCGCCGCTCTACCCGAATTATTGCGGGGATCAGCACTTCTTTGGTTCCGGAACAACCGGGACCTCTGGACCAATTGGGGAGACTTCCTAATTGACTTCCGGGCCTACTATTTACCCGCGGACTATATACTACGTCTCGAGGAAACAATAGGCAACCGAAAACAGAAAACCCACGAAACCGGGCGCGAATACCTGATCGACATACAGACGCAGATTCGCCGACATGGGGGCATGTCTGAAGAACAGACGCTATTTCGCGTATACAACAACTTACTACCCGAATACCGGCAATATATCAAACGGCGCGATTTCAACACAATGCGCGAGTTGATTTTGGAAATCGACAACTTCGAGCGTCTCCAGCGAGACATGAAGAGCAACCGAGCTCCACGAATTGCCACGGTGGAACCCGTTGCCCCAGTCACACCCGCCGTACGTGCCACCGAGGGAAGCCCACCAACTTGTTGGAGATGTGGAGAGACAGGACACTTCCGGACCGGATGCCGAAATCCACAGAGGAAGTTTTGCTCAAAATGTGGTCGCCGCGAAGTGCTAACCCGGGACTGCTGCGGTATTACCACGGCGGGAAACGCCAACCGGACTGTCCCCCATCAGGGAAGGGTCAGTTCGGCAGAGTAATCCCTGATGTCGTTAACACGCATCCCCTACCCTCCGTCAAATGTCAAGAGACAGGAGACAACCGCCTGTACATCGAAGTCCGTATCAAAGACCAGCCCATAGTAGCGCTGTTAGACACCGGGGCCACCTACTCCTACATTAATTCAGAAATCGCGGACCAATACCGCGAGATAGCCAACCCGCTGGAAAAAACTCCACTAGCTCAGGCACAAATGGCTGATGGTAGCATTGTACCGATCACCGGAGCGATCACAATAGGATGCGTTATCGCCGGCATATGGAGACGAGTCAGGCTTCTGAGCCTACCATCACTGACCACGAACATGATCCTGGGGATGGACATCATGAAGTCTTTCAAAATGACAATCCACCCGTGGAAACAGCAAATCACGTTCGACCGGCCGGCTGCATCCATCGCGGCGTTACATTCCCCCGCCTCCCAGAAATTGAGCACACCGGTAAAAACTCGCCCAGAGCCCGTACTCGCCAAAATCACAACCGAGGCAGAACGCCCTGACGAAGATAAATTGGCCAACCTCCTCAAACAGGAACTTCCAAAGTTTGAGGAACTGAAAGGGGTTACCCCTTTGCTAGAACACCAGATCCGCCTGAAACACAAGCAACCTATCAAACAGCGATACATGCCACGCAATCCGAAAATGCAGCATGTTATCAACGAAGAAGTGGATAAAATGTTGTCCGAGGGCATAATCGAACCCTCCCGAAGTCCATGGAGTTCACCGACCGTAATCGTGCGAAAGAAAGACGGAAAACCACGATTCTGTATCGACTTCCGTAAGGTAAACGAGGTCACCGAGAAGGACGCGTATCCACTGCCATACATCAACGCAATACTCGACAAACTACGCGCCGCCAAATACTTCTCAACAATCGACCTGAAAAACGGATACTGGCAGGTAGCGCTCACACCCGACAGCCGGCCCCTCACGGCCTTCACAGTGGCGGGCCGCGGCCTCTTCCAATTCCGGGTCATGCCGTTTGGGCTACACGCTGCCCCCGCAACCTTCCAGCGGCTGCTAGACCGGATCATCGGACCCGAGATGGAACCGCATGCGTTCGCTTACCTGGACGACATCGTCGTCGTCAGTAACACCATGCAAGACCATTTGAAGCACCTCCAGGAGGTTTTCCGACGACTGAAAAGCGCGAACCTACGAATAAATCCCCAGAAATGCCAATTTGGCCTTAGATCCATCAAATACCTCGGGCACGTCATCACTAAAGATGGTATACAAACCGACCCGGAGAAAGTCGAGGCCATCACGCAGATTACACCGCCAAGTAATGTCCGCCAGCTACGACAATTTCTCGGCGCTGCTTCATGGTATCGACGGTTTATCATCGACTTCTCGCGACAAGCGGCCCCACTTACCCAGCTGTTGCAAAAACAGAGACCCTGGAACTGGGGCGCCGAACAGCAACGGGCATTCGACCAGTTAAAAAGCTGTCTTACCACAGCACCAGTACTCGCCTGTCCCGATTTCAACCAGCGATTCTATTTACAAACCGACGCATCTGATTACGGAGTAGGAGCTGCTTTGATTCAGGGTACAAATGAGAGCCAGCACGTGATCGCCTACGCTAGCCGATCCCTCTCCCCCGCTGAGAAAAATTACTCCGTCATCGAAAAGGAATGTCTAGCCATTGTATGGGGCATACAAAAGATGCGGATGTATCTGGAGGGGTATCAATTTACGGTGGTCACCGACCACCAAGCGTTACGTTGGCTGAACGCCCTACGAAATCCAACCGGCCGCCTCGCCCGCTGGGCAGTATTGTTGCAACAGTACGATTTCGAAGTGGAGTATCGGAAAGGGGCATTGAACCATCTGGCCGACACCCTCAGCAGAATGCCACTCCCTACCACCGCACCACTGGCCAGCCTTGCCACCATCACCACCGGCTGCTCTTGGTACGACCATAAGATAGCCGACGTAAAGGAAAAACCCCAAGATCATCCCGAATACCAAGTCATCCAGGACCAGCTGCATCGGAAATTCTGGGACCCGACCGACCTGTCCGACACCGAACCCGAACGGGCCTGGAAACGATGCGTCCCGACTGGAGACCGGCTCCAGGTCCTCACTGAATGTCATGACCGACCAGAGGCCGGGCACATGGGCATCGCCAAAACATTGGCGAGATTAGCCCTACGCTACTACTGGCCAGGCATGTTCCGCGACGGCACAAAATATGTACGGCGGTGCCAAAGTTGCCAGACCTACAAGGCTACACAGAACGCCATGGGCGGAACCATGGGGCCGCCGCGTATCACCAAACCCTGGGAGGTGGTGAGTACCGATATTGTGGGGCCACTACCCCGTACCGCAAGTGGCCACGAATATATCATCGCCTTCCAAGACCGCATGACCAAATGGGTCGAGTGCAGGGCACTCCGCAAAGCTACCGCGACTACGATAACCAAAGCCCTACGGGAGCTAGTTATCTGCCGGTACGGATGTCCGAAAATCCTCATCTCGGATAATGGGACGGAATTCAACAACAACTTGGTCAGGCAGACACTAGACAGTTACCGAATCCGCCACCAGTTAACTCCGCCCTACACGCCTCAGGCCAACCCCGTCGAGCGGGTCAACCGTGTAATGAAACCGATGCTCGCGCAATATTGCGGAGACAACCATAAGACATGGGACGCTCACCTGCCAGAATTCACTCTAGCCATTAATTCCTGCCGCCACACCAGCACTGGCTATTCGCCTGCTTACTTGAATTTTGGGAGTGAACTCCTACTGCCAAACACCTACGGGCAAGTCGCCTCCGAAGATGTACAAGAAGAAGGTGTGCCAAAGCACCACCTAGAGAAGATGAGAGCTCTGAAATCAGCCCAGGAACTGGCGCGCATCAACATCGCCCGAGCGGCCACCGGGCAAGCGCATCACTACAATCTGCGCAGACGAGCTGGGCAGTTCCAACCTGGGGAACTCGTCCTCCGAAGGGAACATCCGCTCTCCATCGCCACCCGCGGCATTGCCGCCAAACTAGCACCAAGATACTCCGGTCCCTGGACCGTGAAGAACCGAGTTTCCCCTCAGGTCTACGACCTAGAGAACGGAGCAGGGAAAACACTACGTCGCATACATATTAAAGATCTGAAAAAGTACCACGACTAATCTTTGTTTTTCGCAGTACACATCCGGATGGGACGTCAACCCCCAAGAGGGGCACCCGGGAGCTGTCCCCCATCACCTCCCCCGAGATGAGGGAAGTCAACCGGTGGCTGCCCCAGCCCCTGCCCAAGCCGGCACCCCGGGGACCACCGCGTCTGCTACCACCCTTCAAAGCGCCGCCAGTAGTGGCGTTCAAGCTGGGCCACAGACCACCCGGCGTCCGGGCCTGGAAGCCTGACCGGCCGAGGCCATTGCCACGCCCAGCAGCGCCATCAGCGGCGCCAAAGAAGCGCCCCCCGACGAGACCAGCCCCAACCAAGGCTGTCGCGCCCAAACCCCGGCCAAGCCCAAAGCGGCCCCACCCCGCCCCGGCGACCCCTCCGCAACTGCGGGAGAGACCTGCGTGGGTCCAGGACGTGCTCGACCTGACCACGTCCCCAATTGAGTCCCCGAAGGACCAGGCCTCCACTCCCCTAGCCCCCCTGCCCAACCGGCCGCAGAAGGCCCCCACCCCGGCAGCCCCGAAGGCCTACAACGCCCTGATCCCGGCGAACAAACGGCACCGCCGAAGAGTGCGGATCCTGGTGCCCCGCGAAGACGGGGGTGTAAAGTATGTAACAGTAGTCACTGGGGGGGCCAAGTGACTGAAAGACTTTTTTTCTGTTTACTTTCTTACTTTTTTTTTTTTGGTTTTTTTTATATTACATTATTTTAAGGGGATACATGTACTGCTTTTTTTTTTTGTTTTGCCGAAGTAAGAGGAGGGTGTAACGAAGTATGTTTTTCCGTTGTTAAAAACCCTCGTTATTTATATGTTAAGATGTATGTTATATTATAAGTAAGTCGTAGCGGCGCGGCAGCGTAGTCGACTACGGCTCTGTGGGTCGGTGGTTCGAACCCGGCCGATGCATTTTTGTTTTTTGAATTGTCAAAGTCAGGTCATCGACCAAAAATACTAGTCTCTGCCGATATTTTCTGTCCGTTATCTAGTCAAAACCAAAAATCGGTTTGGATAGTATTTTTATCTTTGTTTTACTCATGTATTTACCTATACCCCGATTGATATAAAAAGGGCCTACATCTCGATCACCGTTAGCTTGAAGCAAAAGACCGCACCGTACTCTCTATACTCTCCGTATTATCCGTTGCTATTTCTATAGCCCCGATGCCGAACAACACTTGGTGAGACAAACTAACTATCGTATTTATTTGCATTGCTGGGTTTAACTGTTCTTAAGGTATCTCGCCGGCGTGTCCGCCAAGAGATTACCTAGTAGTTTCTTACTGTAGTACCTGCAGGTGTGTCCACCGAGGGTAAAACTCTGTCTATCTGTTCTCCAGGTATCTCGCCGGCGTGTCCGCCAAGAGATTACCTAGTAGTTTCTATTATAGTACCTGCAGGTGTGTCCACCGAGGGTAAAACTCTGTCTATCTGTTCTCCAGGTATCTCGCCGGCGTGTCCGCCAAGAGATTACCTAGTAGTTTCTATTATAGTACCTGCAGGTGTGTCCACCGAGGGTAAAACTCTGTCTATCTGTTCTCCAGGTATCCTGCCGGCGTGTCCGCCAAGGGATCACCTAGTAGTTTCTTATTATAGTACCTGCAGGTGTGTCCACCGAGGGTAAAACTCTGTCTATCTGTTCTCCAGGTATCCTGCCGGCGTGTCCGCCAAGGGATCACCTAGTAGTTTCTTATTATAGTACCTGCAGGTGTGTCCACCGAGGGTAACCACTGTGTAACTGTTCTTTAGGTGTCCTGCCGGCGTGTCCGCCAAGGGATTACCTAGTAGTTTCTTATTATAGTACCTGCAGGTGTGTCCACCGAGGGTAAAACTCTGTCTATCTGTTCTCCAGGTATCCTGCCGGCGTGTCCGCCAAGGGATCACCTAGTAGTTTCTTATTATAGTACCTGCAGGTGTGTCCACCGAGGGTAACCACTGTGTAACTGTTCTCCAGGTGTCCTGCCGGAGTGTCCGCCAAGGGATTACCTAGTAGTTTCTTATTATAGTACCTGCAGGTGTGTCCACCGAGGGTAACCACTGTGTAACTGTCTCCAGGTATCTCGCCGGCGTGTCCGCCAAGAGACCACCTAGTAGTTTCTTATTATAGTACCTGCAGGTGTGTCCACCGAGGGTAACCACTGTGTAACTGTTCTCCAGGTGTCCTGCCGGCGTGTCCGCCAAGGGATTACCTAGTAGTTTCTTATTATAGTACCTGCAGGTGTGTCCACCGAGGGTAAACACTATTTAACTGTTCTCCAGGTGTCTTGCCGGCGTTTCCTCCAAAGGATTACCGCGTAGTTTCTTGTTATAATACCACAGGTGTTGCCACCGAAGGTAGAACTTATGTAACCTCCCTTTAGGTGTCTCAGCAACGTTTTAGCATCCGCAACACCGTCTCCGATAGGGTATATTAAGTTGTACCTTGTGTTTTTACCGAAAATAAATACCGTTTAAAAACTGAAGTATTCGCTGATTACACGGAACCTGGACATAACCTCCACCGAGCTATCCCGGACCCGCACGCACCGTCTCCGCCCCTTCCCTTACTCCTCCCCCAAATACCGTATCAAAGTTTCCCCCCTCCTTCTGATTGGCGCCCGAGCAAAAATTACCGCAGCGTGCGGAAAGCCAGTAACGCGTAAGAAACGACGTTACAGTATATTTATGTTATCATGGTGCACCATTGATTTGTTTATGTATGCAATTATGTATGTAAATCACGTATGAACTGCCATTCTCTCCTAGCACTTTCCAGTATGGGAGACGTTCCATACTGCGGGGTCTCTTCGGAGTGCCCAAGGAACGTGTCCGAAAGGATGCGTTCCAGTCGTAGACTACGCGGTCAGTCAACTGTCGTGGCTGACAGTTGCTACTGCCGTTAGGCATGGGTCTGATCAACCCTGCAGCTGCCTCCTGGGGGCTGCCGTTGGCCACGGAGCCCCAGTTGAGAAGAAAGCTATGCTTTTGGCGTCGATATACTGCTACTACGATATCCTGTCTGAGGACCGATGTGCGTAGAACCGCCGGTGGGTGGGGACACGACACGGTTCCCGGGGATGCAGGTTGAACGAACTGATTGGGGCGCCTTAGTGCTAAATGGACCCAATCAGAATAGAGTAGTTGGGGCGCCTTCGTGCTAAATGGACCCAATCAGAATAGAGTTTCCATTATGCCTTATAGTAGGTCGAGTTTCAGGTAATGACTCCCGGTTGTGAAGGTTCTGGAAGGCAAGTAGCTATGGACTGCTGGCCATGCAGGACCAACCGAGACGGAATGCCATACTATGCTATGACAAACGGGTGCGGTATATCCGAGCTGGGTCTCTCGGCGAGTCCTGTTAACTGGCAGGAGGTGAGGGTGCGAAGCACCCCCGTAAGTATCGCTAATATGACCTTGATAAAGCTACCATAACTATGTGAGTACTGTTTATTATATATCACCGTGGGAGGGGTTCCAACCCCTTTCACCATTGTGCCGAAACGGTTAGGACACGCCTGTACTGCCAGTGGTCACGTAATAATATATTTATCTGATTGAATGTTTATTGTGTAGGTTTAATTATATTGTGTCTTGATCATTGATTGTGATAATACGTGCATCTAGAATAAAAAAAAGTGAGAAAAGTCTATGTAGTGCTTTATTAACATCGATCTCTATTTCCGGCTTCACATATCAGAAGTGGGATCAGGAACAAACTTTGGATCAGGATCAAATTTTGGATTAAGATCATAGTTTGGATCGAGATCCCGATCTAAATAATGTCGCAAGGCGATCATTTAATTAGTCCGTCACGCGGCAATCCCGTCACCGAAGTTTCGCCGGCAGAAGTCTACTTGTCGCCACCTGCACGCACCGGTGGTGGAGACTCGTGGAATAGTCTTCAGCAATGCTCCGGATTTATGCTCAAACTCACTCAAAATGTAAATGCCATGAATACTCGCATCAATACTATGGCCACTAAGAACGTGCCTTCTATGTCGAGTCACAGAATCGGAGAAAGTATTCCCACTTTTTATCCTGAAAACGCGGATCAACCGATAGAATAATGGAATGATAAAGTCGAGCAATTACGCACGCTGGTCGGTTGGGATGAACCAATGACCATTTTTTACGCAACAACGAAACTATAAGGTGACGCTAGAAAATGATATGATAGTATAAGAAACATTTGTTTCGCCTGGAAAGAATAGAAGGAGTTGCTGTTAGAAGCGTTCCCGTCAAACCGCAGTTATTGTTAATTACTCAAGTAGATGTTGCAACGCAATTGGCATGCTGGTGAACCAATAACAAAATACTACTACGCAAAACTGGCAATGCCCAATAACTGCAGCATATCTGGCCCAAAAGCCGTATCTTGTATTATTGATGGTTTGCAAGACAAGATCATCGAAGCTTCCGCATTTTTTGGAAAACATTCAAAACCAGAAGATATTCTCGTCTATCTAAGAACTGTTAGGGAAAAACACTCTTCATTTGCCAGCTCGATCATTAACCTCTGGTCCCATCAGAAACAGCAATAAGCACCAACAACAACGAAAACCATATGGTCGCATTCAGTCGCGAGATAAAGTTTGTTACCAATGTGGTAACCCTAAACAATTCGCTAGAAACTGTCCCCAAAAGTACGGTACCACTAAATATCTACGTAACAGGAATGTCGCCCACTCACAAACGACGGGTCGGCCACAAATCTTTCAGCAAGAGAAAAATTAAGCATCAGTTACAACCCACTAATACGAACCGAAATACGAAGATTTGGAAACGCTAGCACAACTACACTTGGAGCAAAAGATCAATATATAAAAATTGACACAGTGGAGGCTCTTGCAAATATATCGATTGTGCCAAATACGGTACAAGAAATACCTATGATCGTCGGTCAAACCTTCACGGAACAAGCACATGCGAGAATTTGTAAAGACGACAATATTCTACGAGTCTTTGGTTTAAACGACGCTCAATTACAAGACACAGATATTCTACCACCAGTTAAAGTATCTTTGTGGACACGAGATGCGATAGTTATCCCTTCAGAACATATAGAATATAATGTTTGTCATGTTGAATGCTCCGGGGATGTTTTTATAGATTCGGGTTATCGATACCATAGAAACCGCAAACATTATATTCCCCGATGTGTATTATCTAAAACGGAAGGTAAATGTGTACTTCTTATTATAAACACATCCACGCAAGATCTTGTGATAAAACCAAATGAGGTAATTGCACGAGCATTTCGCTGTAGCGCTTGAAACAACAAAAGCATCGTATCAAAATGTTACAAACGCTTGGATGAACGGCACCTCTAAGTGAGAGCGGAACAAACAACTGAACAATGCAAATGCCTACTAAAATAACTCAGAGATTATGAAGATGTTTTCGCATGCGATATACCATTCTTTGGCTGCATTACAGCAGCCGAAATGGAAATAACGATTACCGATGAACAACCAGTTACATTTCGACCGTATCGTATGTCTCATGATGAACGACACCAAGTGAAAGAAATACTAGATAAACTGCTAGAAGCACAGATAATCAGGGAACCAAATTCACCTTAAGCTCCACCAATTCTACTTGTTACAGAAAATTGAACAGAGCGACGATGAAAGATCGGTACCCGCTCCCTCGTATTGATGAGCAACTGGACCAACTTCAAGGGTCTCAATATTTTACGAGCCTAGATATTAGTTCCGGCTATTATCAGATTCCGATGACTGAAACCTCCAAACCTTCAACAGCTTTTGTTACACCTGATGGCCACTACGATTTTAATAGAATGCCTTTTGGTTTAACAAATGCCCAAAATATTAGAACCTCTTCGAGATTCGTATGCAGTTGCATATTTGTATGATATTCTTTGCCCTGCGACAAATTTCAAAAAAAAGGTTTACGACGATTAGAACTAATTCTACACGGATTTCGAGAGAATATCTTGACATTAAACCCACTCAAGTGCTCCCTCTTCCAGTCATCAGTAACCTATTTAGGATTCGAAGTTAGTGCTAAAGGCGTGAGGCCCGGAGAGGAAATGATCAGAGCAGTACGTAATATCAAACAACCAGAATCGGTGCACAACTTTCAACAGTTTAATGAACTAGCCAGTTTCTTTCGACAGTTTATAGAGGAACTCGCAATTGTTGCTCGACCACTGACACAGTTGACAAAGTAAAACCAACCGTGGCTTTGGAAAACAATGCACGAGGAAGCATTCGAGATATTAAAGCACGAATTAATTTCGAGACCGTTTCTCGCATTGTATGATCCAACAGCAGAAACGGAAGTTCACACCGACGCAAGCAAAATAGGACTTGCTGGTACTTTACTACAAAAACAACTTTCAGGCTCACTACAACCGATAGCGTACTACAGCCGGCAAGCAACACCGGCTGAAGAAAAATATCATTCGTTTGAGTTAGAAATTCTTGCGGTCCTAACACTATTCAATCCACAAGCCAGCACGGAGGTGCATATAGATGCAAGCAAGAAGGCATTGGCAAACGACAAACTGCGAGAAAGAAAGGTACCATTCGTACGAATTGGAAGCGCTGGCAACTGTGGAAGCGTTCACAAAGTTTACCGTCTTAAAAGCAAACCCGTCATTGACATGCTAAAACAGATTGTTATAACGTACCGTATACTATTATGCATTATTCCGGATCGTGGCACGGTGATCACCGCAAGAGCAATGAAAAACTACTGCAAAGAAGTATGGATCAAACAAGTGATGAACGCTGTCTCTACGCTGCGCGCAAATTGACAAGTAGAACGATTTAATAGCTCCATCCTATCAGCTCTGGAAGCTTCATCTACGAATGAAGAAGGCAGAGATACTATTCGGGTTTTAACCACGCTTAAGCGTCGATGGTCAGTTGACTGCAGAAATACAGAACATGTGAGAAACAATTGCTGTTATTCATGCATGTCGAGAGAAAATATTGGATAAAATAGTAGCAGATCAGCTTGCACAAATATCATATTTAGACAGAAAACGCGCCCCCCACCTAGAAAATCTATCTAGGGCAACATCGTACTGGTAGAAAAGATGCAATCATCGGGAAGCGGAAGTCGCAAACTCCTGGAAATCTACACTGGCCCATTTCAAATCAAAGAAGTTCTTCCTAACGATCGGTATCGTGTAATTGATTTGCCAGGAACCACTAGGACTCGGCGTGCTCAGTACAGATAATAACATTATCGCGGTGGAAAAGCTCAAGCTATTTGTACCAGCTGGTGGAATTTCGAATGAAACGAGTGACGGTAGTGGCGTATAAAAAAAAATTCTCAGCGAATCTGCAACTGGGAACGAATCGAAAGATTAAAAGATTGGGAAGAACAGGGGAGAGGCTCCTCGAGGACGATGAGAAAGCAAGATGGCCGAATGTCAGGATAGATCATGTTATGAATGTAATATCTAGTTAAATATTAAATGGTGATGATGATGTTATAAAATAAACACGTTATAATTAATATTGGATATTATGAACGTAACGTAAGAATAATAATACAGAGACGCTGGCAGTCGTGGTTTGGTAGCGTTAGAGAATAGATCGATACTGAATTGTAACTAATAGAAATTATGAGGTTTGTTTCAGATGCAGTATGAACAACGGCGCCCAACGATAGGCGTATTTAGGGCCTTGGCATTTTATGTATTCTATGTATATTTATGTTATCATGGTGCACCATTGATTTGTTTATGTATGCAATTATGTATGTAAATCACGTATGAACTGCCATTCTCTCCTAGCACTTTCCAGTATGGGAGACGTTCCATACTGCGGGGTCTCTTCGGAGTGCCCAAGGAACGTGTCCGAAAGGATGCGTTCCAGTCGTAGACTACGCGGTCAGTCAACTGTCGTGGCTGACAGTTGCTACTGCCGTTAGGCATGGGTCTGATCAACCCTGCAGCTGCCTCCTGGGGGCTGCCGTTGGCCACGGAGCCCCAGTTGAGAAGAAAGCTATGCTTTTGGCGTCGATATACTGCTACTACGATATCCTGTCTGAGGACTGATGTGCGTAGAACCGCCGGTGGGTGGGGACACGACACGGTTCCCGGGGATGCAGGTTGAACGAACTGATTGGGGCGCCTTAGTGCTAAATGGACCCAATCAGAATAGAGTAGTTGGGGCGCCTTAGTGCTAAATGGACCCAATCAGAATAGAGTTTCCATTATGCCTTATAGTAGGTCGAGTTTCAGGTAATGACTCCCGGTTGTGAAGGTTCTGGAAGGCAAGTAGCTATGGACTGCTGGCCATGCAGGACCAACCGAGACGGAATGCCATACTATGCTATGACAAACGGGTGCGGTATATCCGAGCTGGGTCTCTTGGCGAGTCCTGTTAACTGGCAGGAGGTGAGGGTGCGAAGCACCCCCGTAAGTATCGCTAATATGACCTTGATAAAGCTACCATAACTATGTGAGTACTGTTTATTATATATCACCGTGGGAGGGGTTCCAACCCCTTTCACCATTGTGCCGAAACGGTTAGGACACGCCTGTACTGCCAGTGGTCACGTAATAATATATTTATCTGATTGAATGTTTATTGTGTAGGTTTAATTATATTGTGTCTTGATCATTGATTGTGATAATACGTGCATCTAGAATAAAAAAAAGTGAGAAAAGTCTATGTAGTGCTTTATTAACATCGATCTCTATTTCCGGCTTCACACACTGTTTGACAAATTAATGTAAGACTCATCTAAATTCTTATAACGACTGCCAATGATATGTCGTTTGAAAATTTGTGACATTGGTCACATTGGTCGATCGTTTACTGTTGAGTAAATTTCTCGCTGATGTCAAACCTTAAATATGTTTTTATAAATCTGTCTATTTGCTCTTACGTAATGAATTGTTAAAACAATTTCACTTCAACCCGGGATCCGTCGCGTGTTGAATTTTATATAACATTATGAAATAGAAAATAATCAGTACTAAAACTTATTATTATGCCTACTAAAACAAATTATATTTAATTTTAAAGATGTATTTACCATAATTAGAATATCAAAAAATACATTAACATTTAGTAAATAAATATGTAACAAATTTGAAGTTACAGAGATTGATAGATTTTCACCCAAATACATTATTTTAGAACGAAAAAACAAATGTTATTTGTTTACGGACAAATGCACACGTGCGACAGAACCGAGCGTTGAGAAAAATTCAAACCAAACTGAAAATCAAAATACACGATGGTACTCGACAGTAAATGGTGGTTCACTGTGACACTCGCCGTTGCAGTACATCTGTTTGAAATTTTCTCCACAGCACTCGACCAGTCTGGTGGTAATGTATCTGCGATACAGAAATAGTCGCCGGCGGCTGAAAAACAAGATACCGAAATTTTGTATCTGGATACTGTATGCGTCGCTCTGCTACGTGTGAAAGCAACATTTGAACGTTTGTAAAAGCTGTATACGAGATACGCGTATCTCGCATACAGTATCTAAATGTAAAAGAGCTCTAAGGGTTTTCTGGCTGAAGTAATATTATGCAATACTAGGAGTGTATTTTTATAACTCTTCCACCCTTTAGAGGAAAAGTTAACTCTTCAGGGGTTATACTTTTACCACTCGATGGTTGTAATCCAATATCATCGATTTTGTTTAGTGAACTTTTTGAATATCTCCTCTTCAGGTAATCTTTGTAGTTACAACACTTTAGATTACATAATATATTTATAAATATTACAATGATTAATATAGTATAAATTGTTATATATTGAATATAATTATTTGATTCTAACTGAATATCATTGTCAGTCTTGATTTTTAGTTTGTATATGTTTCTAATTACTTTCTTATACGCAGTATAAGTAAGTATTGTTATCATGAAAAATTTCGAACTAGAGATTTTAACGAAAATATACGTTTTGACCTTCCCTGAATCGATTCCGTCTATTTTTGGAATGACGTCCGTCTGCGTGGGTGTATCTGTGTGTGCGTGTGTGTCTGTGTGTGTGTGTGTATGTGTGTGTGTGTGTGTCACTGTGTGTGTGTGTGTATGAGCGCTCTACAGCCCAAACGGCTAAAGGGAAAATTATGAAATTTTAAACTTAAGATTTGAATGTGTCTGGCAAGAATACCTCCTATTTTTGAATACAATATTCCGCCGGAAGTGCATGTTTACTCTAGTCATTTTTTTCAGATTCTGCTATTACTCAAAAATTGTTGCAGTTACACATAAATTATTACAAAAAAAATTATAGATATATGCATTATGTACAACTTTTATTTGAAACTTTTTTCCCAAACGGTAACGGACAAAATAAAATTGCTCTTGAAATTTCTTCATATTATATTAATTTTTACATAAATCGTATCATCTTTGCCTGTAAATTTTAACAAAATAGACTAAAATGCCTGTCACGGAACAATGAATTTGATAAATGCTTAGGAAACGTCATATGTTATAAAGATTTTCAATTTTTCGAGTATAGCGAATTCTCCCATATAAACTTAATTATAAAAATTCTAAAATCAATTATCTATTTTATCCAAATAAGAAGCAAACGAAATCTGCAAGTAATAAAAATATAGATATTCAAGAATTGGAAGAAATATACTATACTGAAAATTGCATTATTAATAATCATTTTGAACTAACGAACACTTTTGGAAAATTAATAGTATTAAATAAGAATTTCACAAACACCCAAACAATATCCAATGAAAATAAAAACATCTGCAGTGTCATGCACCAAACTTTCTTATACGCATTTGGGTTGAACCTTATCGTAGTTTCATTATTTATCTAATTTATAATATTTGTTCTAAGCTTTAGATTGCTTTTCTACCAAATATATTTCTTTGAAAAAATATTAAATGTGAAACTTCAAATTATGAAAGGCTATTTTGTTAAACATATGACAGGCGCTGATGATATGATTTATGTAAAAATATATAATAAGCAGAAATTTATTTTGAAACCAGTACCCTTTTTGGAAAAAAAATTCGAACAAAAGTCTTGCTGAATATAAATACCTTTAATTTTTGTTCTTTCCATTTTTTTGTAACTGTAACCATTTTTGAGTAAATGAAGAGACTGCAAAAAATGACTAGAGTAAACAGGCACTTCCGCTTTGAATATTGTTTTCAAAAATAGGAGGTGCACACCCCAGGCATATGCAAATCTTAAGTTTAAAGTTCCATAAATTTTAGCTTCAACCGTTTAGGCTGTAGAGAACATACACACACACAGACACAGACACACATACACACACACAGACACAGACACACATACACACACACACACACAGACGGACGTCATTCCAAAAATAGTTGGAATCGATTCAGGGAAGGTGAAAACGTATATTTCCGTTAAAATGGCGAGATAGAAATTTTTCATGATTACAATAATTACTTATACTGCGTATAAGAAAGTAAAAAGCTGAGGTGTCTGTTACTGAACTTTCTAATAATTTTATTTCTTATACGTCTGAGGTTCAGCGGCAAATTATCCGCATACCCGTATATATACAATGCAGGAGGCGTGAGAAGTAATAAATGTAATATTGAAAATAACTTATTATTTTTGTAACCAGTATCTTGTCTGAAAAATATTTTTAAATAAAAGTTTTGCTACATATTAATAACTGTTATTTTCATTTTTAATAATTTTACTGTAAGTACTACCGTTTTTGTACTACCGGATTTGAGTTAAAGCAGAATATTGAAAATAACTCTTATTTTGAAACCAGTACACTTTCTGAAAAATATTTTGAAGTAAAAGTTATGCGAATATTAATATCTTTTAATTTCATTCTGACAAATTTTGCTGTAAGTACTACCGTTTTTTAATTATAGCAGAATATTGAAAACGCTTATTCTTTTGTAACCAGTACATTTTCTGATAAATAATTTTAAATAAAAGATATGCGAAACATTAATAGCTTCATTCTGACTAATTTTACTGTAAGTACTACCGTTTTTGAGTTATAGCAGAAAATGCAAAAAATGACTAGAGTAAACATGCACGGTTTGAATACACACACGCAGCTAGACGTCATCTCAAAAATAGTCAGACTCGATTCAGGGAATGTCAAATGATATATTTCCGTTAAAATCTCGAGATCGAAATAATTTCGACAAAATTTTTCATGATTACTATACTTACTTATACTTCGTATAAGAAAGTAAAATTGGTAATTTACAATATTTAATTTTATTTTTGTGAAAAGTAATATTTATAAAGGACAAATACAATAGTATTTGAATCAACTGAAATTAATAACACCTTTTAAACTTCAAGACCCGCGACAGACTCGTGGCCTGGATATTCGGAATCCCGAATACAGAAATTCAAAAAAAATTATTGTTGCCGTCTAATTTACTAATATAATTGGAGAATATTAAAGCGCAACACTACATTGTTAGAGATGTACTAGTTATAATTTGGAAGGGGATATGTGGAATAACTGCAACACTGTTTTTGGTTGAAGTGTGGTAGCGGAGAGTAGCATTTGGGACTGCCTCTTTGCTTCCTCACCCTTTACACTTATAACAACGTAGATACCCAGGGATTGCAAGTATCACGCCTTAAGAAATATGATCTTATCGTTCGTGTATTTTTGCTAATTGTTAACATTTGTATACAATTGCGGATATATTTAGCGGACGATATTTTTATTATGTATATCAAAATTTCCAAATTCTTTAAAATTAATCAAAGATATCAGTGCATTAGTGTGTTAATATACTTTCATATACGCTATTACAATTTTGTATTTGCATTTTGGATAGATCGTTAGAATTTATAAAACCTATAAATTTTTCATTTTTTTTTTTTAATTCTTACGATCTAATTAAATTTTGTATAACAGAGTTCAGTGACAGACACGTCAGCTTTTCTTATAATATTATTGTTCTGTAAATTGTTTATTAAGACAGTACATAGGTTTTTGTCTTCGGTCTTGTTTATTTCGTTTATGAATAGACTATGATTGATTATTCCGAAATGTAAAGTGTTCAGTTTACAGAATGTGCGTGCTTCTTCTAATTGGATAATATAAAAGTACAAATCTTGTGCCGTTTGTATGAATTCACTTAGTAAATTTTGAATTTTAACTAGGGTTAAATCGCCTATTATTTTATTATTATTATTTTTAAGTAAGTATTGTAAACATGAAAAATTTCGATCTCGAGATTTTAACTGAAATATACGTTTTGACCTTCGATTCCAACTATTTTTGGAATGACGTCCATCTGTGTGTGTGTGTGTGTGTGTGTGTGTGTGTGTGTGTGCGTGTCTGTGTGTGTGTATGTGTGCGCTCTACAGCCCAAATGGCTAAAGGGAAAATTATGAAATTTTAAACTTAAGATTTGTATGTGCCTGGTAGAAATCCTTTTATTTTTGAAAACTATATTCCGAACGGATGTGCAAATTTACTCTAGTCATTTTTTGCATTTTCTACAATTACTGAAAAATAGTTGCAGTTACAGAAAAATTGTTACAATAAAAATTATAGATATCAACATATTGTACAACTATTATTTGAAACTTTTTTCCCAAACGGTACCGGAAATAAGAAAATAGCTCTTGTAATATCTTCTTATTATATTTCTTTTTACATAAATCGTATCATCTGCGCCTGTCAATTGTTTATCAAAAAAAAACAAAACCGACTCAATTAATTTGAAGTTTGTCATTTCATATTTATTCTAAGAAATATATTTTGTGTAAAAGTGTTCCAAAAGTTAGAGCAAATATTGTAAATTAGAAAAATAATGAAAATAGGATGTGATTCAACCCAAAAGCGTATAAGAGAGATCGGTGCATGACACTGCATATGTTTTATTTAATAGATCATTATTTTCGTTCATTAATTTAATTTTATAGTTAAATTGAGCTGTGATATTTTTATTAGTTTTTATTAAGGTGCTCGTTTTGATAGAAATTGGTTTTTGATTAGTACTGATAATTTCTATTATTTGATCGTATCTTTCCTTGTATGATGAGTCGAGGTTACCTGTTATGCTCTTTATGATGGATCCCAGTCCATTTATTAGTCCACGCTTTGTTCTTTTTACATTTAATAATTGAGTTTTTTCTATTATGTGGTTTATTAAAGAATTTAGAATGTTTATATTGTTTATTAGTTTATTGTTGATTTTATATGATTCGAATTTATTATAAAGTTATGCTATATTTTCTTGGTTGAAAAAGTTTTCGAATGGAATTTTGAATGCAATTATTTGGCTGTTTACCTGTATATGAGCTATTCCTAATTCGAGAATGTTGATTCCGGTGTTTCTTTCATCATGAATGATTTGTGAAATGGCGAATGGAATTAACCTGTAACAATGCGATGCTTTCTAAGTTGTGTTAATTTATGTTTGTTCTTGTTGATCGTCCAATATTTGGTCTCTTTCATTCATTATTTGTTTTTTTGTTACTTGATTAAATTCAGGTTTTTCTATTTTACCGGCATTTCGTTTGTGAATTTTAACGTACACAGAAAGAAATATTTTAGAGAATTTGACTAATTGCAATTAGTTGTTATCACATTAGCTAACAAATCAATAATATTAGTTAGAACAACTAAAGTTGAATAGATGAATTATCTAATGAAGAATATATGATCTTCTTAGTTAAAAATATAGGTCGTTCTAATAAAACAATAGTTATTTGAACTAATGCATTAGCTGTTTTCCGTAAAAATTAGAGCATTTAAAACTTTAGTTGGCTATTTTACAAAATAGATCAATTATCTAATGTTCGTTTTTACTGTGCAACTAAAAATATAGATATTTTATCTATTTAAAATATATGTTTCTGAGAACAAATTAAAATGGCATTTCAGCTAATATATATCGGTTTTTCAATTACTGAAAATTTGATGATTCATCTATTTAAAATATATGGAACTAATAAAGATAATAATGGAATAGTAGAATATTATTGGGGGTTTTAACTAATGCAAATAGATAATATATATCTAAAGAATTAGATCAATTTGAATACGTTGCTTGTTTAACTGCGCAGTTTAGTAATCTTCAACGGAATAATTTTGTGCAACATATCATATTCGCGTTGTCTGTGCACCAAACATATTTTGAACATAATGAGTGAGGGTGAAGGGATTAGTGAGTGGGAACGACTTCTTATTCTATGGAATTTAGATGCCCTGATACCTGATTTCAGAGGTAAGTTAGAGTTGATTGTGTGATAAAATATAACCTAAGAATGTTCGTCAAAATAAAGGATTCAGACACGTTTTTATGTATTTATGTATATAATTAATGAAACTAATCCATTTTAGAGTTTCGAAACACCATTAGCCAAAAGAGAAGTATATACAGTTCAAAGCTGGGTTGAATCGCTTCCAATTTCTATTAGAAATCCGAAAGAACCTCGTCAGATGAATTTGTAAGGTTTCGTTCCAGATTTTGTTAAAAAATTTATAATTTTGCACATATAATTAAGTTAAACCACCATTTTTGTAACAGTATATGTAACTACTATGTAATTTTTTATTATTTAAATACATTTTTTAACTAAATTTATATGTTTTAGATCATTTATATTATGTTTTACTTGTTTGTTTATTTTCTTAAGAATGTCTACGTGTTTTTACAAGTATTCGTCGACTATTACTTCTTCGGGTTTCATATTAGTTTCGGAATTTTGACTTTATATTATTTCTATAATTCTCTATAGTTTTATTATTGAAATCTTATCCGTTATCAGAAACAATTTCTTTTGAGATTACGAAATGGGTGAAATATTTTATTAGTTTATTCAATACCGTTATAGTGCTTCTATCTTTAAAAGGGTATGCCAGTACGAATTTAGAAAAGAAGTGTAATATAGTCAGATATTTTATTTGATCAGAAGATAGAATATCGATGTGTAATTTTTCAAAGGGTTTCTCTGCGGTTGATGTTAAAATAATTGGTATCTGTATGGGGTTGCGGTCGTACTTGGTTGTTAAACATATATTGCATTTATTGTTATAATTTTGAAAGTCTTTTATCATATAAGGCGAATAGTAGAGTGTTTTTAGTTTGTTGTAGGTTTCGGTTATATATCGATGGTTACCTTTGCTCTTGTGATAATTTTGTATAGTGAGTTGTTGGTCGTCTTTGTTTTCAATGTCTTTAACTATCGTTTTGCATGATACAAGTCTATAACTGTTTGAAGCGTGTTTGAAGTACTGCATTAAAATTTAATTTACAATTTTCAGGAACTATGCAATAATAAGTTATACCTTGTTGTAAATAGGATTCTATAAGATGGTTTGGTGACAATTTACTTTATTAAAGTAAATGTAAATGCGTTGGATGTTGTTAATAAATAGTCTATTTAATTTTATTTCGTTTTTTCCGTTGGTTTCTTTAACTACAATCTGATTTCTGCACGTGTTGATAATTGAGTCTAGGTAAGTTAAACCGTTTACGGGGCTCTCGTTATCTAAATGAGCGGTGTCGGTTGATTCGTTATATAAGCTTGTTTCAACTATGATGGAATTGTTATTCGAATTTATATTTAATTCTAAAGATTTATTATCGAGTCTTGAACAAATGTAAGGTAGATCTAACAGATTAATGTCAATTTGTATACAGTATTCCAATAGTTTTTCTTAACTTTTTTTACTTTCTTATACGCAGTATAAGTAAGTATTGTAATCATGAAAAGTTTTGATCTCGAGATATTAACGGAAATATATCTTTTGACCTGCCCTGAATTGAGTCTGACTATTTTTGAGATGACATCTGTCTGTGTGTGTTTGTGTGTGTATGTATGTGTGTTAGTCTGTCTGTGTGTATGTGTGCGCTCTACAGCCTAAACGGTAAAAGACAAAGTTACGAAACTTCAAACTTAAGATTTATATGTGCCTGACAAGAAAACCTCCTATTTTTAAAAGAATATTCCAACAGGAAGTGCATGTTTACCCTATTTTTTTTTTGCATTTTCTGCTATAACTCAAAAACGGTAGTTTTTACAGCAAAATTTTTTGCTTTTTCAATATTCTTTTTCAATATTCTGCTTTAATTAAAAAATGGTAGTACTTACAGCAAAATTAGTAAGAATGACAATAAATTAATATTATGCATAACTTTGATTTGAAAAGAATTTTCAGAAAAGGTACCGTTTACAACAAAAATTAGGGTATTTTCAATATCACATGCAATACTTCTCACGTCTATTGGCGGAGGTTAAGTCTATTTACTTGACCTCCGCCAATAGTTGATCTACTCTCCACGGCATGTCTGTCGCTGATTCACAGACAAATATATACTGACGTATAAAGTAAAGTAGCGCTTAATATTGTAGTGCTACCTCCGCACGAAAGGTGGCTACTATAAAGATGTTATACGCTTTGCCACTACTAACTAAAATTTCAGTTTCCATTATATCTCGATAAGAAATCGTATCTTATATTGAATGGTTCGTGTATTGTTGCTGATTGTTTCATTTGTATACAATTGCGGATATATTTAGCGGACGATATATTTGTTACATTTATCAAAATTTCAAATTTCCTTAAATTTAATATAAGATATCTGTGCATAAGTTTGTTAATATATTTTCGTATAAGCTAATATAATTTCGTACACTCATTTTGGATAGATCGTTAGAATTTATAAAACATTTAAACTTTTCAAATTTTTTTTAATTATAATGAACTAGTTAAAATGCATATAAGAAAGTTCAGTGACAGACACGTCAGTTTTTTTATGCTTGAAATGGTAAGATTTTCGTGATATAGATTTTTTGTAATAAGGAGTGATATTAATCTAGGTTGATTCTGTATAAAAATATTGTTGGTTGAATAGATTTTTAAGAGAATATTTTGCTATAACTTGTTCTGCGAATCCTTTTGATAGTTTCAGTTCTTTTCAAATACAATCCACATGTAGATTTTCTGAATCAAAAATATCGGAATTTTGGTATCGAATTTCGATTTGTGGTTTTAGTCTTGAGAGTGCATCGGCTACGAAATTTTGGCAACCTTTTTTGTATTCGATGGTTTAATTAAATTCTTCTTTTTGTGAGATTAGCCAGATTAGGAGGCAGTGGTCTGTTACAATTATGAATTAATAGCCTAAGAGGTATGGGCGAAATTGTCTAGTAGCCCACACAATTGCTAGAAGTTCTATTTCTATTGTACTATAATTTTTTTCGTGAATGTTAAGCGTGCGTGAGAAATAAGCGACAGGAAGATCTTTGTTGTTCTTGTCTTTCTGAGAAAGAACTGCACCGATGGCATAGTTACTGGCGTCTATATTGAGAATAAAATCTTTTGCGAAGTCAGGATATTTAAGTTATTAGATAGTAGGGTTTTACATTTTTCGAATAATTCTATGTATTACAACAATTTTTTTATTCTTCTTTTAGCAATTAGTAAGAGGTTTGGTAATTTTGGAAAATTTGTCAATAAATCTTCTATAATAGCCAAGTAGCTCTGAGAAGGATTTAATTTCTTTGTTCGTTTTTGGAATTATTAATTTTTTTAACGCTTGTATTTTAACAAAATTTGGTCTTATTCCTTCAGTTGTAATAATATGTTCTAAGTAGGCGACTGCTTTCCGTAAAAAATTCGCTTTTATTTAGTTGAAATGTCAAATTAGCGTCGCGAAATTCTGGAATACTTTTGCTACGTATTCTAAGTGTTCTTGAAGAGAAACTCCTAAAATGATTATATCATCAAGATAAACAAAACAAATCTTGTTAATTAATTCTTTTAAAATAAAGTTAATTAGTCTCTAGATATGACTGAAGAAACAACGCGTGACAATGTATCGTTCATTTAGCCAAATCCCTTAATAACCAAGTGCAAATAAAAAAATCTAGTGTATTACACCGATAGACAAAGTGTTGGCAAATATGGTGTTTAAATAATTCAGTGCAAAGACTGAGGGTATGAGAATCGTTTCTGTATCACAAGTGTGTTCGCACGGTACAAGAAAACTAGAAATCGGCCGCGTGTATGTGCCGGTCCGCGCTGGATTTTTGAACATTTCAGTGATGCCAACGGTAACACAACTTAATATAAACTTTAACAATTAAACAATTAAAACCAATAACAATGCAGAAAAACAGTGCAAAGTCACAGTTTTCGCCATCCGCAGTCATCAATGTAATCACAATGACATCTCCCATGTCTTATCACCTACACCCAATCTTTACGCAAACAACACGAATTCCAAGTCCAATGATTTTTAACCTAGCGCATAATTCTAGCACATAATCAACACAAAGAGTTGAAGACACTTGCCCAACAATAAAGTGGCAAACTGTTCAACAGTGAAGCGGAGAAAAATCTTAAAACAGAACAGAATGTTAAAACAAAACTGGAAGATAATGGCTACGACGTAATACATATTACAAACATCAGAAGCTTTGTTTCTTGGACCTCGAGCCAGACGAAAAAAATATAATAAGAATTTATAATGATACACACCTCCTTGGCACAAAAATTTGTATAGAACCACCACGTAGAGGAAAAGATATACCACAATGCACACGGTGTCAAGATTATGGACACACCAAAACATATTTTGCAAGAGTGTATAACTGGACAACTTCCCAAAAAAGAATTCCCAAAAAACAAGGAAACTCCACCAAAATGTATTCACAGTCAAAGCTCACTATATAGGTTGTACTAAATATCGTGAACTACAAAACGCACGAAACAAATCAAGCAGACAACACCCAAGACAAATATACGTCAGGCAATCAAACGATGGAAACCATACCTTGAACGTCAGCAAACCAACCGACGCAAAGGTAAACGTATAAGCTACGCTGACAGAACTAGCAAACCAATAAACCAATCATCCCAAAATAGCGAAGACATATCGCTTTCTCAATTCCTAACAAATTTTAAAAGATTGTTCACACAGCTAATGAATCAATACAGAATAATTTTAAATCTACTTACCACGCTACTTAGAGGCAAATAAAATGCATAAAAGTCTTAATATTGTATTGCGGTATGCTTATGGTCTAGTAAATCATCGACAAGAAGTTGAATATTTCATAAAGGAACATAAGGTTGACCTACTATTGGTAAGTGAAACACATTTCACGGCCAAAAATTACTTTAAAATTCCAAATTATAAAACATACCACACCGAACACCCTGACGAATCCGCTAGTACAGCTATTATAATTTAGGACAAAAGATCCCATTATAAAATGAAAAATTGTGAAAGCCATTCTCTACAAGCGACTAATACTAAAATAAAGGATGCTTACGGATCAATCTCTGCCATATATTGCCCAACAAAATATGCTGTTAAACAAGTTTGAAGAATATTTTAAAACCCTAGGTGAAAGATTCATCTCAGGCGGCGAATTTAACGCCAAACATGTGCAATGGGGCTCAAGGACTTACAACACTAAAGCAATAAGAAATAAGCAAAACGGATACCTCAGCACAATGAAGCCAATATAAAGACCAACTGATCCCACAAAAATGCCGCATTTACTTGACATTTCCGTTACTAATAAAGTTACCTCGAATTATACGCATATAACATCTACCTATGATCGGCGTCCGACCATGCCCCAGTAATATTAACAATAAGTACCACAATTACACCACACTTGGTGAAATCAGGTCGATAAATAAAACAACGTGAGTGACGACGATGGAAATCACCAAACGGTGCCAGCACCGCCGGCGACATCAAAAGTGGGATTCGCACCTCCACAAAACGCTAGTAAAAAAGAAGATTACTAGCGATCACTATTTGAAGTACATAACCAAAACTTCTTGGCAATGATCCAAGCCATTGAGGCGCCAACAACTAAAACGAATATTACACTACCGGAATTCTATCCACAAAAAGTAGAAGGTAATACACATTCGTGGATTACCACAGCAGGTATGTGCATGTCGGATCAATCACTGCAAGGTGCTGCACTGATGATTGTGCTTAGCCGATCACTAGAAGGACAAGCATCGGCTTGGTTATCGCAGATGTCATATCCTGGAATGACTAGGGATAAATTTAAAGATCAATTCATAACAAGATATGACTGTCCCGAAACTATAGCAGCATGCCTTAATAATTTGAATAATGGGAAGTCAAAAGAAATTAAATCTATTGTGGATTATTCTGCTCACTTAATGACATCCTAATATCTCGGTGGAAGACTTGTCTACTGAGCAGATGACTGTTTCAACTGTGTTAGCTCATGCTTCACAATGTGAGCCTCGTGATCAACGGCTTGCCTTCACGTAGCCCTCCGTTATGACAAGAGACAAGCTACAACAAGAGCTAAAAGTATTTTCAGTTTTGAAAGAAAAGTCAAAATGAGAAAAAGGAAAAATACGTTACCATTGTGGAAATTTGGGACATCGCGCATTAGACTGTCTCAGAAGGAAGAAGATGTATTTTGAAAAGACGACCGATCAGAAAACTTCTTCGAAGAATTCGATTTCTTCTTTTAAACACATAACGTGTTTTAAATGTGGATCTACTGGCCATTTTGCATCGCTTTGTTCTGGTGTGAGCAGCCATGAAAGAAGTGGCAGCAATGCGAGCTCATCAACCGAACGACGTGTGAATCTTAGTCAAGCTCATGCACCTTCTGGCTAATTGCATCATTCTGTTGAGAGCTTTATGTTTTATTATGATTCAGGTGCAGAATATTCTCTTATGAAAGAATCAGTATCGCTTGAATTTTGCGGAAAACGATTTAATAATACAATTACTCTGACTGGCATTGGCCAAACGAGAGTAAATTGTACTTTGCATATTCTGTTTATTGTCATTGATGATGTAACATTTGATATTTTATTTCATGTATTGCCTGATTGTTATCTACGAATTAATATTATCATTGGTCATGAAATTCTGAGCAAAGTGCTAGCTGCGTACATAACTTCAGATAAGATAAAATTGTATAGAGTAAAAGTTGTTGATGTTTGTAATTTAAACGAACGCACACCTGTTATTTTTGACAAAATAGATACAGATGTGTCATCGGAATTTAAGGGAGTACATAGGTTTTGAAAGTAAAAAAAATAGCACTATTTTGTTACTATTTTTCTGCTTTATTGATACACTTGCGAATTAAATTTTTTTACCGTAACAAAGGTGTATACAACAACGTTAAAAACCTCAATTTTTCAAGAAAAAAAAAAACCACTCAATTGCGGCAAAATGGCGAATCACGCGGAGATCTTGATTCCGTATCCTCAGGAAATCTCGGTAGTTAATCAGTTGAAACACACAAGCGTACGTTTTTATTAATTTTGAAGAACGAAACTATTCCTCGTCGAGCCTGATTTTTGATATTTTGATTATTAACAAAATGGCGGCCTTTTTCATATTGAACTTCAATTTTGGGGTAAGAAATTCGTCTTTACAAGTCAAAAAATACTATATCTTTCAAAATAAAACAAAATCCTCTCGACAAAGACTTTTAAATATAATAAGCTTCAGCAAAAAGAGGAATATAGCAAATTGGTTTAGTAGGTCTTGAGAAATCTTGAGGATACGATTTGAAAACATAATTTCGAGATATAAGCGCTTAAAGTTTTGCATTACATTAAAACGCTGGTTTTTAGCCAGGGATTTGACCGATTAAACTACTATGCATCGTCAAAACTTCATCAGTTTTTCGAGTTTTTAATTCAAAATTTGACTGAACATTTCTGACAATACCTACTTTTCGAAATAGGTAAATTTCTAACCCGAAAAAGTTATGTACGCCCTTAAATCTAAATTGTTTTCAATATTAAATGATTTTAAAAATTCGTTTATACATGGTATACCTAACAGCCGTGTAAATACAGATCCACTGCAAATACATCTTAAATATGAGAATAAAACTGCTTGTCGACGCCTCTACTGGCTAAGTCTAGATGAAAGAAAAGATACAATTAACGAATTGTTAAATTCTAAGTAATTCCACATAGTTTTTCACCGTTTGCAAGTCCAATTTGACTAGTAAAAAATGAGAGATGGTTCCGACCGTATGTTTGTGGATTATTTCGAGTTAAAAAATAACAGCATACAAGATAAGTACCCCGTTCCCTTTATTACAGATGAAATCGCGCAGTAAAATAGTAGCCACTATTTTACAATCTTGTACATGGCTAGTGATTTTCACCAGATTACTGTTCACCCAGAAACAATCAGACGAACAGCATTTGTTACACCCGATGGCCAATATGAGTAATAGACTATGCCATTAGGTTTACGTAATGCGCCGTCAGTATTTCAACGTGCAGTTATTAAACCACTTGGAAATCTCGCCAATTCATACGATGTCGTTTACATGTATGACATTCCCATTTTTGCTTGAAATATCTCTTGAAATAGCTCCAGAAAGTCTTCGTATTGTTTTAGATACATACAAAGCTGGTTTTCATTAAATATCGATAAGTGTTCTTCCTTAAAACAAAATGTAGAGTATCTCAGGTTTGAGGTTAGCGCTGTAGAAATTAGACCTAATCCAAAGAAAATAGAAGTTTTAACCAAATTACCACCACCCAAAACCTCGACTCAGCTGCGTCAATTTATACATGCCCAACAAACCAGGGAAATATGGAATGAAAATATGAGCTCTTTGCGATGCTAAATCAGTCTACTGTTGTAATTTTGAAGTATACTTAGATAAGCAGGGAGATTCCCCTGAAAAGGTAGCAAGGACCGCGTGTTGTAAAAACGCTTACTGAATCTTGGATTGGATCTGTGCGTAATATTATAACGGATAATTTTTTACAGATATAACACTAGGTGAATACCTGCTTACTAAGAATTTGATACTTTTGGGCACTATACGCAAAATGCCTGTTAGATGTTGCATCCAGATCTGAGTATTCATATTTTTTTCACTGAATAAATAACTTTGGTTTCATATGCCACAAAAGCACTCCGAAGAAATTTGTTGTAATGTTGTCTACCATTCCCCATGAACATGATATAGCTGCCAGGGATCAAAAATTCGAACCAGAAATTAAATTGGAGTATAACAAATCGAAAGTTGGAGTGGATAAATTAGATAAACAGATAAGAGAACATTCATGTAAGAGAGGTACAAGACGATGGCCTCACAGACTCTTTATGAATTATTTAGACATTGCTGCTATAATGCTATTGTAATATGGACAACTAAAATCTAACCTAGCATTCATAGCTATATAGACACAACTACACGGCAGTATTGCACTGAACTCGCTTTGCTCGACCGCCATAAGTGCTAGTTTTGGCACTATTGCACCGAAGTTATTTCGTTGTAATCATAGATCTAACCTCAAAAACCAGTAGTTGTATTATTAGTACACACGGTGTTAATTAGATTTTGTTTAAAAATACGTAAGTTATGTTTTAAAAATATGTGCAAGGTCAATGTTAATAGTTCTATGAGCGTTACAGCTCAAGAAAAAGACGAAAATTCAGTATTTTCTGCAATTAATCCTTTAACTAGTGAGGTTATTTTATTTCAATACCACAGGTCTGCAAAAATAAAAAAATTTGTTTCAGCTGCATGGGATATTTTTGCTGCATTATATGTTTTAAAGGTCTTAGATTCTAAAAATGACTTGCATAACATCCCATCACGTGTAAGTTTTTTGTAAAATAAAAATAAATTTTGATAAAAATACTTACTTATTACAATGTACTAAGCATATTATATTTTTTTACAACTAATCAAAAATGGACTTTAGCGCCACAAGCAGCACCTACAGTTCCGTTGAAAAATGCCATAGCTCTAACGCCAAAACTCAAAATAAAGATGGTATTAACAGCAACATTACTAAAATATGTATTCCATAAAAAAGAGGCAATCCTACAGAAAATGATGCTGATGAGTAAGTTAACCGAAATGAGCAAGAATAGCCATACTAGATACCGGAACAAAGGGAAGCTAAGAATAAGGGGCAGCAGAATACAAAGACAAGAATATAATGTAATGCTTGCGAATAAAACCAACAACAGCAAACGATTGCGAAGGCCTAAAAATATAAAGACGAAAAATGTTAATAGCGGCAAAAGTTACATATCCGAAGGAAAGGGACAAGTACAGCAGAAAAAATGAAAGTTTCATGCGGACAACTGTATATATAAATGGTTTACAATTAAGAAAGCAATGCGTGAACCTATATTTAGTAACTTTTGAGGATTATGTGACAACAATCTTCAATGCTTCTCACTAGGAATAAATAAAGCCTAAATAAAAACGAGTAACTGGAGGAAGTACAAGAGGCGAAAATATTGGCTATATTTATACTATAAATGGAGAGAGAAGGAGAGTTTGTAAATCATATATTATGAACACGTTAAATGTAGGAGACAGGTTTGTAAGAACAACTTGGGCTACAGCTAAAGAATGAAATATAGTAAGAAAGAATGAAAGGGCAACCACAAGAGACAAAAGACACTAGAAGTAAAAAAGGTTTAATAAGAGACCTTTTTCACATAAAATGATAGCTATTCATGTCTAGAATGTTTGGGTGAAAGGATGTCGCTACTGTGTGTTGCAAGGACCGGAGTCTCTAGTGCTGTGGGTTGTTCAGGTATAAATTTGGCGCACGCGCCCGAACCGTTTTCTATTCAACAGATGGTTATCTGTATGATATGTTTTCTTATAACAGATGATAGTAGTTGTTAGTGAATGATTCTCTACGTCTGCGTCTTCTGATAACCTACAATTTTCTGTGCTCAAGTGTAATCAGTGTTGCAAATTCCATCATTTTCATGCAAACATGCCGAAAAAGTTGAGCACGGGCGTTTCGTGGAGGTCGGTCCGCGAAAACAGAAAGCAGGTATTTCATGGAAACCAGATCACGGCCGAAACGAACATGGATTTTGTAAGCACGTCCGCGAAAAAGCTTAAAACTTCCGACCACGATGATGTTAACATCGACGTGAACAGCAACTACGTGATCTGACATTTCCAGAGTGTGTTCACTTTCTTAAGTGAACGCCTGGGGCACTTTCCAAATCGCAGGGTAACTCGGCAAGAGTGTATCCTAAGTGCACTCGGTCGTTCTTAAATACAGGGTTATGTTGCCTCAATGATTTTAACTTTAGTTCTTGAACGACGGAGAGTATACTCTATGTGTACCGCACTCGGTGACCACGGGAAACCTTTGCCCGTCATGCGCAATAGTTCCTTGTTTGTAGTAAAAAATAAGTTTGGTTTGTTTATTTTGTATATTCTGTTTGCTTTTATAATGACTGCGTTTATTACAATTTATTAAATATAATTTACAATTCACAAGTATTTGTTTAAAATAAAAAACTTTTATTTAAATTTTCGTGTTGATTCGTACAGAGCTTGTTACAGAATGCCTTATGATATTCTACTTCTAAGTTGTACATAGATTATCTACTCTCCGTGAATTATGATTGTCTTTCATTGCGTCAGCGGGTTATGGCTGATACAATTAGCTATTTAAGTTATGAAATAGGAGTGGTGTCTCTACATAACTCCTCCGCCCTTAAGAGAAAAAGCTAACTTAACAAAAGTTTGGTTTTATAAAACAAAGTTAAATTATATTTTCATTTAATTCGGCACAATTAGGGTTAGATCGTGCTTCAGAGTTATTTCGTTTAGTTAGATAATCTTTGCACTTACGTAATACAGTTATAATTATTATAATAAGTAAGATAGCGTAAATAATTACGTAATGCATAAAATTATTCGATACATTTGTATAATTAGAATCTAGTTGAATACTATTATCTTTATTAACACTTAATTCAGTTAGATTTTTTATCATATCTTTTAATTGTGTAATTTGATTATTTGTGACATTATTTTTAAATACGATTAAATCTCCAAAATTATTTATTAGTACTATTTGGTTATTTATCTTACAATTTTTTGTATAGCAAATTCCTTCGATTTCCTGAGTTTTAATATCGTTATTACATATGTATTTCACTTCCTTTTTATTCGGGAAGAAACGATATTTTAATTTCGAATTATTAATTTCAGTGACGGAGTTGACGTGGGAAATTTCGTTGTATTCACAGTATTGGAGATCTTTATAGCATATAATGTTATCAATGCATTCATTAAATTTGTGACATGCAATAGTATTCCTTATCATATAGTTAAGTACATTTATTAAGCATTTTAATTTTACAATTATCCTTAGAGTATAGGCCGTTTGTTACACTAATAGTTTCGAATTTATTGTGTATTTTTATAGGTATAGAGGTGACTTGGATTATTTCTTCTATTTGTGTGTTAGCTGGGGTTTCGATCAGGATTTTCAAGTTGGGACTGTCATAGGAACAGTACATTTTCAAAATATCATTATTTTTGTAACAAACGCGCGTCTTATGAGAACGTGCACGCGTTTGGCTCCCTCTTAACTATATGCGTGTAGCGATGTTTCTTCTTATACTCACCTGGTGGTTGCGTTTTTAGGTGAGATCTTCTAATACACACTTTAAGGTCCAGACTGGGGTTAGCTCGTGAGAGATTAAATTGGTACAAATAATAAATAACAATTTAATTTAAAACAATAAAAATATAACAAATACGACAACAAAATGAATTTACAAAAAGATACTGAATAAAGCTTAAGTTACTTACGGACAAAATAATACTCGCTAAGCGCAATCTGAACTGAGACCTCGATGTCAAGCGACATCGCGGTTTTATACTCAATTTTGACCTAAATTCAAATGGCCGATATTGTAAACAAATCCAGACCTAGCAACATTTCGTTAAATGCGGAAGGCACAATTTTTATGCAACTGTTGCTGGATATGACGTAGCTAGTTGCATTTGCTAATCGCGAATTACCTAGCTCAGCAAAACTGAACTAGGTCGGTACGCAACTAGCCTGATTTGTTACATTACCGTCCCCTTAAGACTGAATTCCATTGAAGATGAATTCAGTCCTCTATTGAATTTAGGTCGATTGCTCTAAACACTAATTTATCCTAAAAGGAACGATTGTCTGTCACTCGCACTGTCACATGACTATTGTACCACTAGCACCGAGTTGGAGATAGGGGTGGTAAGAAGAGAGGGTCTTCTTTCGCGGGCGGTTCCTGGTAATAGAACTCCCACGAGGCAATCCATGATCTTCCCACTTAGGAGTCCGGCTGCCTAACCAGGTCGCTAATGACATCAGGGGTGTCGCGGGCAAGAACCAATCTGATTTTCTTGTTCGTCTCTCATGGGTGGCATCGTTTTGGAATGGCATCGCAAACCAGGTCACTCACTTGCTTCTTGACTGTTATTTCTAGAAATAGCAGCTTAGTGAGTACCTGCGCCATTAAATCGGAATTCTGCTGGATTTTTCTCAGTTGTTGATAGAAAAATCCAGCGACGTCTCTGGATCACCCATAAGTGAAACTGCATAGCCCGCCGGATTCTTGTTGACACGTACTTGGTCCCTTTCACCAATGGAAGTGCCCCAGAGGGTTCTAGTTTCCCCTCCAACGTAGCTGAGTCTTCCGTGGTGCTGCGTCTCCTGTACTCATCTGATGTTGCATGGTACAGACATTACCTAACGGTTTATCTGTTTGTTTTAATAAAACCGCATTTTTATTTAGGAACCATGACAACAAATGTCGGTCATCTGCGTGCAAATGACCTACCTCGAATTTCTGAGTCAGCGAGATTTCAGTGTGGTTGACGGTGCGCGAGTCTCGCTTGCTTACCTCGGATTCAGTTTCTGCTGATGCAAGTGGTATCTGGCAAACCGGCTTCGCGTTCTCAACTGCACTTCGCGTTACTAAGAGAACGTGCTCTTCTAACGCGATCGGCTCATGCTCCAATGCGTATTTCGCTGCTTGCGTACCCTGATCTCCAAAAGAGTGTACCATGTGACATGCGGGAATCGTTGAAGTTTCTCGCGACCAGACAAAATTCTTCATTTTCTGTCGCGTTCTCTTCCTTCTTATCTTTGACTGAAAGGTGCCCCCCTTTGTCAAAGTCGTGCGAACCTCGGTAGGTCCGTCTTCTAACAATGGTTGATCCAACTGAGTGGTGCCCCTCACAGTCCAATCCGTGCGATCCACGAGTGGCTCGCTTTCTGGCAAATTTTGATTTATCTCCTTGATAAAATCCGTGCGAACCTTGCCTGGTTCGCTTGCCAGTCGAATATGACCAGATTGAAGAGTGCCCTCCTCCCTCAGATCCGTGTGAGCCATGAATGGCTCGTTTTCTGACAACCTTTGATCCAATTGAGAAGTGCCCTCCTCAATGAAATCCGTGCGTACCACCCGTGGTTCGCTTGCCAGACGAAAATGACCCGGTTGAGAAGTGCCCTCCTCAATCAGATCCGAGTGAGCCTTGAATGACTCGTTTTCTGGCAACCTTTGATCCAGCTGAGAAGTGCCCTCCTCAATGAAATCCGTGCGAACCGCCCGTGGTTCGCTTGCCAGACGAAAGTGATCCAGGTGAGGAGTGCCCTCCTCAATCAGATCCGTGCGAACCGCAAGTGGTTCGCCATTAGCCACGTTTTTCTCCGTCACGTGGCTCGCCTCCCTTTCCAAAACAGTCTCCCTCCGGATTCCTAACTCAGGTATCTGAATAACCTGCAGCATGCAAACGTTTAATCGTTTGCTGCCACCGTCGTTTGAATCCGCGACCCGAGGAACTAATTTTGGAAAGACTTCCCTTAAACTGTCCGGCGTTGGGTCGCCCCCGAGACAGTCTTCGCGTTTAAAAGAAACTGTGGTGTCTGCGCTTGATACCCGATTGTTCTGCTAGCTAATCGCGGTTTGGTGCTCTTTTTCCGTTTGCACCGGCCCCTTTGTACCGAGGGTCCGTTTTCCCGATCCCGAGGAAGTTTTATATTCGTCACGGCACGTATAGCCGTCTTGTGCATATCGGCTTTTGATATTTTAACCTCTCGCGATAAAACCTCCTCATAATACTCCGCGACCGGAAGGGCTTCCTCCACCGTATAAAAGTTTTTATGCTTACGTACTTCGTTACTCAAACGCGTATCTAAACCGTCCAAAAATTGTTGTATTAGCGCGGCTTCTCTCTTAAAATGATTTCTGATTCTCGAATCTTCATCATTATTGTGACCACGATATAGATTCGCGGCGGCTGATTCTAATCGGAAAACGAATTTACAGAGTGTTTCCTCTTTCAACCGATACATTTTTAAAAATTCGCGTTCGGCGGTAGCGGTATCTATTTTTCTCCCAAATAATCGGATTAGCCAAGTTTTGAATGCACAAACCGTGGTCGGTCTCTTATCTGCCGGCAACGCGTAAAAATGGGACTGTGCGTCGCCCTTAAGTCTTAGTTTCATTGCCGTCACGATCTGAATTTCCGACCAGTTGCAACATCCCGCGGTTGTAGCTACCCCGTCGAAAAATGATTCTAAATCCGCCCCGCCGGAATAATGTTCGATACTCTGTAATGCGTTCATCGCTGATGGGTCCGCAAAGATTGGCCCAGTATGAAGTCGCGCTCCACTATCCATCTCATTTGCCCACTTCGTCCGACCTGGTGTGGAAGGATTCGTTAAGGGAGGTAAATGATAGGAAAAAGGAATTCTGTGTACATCTGAGGTTTGTACGTCTTTATAGGTGGGTGGTGGTGCGAAGGGTGTTGCGGTCTCAGAAGTGTGTGCCGTTGTTACCGTTGTTACTGTAGTTGTGTGCGCCGTTTCCACCGCTGTGGAGATATCACGCCCAGCAAACGGCATCCTGATATCACTACACTACAAATAGTTAAGCCGTTTCGAAATTCAGTACTGGTGATTGAAGATCACACAGAGTTACTGATCCTACCGACTGCGCCAATGTAACAAACGCGCGTCTTATGAGAACGTGCACGCGTTTGGCTCCCTCTTAACTATATGCGTGTAGCGATGTTTCTTCTTATACTCACCTGGTGGTTGCGTTTTTAGGTGAGATCTTCTAATACACACTTTAAGGTCCAGACTGGGGTTAGCTCGTGAGAGATTAAATTGGTACAAATAATAAATAACAATTTAATTTAAAACAATAAAAATATAACAAATACGACAACAAAATGAATTTACAAAAAGATACTGAATAAAGCTTAAGTTACTTACTGACAAAATAATACTCGCTAAGCGCAATCTGAACTGAGACCTCGATGTCAAGCGACATCGCGGTTTTATACTCAATTTTGACCTAAATTCAAATGGCCGATATTGTAAACAAATCCAGACCTAGCAACATTTCGTTAAATGCGGAAGGCACAATTTTTATGCAACTGTTGCTAGATATGACGTAGCTAGTTGCATTTGCTAATCGCGAATTACCTAGCTCAGCAAAACTGAACTAGGTCGGTACGCAACTAGCCTGATTTGTTGTTATTTATAATTATATAGCGCAAATAATTGTCGTCTATTTTATTAAATTCTTCAAGGAGTTGTTCATGATTTATTATGCCAAAATGAAGTGTGTTTTATTTGCAAAATGTAAGTGTTTCTCCTAGTTGTATGGTAGAAAGGTATAAGTCTTGTCCTACTTGTTTAAACTCGCTTATTAAATTTTGTGCCCAAATAATATCTATCTCGTGTAAAATGTCTCCAATTTCTTTTTGGATTTTATTTAGCTATTCGTTTAAAATATTATTATTTCTATTAATATTTTTTATTTTATTTTAAAATTCAGCGGTAATATTATTATTTAATTTGATTAGGGTATTTACTTTATTTGCGATTATTTTGTGGTTATTGTTTATGTTATAAATTATCTGATCATATCGCTCCTTATCAGTGGAGTCGAGGTTTCCTGTTATGCTCTTTATTATAGAGCCTAGACCATCTATTAGTCCGCGTTTAGTTCTTTGAATACTTAATAAATCAGTTTATATTTTAATGCGAGTCATTAATGAGTCTAAAATGTTTTGGTTATTTGCTATATGAGTTTTGAAATTATATTAATTCAATTTTTCGTATAGTGAATTTATATTATTTTCTAATATTTGCTTTTGTTCAAATAAGCCTTTTAAAGAAATTTTAAGAGGGATTATCTGGGTGTTTACCTGGATGTGTACTGTCTCTAGTGGGAGGATATTGATTCCCGTGTTTTTCTCATCGTGTATGATTTGGGATATTCCGAATGGATTTAATCTGTAACATGACGATGTGTTTTTAATTTTGTTAGTTTGTTTGTTTTATTTTGGTCGTCTCATGTCTGTCCTTTTTCATTAATTACTTGTGTGATCTTTACTTTTTTACATATTGGCTTTTCAATTTTTCCTGAATTTCTTTTGTGAATTTTGACATAAGCTTGTTCCGGGATTGCAAATTGTTGTTCTAGAGGTTGTGCGTATTTAAGCTTGCCTATTTCGTTATTTCTTTTAACCTGTTGGTTAATTACCTTAAGAATCTCTACATGTTTTTGTAAGTACCTGTTCGGGTTTTAAGTTTGAGTAAAATTTTTGTCCAAAAATAATTTCTGATGGTGTTCTTTTTGTTACCGAATGGATACTGTTATTATACGCAAATAATGCGCAGTTTAATCTGTCTTTTAGTTATAAATTCTTAATTAGGGGGTTTTCATTTAAGATTCTCATGTGCTCGATTAGCGAGGAATGTAACCGTTCTACAATGCCTTGCTATTTGGATTGTCTATCGATACGTAGTGAATATTGATTTTTCTTAGCGCTAAGTAACAACGAATTAGTTTGTTCTTGAACTCTAGGCCGTTGTCGGATACCATTTCTTTTGGTGTCATAAAATGCATCAAATATTTTATTAATTTATTTAGTATAGTTACCGCGTTTTTATCTTTAATTATGTATGCAATAGCGTGTTTGGAAAATGAATGGTAAGAATTTTTTCTGGCTCTAAAGATAAAATATCAATGTGGATATTTTCGAATGGTTTTTCGGCTGTGGGTGTTAATATGGTTGGAATTTGAATAAGGTTACGTTCATATTTTGTGGTGAGGCATGTGTTGCATTTGTTTATAAAATTTCGTATGTCTTTTGACATATTGGGCCAATAATAAGGTAGTTTCAATTTAATGTAGGTTTTGATAATTCCCCGGTGACTTGTCTTTCCTGCATGGTATTTTTGTATAATTAATTGTTGTTCGTCTCGGATTTCTATGTCGTTAACTAATGTCTTACATCGAACGAGTTTATAACTTCCCGCGTCGAAGTGCGTTTGTAGGACCGCGTTGAAATTCAGTTTAAAATTTTCCGGGATAATACAATAATAGGTTATGCCTGGTTGTAGGTAATCTTTAATAAAATTCATTATAGTTTTATTACTATCTATTTTGTTTAAGTAAAAATAAATTCGCTGAGTTTTGTTCTCAAATAATTTTTCTATTTTGGTTTCATTCTTTTTATTAGTTTCTTTAACTATAATTTGATTTTTCCGATGTTTACTGAAGTTTCTAAATAAGTAAGTCCGTTTACGTAGTTTTCGTCGTCTGAGTGAGCTGTGTTTGTTGTTTCGCTTCCTGTTTCTAATATGACGGAATCGGTGTCGGAGTTTGCATTTAATTCTAATTCTTTGGGTTTGTTATAAATATTAAATGTAATTGGGCTGTTTTTAAAGACTTTTTCTATCAAGTTTTCGATATTTGTCCATGGTTTCTTATCTAATCTGGAACATATACGGAGTAAATCTATTTGTTCAACGTCGTTTTGGATGCAATATTAGTAGTCAGAAAACGCCGTTCCTGAGCCAGTTCAAGGTCTCGTTTCTGATTGGTCGGGAAGTTGTTGACGTCATAGGTGTAAAGCGGGTTGTATGATATTTGGGGTACTTTAAGATACCCTAAATACATGAATGTTAGGCGGGTTGTATAATAATGGGCGTACTTTGTTTACCGGGTTAACGTAAATGTAAAGCGGGTTGTATGATATTTCGGGTATTTTAAGATACCCTAAATACGTGAATGTAAAGCGGGTTGTATGATAATTGGTGTAGTTTGTTTACCGGCTTAACGTGAAACTAAAGCGGGTTGTATGATGTTTGGGGTATCTTGAAGTACACCAATATAGCAAGAGAGTAACCCAAGTTGCATATTTCTAAATGTTAAGTAGGTTGTATGATATTTGGGGTATCTTAAAGTACACCAATATAGCAAGAGAGTAACCCAAGTTGCATATTTTGTGTTGTGTACTAACTTTACATGATTGTTAAGCAGGTAGTGTGTTGTGTGGGATATATTAAATTAGGCCAGTAAAGTATACCAGATTGCAGTAAAAAAATTTTTTTTTTTATTGAATGATGATAACAAGACTGTCAATATTATCTATAACTAATTTATTTGAACACAAGATTCTTAAGTTGATCGTGACCACCTATGTTCGAACAATTTATATTTAATAAAGAAAGGTTAAATGCTTCTGCTTTAGTCATGGTATTTAAGAATTCATTATTTTCATAATAATTTTTGTTCTTAAAGAAATATATTCGACCATTTTTTTATCTAAATACCCCATTTATATCTGCAGGTATACCTGGAAAATGTTTATGCATCACACCATATGATTTTGTAGTAAATTTACATTCGTCTATTTCCAATAAATGGTTTTTATCATAAAATATATAAGTATGACCAGTATAAGTATTTACTGCACCGCTAATTTTATGTATATCAACATTATACAAAGCAATATTTTGATTAACTAATTCTAAAGTTGGCCAAATAATATTATATGATTTATTATTCACGATAAGCACAATATTTCCATTAGAACGTCGATATGCTGCAGAAACTTTTTTAAAATTTGCTGTTAGAAAAGGTAACCACGTTGGTATGTAAAATGGTACTGCTTTGTGTTGATACTCATCAAGTTTTTTAAACCATACCCATTGTTCATAAAATATGAGTATATTATCATCAAAAATTAAGAATGTATTCACATTATCCAAATCACACAACTCAGGGAGCTTTGATATTTTCACTGTTGGAACTTTATGTGGTAAAACATTTGTAATTTTAGATTTATACAATTTTTTAATAGCATTAATATCATAATTACTTAATTTAAATTCAGATATGTTGCTAAATATTTGTTTACTATGAAGTGGATACATAACAGAGTTTTCATAAGTAGAATGTGCAATACCAAGCGTATGAGCAATTTCATGTACAAGAACTTCAAATAAATTTATTCTATCATTTTCCTTTGTTTGACTGAGATCTTGATTCCAACTTTCCTGATAGTCCAAATGTCGGTCAACAGACTTTGTTGTACTACTTGTGGGATAAAACGCATGTCTTAAAACACCATCTGCTCCATCGAATGGTATATGACAATTGGATTGGTCCTTATAATTATGATGTCTTTGAATTCCAAAGGATATGATTATATTCGGTTTGGAGACCCCCTTTTACTGTTATAATACAGTTTATGTACAAAATTAAGTTGTACATGTTTAGCCCAAATTGAAAAAGCTTGTTTTGCAATATTGAATAGCTGATTATTTCCATTAATGAAATCCCAAGTTATAGTTGTTAAATTCCAAGAATGTGGCAAGAGGTTATAATTTAAAACATCAGCTACACCACATCTTCGACATTTCATTAATAGTGTTGTTTGCGTTAAATTATCATATGGTAAATTATAATAATCTTGAAATAATTTTAGCGTATTTAGATATTTCACATCACTCTCATTTATGTTAATTAATTCATTTTCTTCAGTTTTTATATACCCATATGTATCTAGGTAAGCCAGAGTATCTTTAAAATTGAATGCATTTGCAAAACTAAAACATAATATCAGGAATACAATCATGATTGACTAATTACAATTCTACATGTAAACTAAACCGAAAAAATAATAACTCACCCATATTTTTTGTAGTTTACTGCATTGTAAGAAATTTATTTATATCTTGTAGGAAATCATATAATTCAATATTCTCTAATTCATGTTGAAGAACTTCAATTGTTATTTTGTTATCATTATAATTTCTACAAATTTCCATTCTTTTAGAATAACATTTAGACATATCATTTAGAACATCTAATAGCCCAAGCTTATTATCATATATTATAACATGTTCAACATCTCGCATTAACATATCAAATTTATGAAAAATATTATTAACAGCACTTTTTAAATCTACACTTTTGGGTATAGCTTCAAATGCATTCGCTACCCACATGATAAAGTAGTGATCAATACTAAAGAAAGAAAGAAAATGTTAATTGATAAAATAATTTATTTTGGTGGGGAGGGTTCGTTTATAAGTTATAAAGTTAAATATATAATTATTTACTAGTGAGTCTTATAGATAGGAGGTAAGTTAAAACTTATATAATCCATTATTCATTTATAACTTAATTATGTATTTATGTTTAGAATAATGATTAAATCTAAGAAACGTAAAATGTTAGATAAAGATGGTTTTGCAAAAAAAAAAATTATTTAGGAAAATAAAGAAAACATTCTACCAGAAGCCATTCTTTCAAAACCAAAGGCAACTACAATAATCAACCCAACCGATCTAGATGTTATAGTTGCAAATGTATTCAATCCACCACCACCTCCCATCGTTGAACTAGATAATCATCAACATAATCATGAAGATGGAAAAAAACTATTGTTGCAATACAGGTATTCATTAAACCAAAGTCTAAGTAGATGGATATCAATTGGTATTGACCCTAGGCAAAATTTTGAAGTTGTTGTAATAATATCTAATTTAAGATCGTTAGATGGTACACAATTTAAGCTATCTGCTTGGTAGGAATTTTTACAATGTCGTGATATAATCATGTATTTTTTGGATGGAAAAAGTAATTTAGTATATCAAAATTTACGAGTTCATAAATCATATTATCATGTGATAAATGAAGAAAAAGTTATATCGATTGAATGGAAGAAGAGAGAAATAGGTTTAGCTACACAATCACTTACAAAATTATTTGAATTAAAATTTATTATAGACTATTATTTAAAAATGTTAATTTCTATAAATTTTACACAGTTTGATGATAATATTATTGATAATATGAAGTATTTATTAAATGTTGAAAACCATTTATGTTATTTGGCAATGCAAGAGCTCTTCAACATGTATCCAGATATAATTCTAGAAAATACATTATTATATTATTAATAATTTTTAGGTTAAGACGAGAGGCATATTTATACAAATTGGAAAAGTTGAAGTATGATATAAATTTATGCAAGGATATGAAACAATGTGTAATCTTATATACCGGATATATTATTTGTGGTATTTGGTTTACATAAATATTAGATATGTAATTTATAATAAACAATAAACAATGTGTAATATTTTGTAATGGATATAGTATTTGTGGTATTTGTCTTATATAAATATTTAATTTACATCAAAATTTAGTTATTGTGAAAATGTCAAGTGAAATAGTTTATTTATTGAATCTGGAGGCTTCAGTCTTAAATGTTGTGAGAAAGTATTATACACTAAAAAATAAAGGAGCCTTTATCCCATTCTCTGATTTGACTAGTGAAGAAATTGAAGTACTCCCAAAAGATTTTGTGTTAAGAACATGTGGCCAAATTAGTTTTGCTTGGGAAAAATTACCAAAAGAATGGCAAACGGATTCTGAATTCAAGAAGTATGAAAGATGCACTAAACATCCAGAGAACAGAGTATTCCGGTGTGATCACATAACAGATTGTTTACTAGTAAAAAATTGTCCAATATGTATATTTGATCATTTTAAAGAAGAATCTAATAGATTGTTAACATTTGAGAAATGGAATAATGTATTCATTAAAGCAGAAGATTTAGCAAAAGCTGATTTTATTATATTATTTACAAAGATGTTGTTCGTTGTGCTTTCTGCAATATTGAATTATATAATTTCATAGAATGTGATGATGCTATAACCGAACGAATAAACGTTAATCAGAAAAATGTACTTTAATTAATAAGATATAAAATGTTATAGATGTAAAATTGTTATTTATTTTTGTATATAATATAGATTATGGAATATTAAATAAGTATACAGAATTTTTTTTTTTAAAAGTGGTTTATTTTTCATAATTTTTTTAATTTAATTACAATTAATATTTTAATATACGATTATTATCATTATCTTACCACTCTTTTATTTTATTTACATTACTAAGTGCACATATATATGGTGCAGAATGTGCAAAACAAGTTTGATGTGTGAAACATTTTTTAATTGACTCATAATTTTCTAAATCACATATTTGACCGGGTAAACCATACCAGTTCAAGAACTCTTTCTTTTGTAATCCTTTCACATAAATTTTCACTGTTGGTTGGAGAATTTTCTTAATTATATTATACATCTCTTCATATGGAATGTATCCATCACTCCAAATAGCTTGTTTCTTATACTTTCGCTCTAATTCACTCCAAGGAAATGGTGGCTTGAACAGAAAGTGTTGTAATTTACACCCATCTCGAGATAGAATCACTACTTCTTTCAGTACCACATCACAGCAGTAGGCAGTAAATTCTTGTGTATCAACGATGAGCTCCATGGTTAAACTAGCGCTTATCAGCGATGAGTTCCATGGTTAGACTAACGTTTTAACATCGCCCGACTTCGGATTATATTCAATGATACGATCATGTAAAATTAAACAGTATGCAGTCGTATTGGTTGGAAAATTTTCACTTGATTCAAATTCAAGCCAAATATCCACGGATGCTGATTTTAACGATTAATTTTGATGTGAGCAATCAATTATAGCCAGCGGTGCATAATCTTTGAAATCATTTTTTTTTAAGTAATGAGCCTGTATCACGACCATAATAAGAATTTTGAAATTTTGTGTAAATTTCATACAATAATGCATATTGGTTATTTTCAAAATTTAAATTTAAATTATCATATGGATAGCACACAGAATTCAAATATACTTTTACATTTGTTAATCTACAATGATCGAAAACACTAGCATTTTTATTTATTTTATTTTTTCTATCAGATTGAAAACCTAAAATAACATAACGTGGTTTTTCCAATTGAGTAGAAGTTTTAACAGGCCATGTTTGCTTCATTGTTGTAGGTAATAATGGATATTCGTAGAGATCCCAGCTTCTACATGCAATAGATAACGTCTTATTACTTTCAATTATTTTCAATAAATTCAGTTTTTTTTTATCAGCAACAAAAATATGTGCACTCGCCATTGAATTTTTGATAGATTAAATTTCGATGCAGTTGAACTTGTGCAGGCATTGTTATCACTACGAGCTCGAATTAAAACTAATTCTTGTTTAACATTTACAATTATTCTTTTGTAATCTTCAGCAAATCCTAATAATGATTTCAATGGCATGCAAACGTTAAAATAACTTTCACTGTTCACACTATTTACATCTAAACCCCATCCTGCATTTTCTAAAGCACAACTTTCAGAATCGCTTAGAGAAATATATGATTTCATTGTTCTACAAATCTCCACTGATTTATTTTCCTCAACTTCTACACCATTCAATGCATATCTAATCTCATCAAAAAGATAAGAAATGCCATTATTTGTAATTTTGTTATCATTTGGAGCAGCACTACCATCATTTTTTGTTAATTTTCTTTCAATATACAAAAAACCTTCACTAGGTAATGTATATATATCCTGTTGTTGTATTGGTATCCGAATTTCATCACTATTGTTGAATGTTGATGCCACATATGACGGATGACTATGTACCTCAATACGTGCTATTGTATTATCAAATACAATATTGGAATAAATGTTTAATACATCACTCATCTTTTTTTCTTTATTATAAACCCTTGTGATATTAAAAATGTTAATCCTTTCACTGTTGATACAGAAGTGGTAATGCTTTTCTTAGCTGTTATATTTTTATAACAAATTCTCACGCTCTTTCTACTGAAGTCTGATAGTAATCGTTTCACCTCTAAAATTCACTAAACACCCGTCTTGAGCAACAATCGTTAGTGTAATGTTACTTATTGTATGAGTGTTGACAGGTAAATAAATTACATAAGATGGCACTTCAACGATTTTATATCCAGGAGGAACCATTGGATAAAACTCATGTATTGTATGTACATGCTTATCGTTTTTATATGCTCCTGTTACTATGTTACATTCTATGAGAAGAGTATTTACTTTTAAAAAATTAACTGGTAAATCAGATTCATGTAATATATGTGGTTCTAGTACACGTTCTTTAAATCCTTATAATGAACCAATATTATTAGGCTTAGTAAAGTCAATTTGTAGGGTGCTTTTTATCTCACATTTTAATGTATTGTTGTTTGGACGTACAGTTCTATAATTTCTTGCAATACTCTCTTTCTCAATTCTATTATTATACATAAAAGAAAAATCTTCTGCATTAGGATCTCCTAATATCTGTTTTAAATATTGATCGATATCATCAATTTTATATGAACCTGCTGGAATAGTTAATTCCTTATCCTCATAATAAAATTTATTGTTAGATGCATCTATGTTTGCAATAGAATTGTATGTGTGAAAATCAATTAAACCAATTACATGCTCACCAATTAAATCAATCGGTGGAAAAAAATCAGTACATAATTTAGATGTATTACCAGTTAGTGTTTACTTCAAAGACATGATAAAAACTGGTATTAGTTAGATTCGTTCTGTTTATTTATAAGAAATTTCAAACATAAATGACCACAATTATAAGAATTAAATTTTTGTAATTGTTTATGATTGTAATTTATTTTAATATTTTTACCAAAATAATTTATAAGCTCCAAAGGAGGTTGTAAGTTTCCAAAACTATCAAAATATGAAACTTTATTATAACGTTTCTTATAAGCTACCCAATGACTTCCCAATCTTTGTTTGTCATCAAGATGTATTATAGCACACTCATTGATTTTAGGTTTAGATGGTAGGGCGTTACGCATAAACACACCGCGAAAATATGGTAGTCTGCATGCGATTTGTTTCAACTCAACATCACTTAACGCCCTTTTCGGCAGTTTTTTAAAGATAAACCTCGTCCATTTTGATATGGTTTTAAATGTAACCCTCCACCCAATGCTTTCTTGGTGCCATAGGCTGCTGCACCACTTACAGCCCCTGTTATTAATGCTTTACCTATAAGCGGTAATAGCAATGGTATAAGTGCTGGTAAAAATCCTCCAACCTTAGGTGTTGGAATTACCCTGGGTTTAGGTTTGCGTTTTTGTTTGCGAGATTTTTTATGACCCATTCCAAATTTTCGTTTTGCTTTCATAATGATTGTAACTGTCCAAGCTGTTGCTTTTTCTCCAAAAGATGCGTCTTTAGACTTAACCCGATTCCACGCTTTTTCTTGTAATACTTTGTCTGCCTCGTGCCTTTTTGATAAATCACTCGATTTTAAATATTCAATATCGTGTTGTTTGCATGCAACGTCTAATTGATTTATACCAGGATCACCTCGGTTTAATCGTGCTTTTAAATGAGTTCCAGGACCACAATACTGATATCCAGGTATATGCAATTCAACAGGTAATGAATTTATAGCACTGTTAATAAGACCATCTCCATGAACTAACATTAGTAAACTGATAACTATAAATAGTGGTGCAAACATTAAATAGATATAGTAACATAATGAAATTTATAAAGCAACAACAAATGCTACAAGTTAAAAACTTTGATATAACAACTGATATTAAATTTAAAAGACTTATTCCCCAACAGTATAAGATGTCTTATTTGTGGACCTTCAAATTGTTGGAAAACAAATGTTATACTTGGTTTGTTAACACATCGAAATGGATTAAAATCTGCAAATGTGTATGTATATTCTAAATCTCTTCATCAACCAAAATATTAGTTTTTAGAAAAATGTCTATCTAGAGTAAAAGGAATGGGTTATTTACCTTACAATGAAAATACTGAGATTGTTAAACCACAAGATGCAAGATCCAATTCAATATTTGTATTTGATGATGTAGCCTGTGATAAACAGGATTGTATCCTTAGTTGATTCAAATTATTTATGTCAAACTTACGCTCGTATACCTAAACATCTCATAAGAGATAATGCAAATTTAATAGTGTTATTTAAACAAGATGATATGAACCTTAAACATGTGTACAATGATCATGTAAACACTGATTTGTCATTTAACAAGTTTAAAGTGTTTTGCGCGAATTGTTGGTAGGATAAATTTGGATTTGTAGTGATAAATAAAGACTCTGCTACAGGTCGTTATCGAAAAGGTTTTGATAATTATTTAACATGGACATCTTAGATGTTATATGTGATTGTATTGCAATCATGATGTTTTTAATAATAATACTAATACTAATATATCAATATATACTAGACATTTGAAGATTTATCCTCATTTAATCAACAGACTGGAAACAAATCTATTCAATTCTGTTATAAATGTTTATGTTAGCTATAACAAACGTGTTGAAACCTGTTACAAACTTCAACATCAGCATCAGAGTTGTTAAAGAGAATTAAAATGAATAAGATGGAGAAAGAAACATTGAAAGAAATAGTGCAAGTTAGTGATGTTATACGTCAGAAGTATAAATCACTTAAACGTGGGCATGCAGTTGCAGAGGAATTATTGCAGAAAACTTTTAAACCTTTAACATTACCTCTAAAAGAAATAGTTGCAAATACAACAACACAATTAAAGAAAATTAAAGAAGACACCCCAGATACTATGGAAATAAAAATAAAAAAGAAAAGACATAATGAATCACCTGTTGCATATTATCGCAACCCGGTTGATACACCTAGTAGAGGAGCAATTAAGAAACCTCAAAAATTATTACCAACATTTTTGGAAACCGAAAACTTAGCAATGAAAGATGAAGAAAATTCACCAAGAACACAATTTAAAACACAGTTAGATACCCCAGAAGGTCTAGAAGAATTTGAACAATTAAAGCACAGACAAATATACACAGACGTATAACGAACTGCATAAGCTAGGCAGCGCTTAATATTGTAGTACCATTGCCGCACCCGACGGGGCTGCTGTTAATACCATTTCCAGACTAGAGTTGGCAAACGCTATACCCCTAAAGCTAAACCCATACATGTTCGACAGTTTCCGATTTATTTCGATAAGAAATCTGATCTTATATTGAATAGTTCGTGAGTTTTTACGGATTGTCTCATTTGTATACAATTGTATGTATATTTAGCGGGTGATTTTTTTGTTATATTTATATCAATTCCAAATTTATTTAAAATTAATATAAGATGTCCGGTCAGAAGTGTGTTTATTTTAATTGTAAAAAATTGCGTATGGACCATCTCAAATTATCCTTTTTTAAATTTCCCTTCAAAGATAGAATAAAGTGTGAATTATGGGTATGGGAATGGGTATGGTATGGGTATGGTATGGTAATAAGTTTTCTATACTAATAGTTATGCAATATTATATCATTAAATAGTTTCTAAATAATTACAAGTTTTCAAATAATTTAATCTTACAATTATTTATATTCAGAAAATTCATTACTTATCGATATGCCTTTTGCTAAGCTTCAACGTAAACTGATTTGTGCGGATCTTTTCAATTCCGATTCATTTGTTAATAAATTGTGTATCAATGCTGTACCGGTACAAGTATTAAAGATAAATTCTTATTTAATCCCATTATCACCATCAAAATTTAAAGTAGTGTCTCCTAAACCCAAATACAGTAATTTATATTCAGATGAAATTAATTTGCCTTCAACACCGGAAAGTCAACCAACAATCAGTGAAGCTGCACAACAATGGTCATCTAATCCTTTGTGTTCCCCCCAGATTTAGCTTGCCGAAATGATACTGAAACTCCGCGAGAGCAATCACATAGTAAAAAAATAAAACGTGTTCAGCTTTTAAATAAAAATAAACGATCATTGTTATGTAAAACTAAAAAATTTAAGAAAGAAAGAAAATCAAAATTTGATATTCTTTCCGATATCAATAACTTTAATTTTAAATCAGAATATTCTAGGGTATTGGCACAAATGCAAATGTGTCATCGCGCTAATAACCAATGGTCCAAAACGGAAAATGAATTTTCTCTATGTTTTTATTTCATATCATCTTCAGCCTATAAATTTTTTATAAATGTAGGTATACAACTTCCGGCTATTTCTACAATAAAGTCGTGGATAACAAAGTCAAAATTTAAATTTGGTTTTAGTCCAGCTCTTTTTCAACAAATAGGCATCATCAATGTCTGATACGGAAAAATTTTGCGTTGTTGCCTTTGATGAAATGGCATTAAAAAATTGTTTGGAGTATAATAAACAATGAAGACTTAGGACCACTAGGTCGAAATTTTAAATATGGTGGAAGCGCCTTATTATTTATGGTTCGTGGTTTGTATTCCAAGTGGAAACTCCCAGTTAAATATTTCATATCTGCTAGCAGTGTTAAGTATACTGAATTAACAAAATTAATTGCAATGTGTATAGAAAATTTGATAAAAACCGGTTTAACTCCTGAAGCAATTGTTTGCGATCAAGGATAAAAAATAGAAGCGCTCTTGATAATTGAAATTTTAACTTAGACAGGCCTTATTTTACTGTTAATAATCAACAAATATATGTCATATACGATGTGCCACATCTAAGTGTTCGAAATAATTGGTTAAATTGTAATTTTATTTTATATGGCAATAAAGTATCGTTCACAGACGTAATACAAACTTATAATATTGATAAATGTAGTCAACTAGCGAGATCGAACTGTAAATTAACAGAAGCTCATATAAATCCAAATAACTTTCAAAAAATGAATTGTAAATTAAGTTTACAAATCTTTAGCCATAGGGTAGCTGCTACTATTAGAACAGCCATCGGCACAGGTGAACTTAAAAGTGATACTGGTGTTCACACGGCTGATTTATTTTTGCAAATAAACATATTCTTTAATTCACTAAACAGTCACACCCTCTTTGATAAAAATCCCAATAAATGTGCAATTTCAGAGAAATCTCCGAATATAATAATTATTTTAAACGAGGGATTTGATATGATGGATAATATACAAAAATTCAATCCACGTTGTCCACGTCAACCTGATTGTATTATAGGACTAAAATTGACTATAAATTCAATTTTAATGTTATCGAATTCGGAACTGAAGTTAAATAACCAGCAGTTTATAACAACAGCAAAAATGAATCAGGACTTTCTTGAAAATACATTTGCAATGATACGCCAACGAGGCGGCTTTAATTTTAATCCAACCGTTAAAACATTTAGAACAAGTCTACGTGTTATTGCAATAACTAATTTGATGGAACCCCCAGAATCTACAAATAGTTAAGATGATATAGACGAAAACTTAGAATTGATTACTTCTAATGAAGAATTAAATAAAGAACTATGCGAAAATATTAATAATATTATAATAAATAATATTCATGTTCCAGATTGCCCCGAGCACCCATTAAGTCTTCCTACACATCAAGTAGAAAAACATATTTTAGAATCATGTTCCGTGTTATATTTTGCTGGTTATTTAGCTTTTAAATGCATTAGTAAAATTAAATGTATCGATTGTAAGGCACAAATAATTCGTGAAAACGAAAGTATTACAGATAAAAATGAATTATTAATAATTGAAAAAACGTTCAGCTCTAAAAATCCTTTAGGCAGTCCTTCAAAATCATTAATTAATATAGCATTTTTAAGTTTACAAATTTTCTCTAAAGAATTTGAAAAGATTAAACATTTGAATTTTCTTAAACGGAGGTTAATAAACAAAATTATTTTTAATATCAACAATATGTATCAGGGCTGGCTTGACGAAGCCGATACATGCTATGACCATAAATTATATCTTATTAATTTATTAAATAACACCAAAATGTATAATTACCGCAAAAAGGAAATTGAGTATTATATCCAACAAATAAAATTCAAATCAAAATTAATTTACAATCAAATATAAAATATAATAATATTTATTTAAATATTGCGGTTGAACACATTATATTATTTTAAATGCCTTTAAACTCGCAGTAAATTTATCTTTTTTAATTAATATATATTATGTTATTATTGTGGTAATAGTTAGGTAGTAGTCATTAAACATGTGGGTGCCACATTGATGAGTAAACCTATTTGATTTAGTGACTCATTCGATAATGTTTATATTACTTCTACTTCGGCAGCATAAATTATCCGACTATATCTCTATGATACCTTTATCCAAAAGTATCCGATGTTTCCTTCTCATCCCGGCAAGAGTTAAATTATTTATTTAAAAACATGTTTCAAATTTAGTTGGCTTGAAAGATTTTTTTATCATAAAACAAATCAGCTTCCACCTCCCCGTGATTCTTGCCGGACAACAATACACGTAAAGTAAAGCAAGGCAAATTTGAAAACGTAAATTGTTGACAAAGAGAAGCTGAAATTAAACCATCACAATATTTTTTATTTAACTTTTTTGCATGTTTGCGCTTTATAATATGTAAAATGCATTAAATATTGTAATTTGTAAGATATTTTTATAAATGTCTATTCATCATTTTTTATAATTTTTTTAATAAAAAATTGTAAAATTGTATTGTCGTATTTCTCCGTCTTAGTATTAAGATGCATGTTCCGTTATATTATTTTTCTTTGTCTATTATATTTTCCATTGTATCCGAGGTTAAAAGGAAGGTAAAAATATTGAAACGTTATGTTGAAATATCCATGCATATAAAATAAATGTTTGAAGTTAACGTCTTTGAAAAAAAACTGATTTTGTTTCACTGAGTCCGTCAAAACTCTTTTATTAATCTTACATGTGTCTACAAGATAAATGACATCTGATATTTCTTTAACATTAGCTTTTATAAACTTTGTGAGATTATTTGACACCTGTTTACAAGAATAGGTTTTAGCATAATCATCAGAAGTGACTTTAATTATATTTAACTATTGTTGGATTATACAGAGTCCCTTATATAATACTAGAGGCTATATTTTATATAACTTCCCCATCCTTAGCGGGAAACATACCTAATTGGACTGGTGTGTTTTCGTTAGTTTTGATATTCTTAGTTACCAATTTATTTTTGATTTTATTTTTAATGATTAAAATTATTATTAAAATTATTACAACTACTGTTGTTATGTTTGTTAAACCGTGATTAGTGTGAATATCTAGTTCTACTTCATGATCTATTTTTTCGAAATGCAAGTTAGGGTTTTTGATTTTTTCCAAATTTTTTATATTTAATTTTGTATTATTGTAATTCGTAATGTTGGTTACTGGGTTTTTAGAAATAGTAATTACTCCATGTTCTCTTGATTTTTGGTTGTAAATTACGTTATTAATAGCTAATTTACAATTATTATTATTCTTAACTAAATAAATTCCCTGGAGATTATTTATAATTGTACCATCCTTACATTCTAATTTTATAATATTTTTATTTTTATACATTAATATGTAACTATCACCATCACTTAGATATTCGACGTTGTTTTGTAGTTCTACTTCGTAATATGCGCACTGTTCGTTTTTATTATCTAATAAACTAATAGCACATTTACTGGGTAGCATTGTTTGTTGATTGCAATAGTATAGTTTGTTTATTTTTGCACAAGGGGTGTTGATGGTTTTTACCTCGTTGTTTCCAATCAAGACATATTCGTTTACAAGGGTTATATAATATTTGTTATTTAATTTTGTTGGTACTGGGGTCAATCTTTTTAATTCGTATTTTTTGTTATAAAATATAAATATAAATTTCAATGAAATAAATGATTCTATAATTTTCATCCAAAGCACATTTGATTTTGATTAATTTTTCTAGGCTGATTAAATTTAATTCTTCTTGATTCATGTCTATTAAGTATCGTTTCAGGATATGGGTAGGCATCATTTTAGGGAAGTATGTTTCTAGTTTGCAAAAACTGATGGAGGTTTCGAGATCATTCAAGTGTTCATGTGCTATTTTCAATGTTAAGTATATTTCTATTAAAGCCGTTTTTATGTTTTCATAATTAAGGAGATTTTTATTTTCTTTAATACTATACACAAGATGTTCTTGATTTTTGTTCATTTGATCTACGGTGTCATTAAATTTCTTAACTAATTCTATTACTAGATCGTAGTCTTTATATTGATTTTTTTCAACTTTATCTTGATTAGATTGTAAGTGTTTTAGGATTTTATCGTATCGTTCTTCGTCGTCTGAATCTAAGTTACCGAAAATGAATTTTATTATTTTTCCTAGCCCGTTTACTAAACCTCGTTTCTTTCTGTTGTTGCTATTTTGCTCTGGTTTGTGGCTAGCTAAGTTATCAAATTGAGCATTGATTGTTTTCCATAGTCCGTTAATAATGTTAGTTTCTAGTCGTACATTGTATGCTAGGTTGTAACTAAATTTCTGAATTAAATTAATATATTGTTCGTATACTTTGTTTGTACTTAGTTTTAAATTTTCGACATCGTTGTAATAAGTTAATATTAATATAGTTTCTTGTAAATATGCGTTACCAAGAGAAGTTATGATGTTGCCATTGTTTTGTGTAATGTTAATTATGTTCTGTCCTTGTGTCAGGATGATGAGGATTCCGATGAACGGGATTGATCTGAAACATCAGGGGAATCAATTTTTCTTGGCCTCTTAATATTTGATAAGTGTGTCTTTTTGTTTTTGTCTGTGAGAATTATTTTGTTTGATTTTTGTTTTGTAAAGTTTCTTTTTATAAACTTTGGTGTTTTTGTTTTATTTATTAGTTGTCTATTTCTTTCATAGCCGATTTCTGGTATTTCTATATTATTGTCTTTGCCTTGATGTGAATATTTTTGTTTTACCGTTTCTATATTTTTATTTATTTCTGCGTATAATTTTTCTGTCTTGTTTTTATGTGTTTCGACATAGTTCTGTGTGATTACTTGATCTAAGTCTATATCAAAAATTGATTTATTGTTAATATGACCTTTCAGTATTTCGAAGGGTGTGTATTTTGTGGTGCTGTGTACGCTGTTGTTATACTTTATTATTGCATATCTTACTTTGTCCGCTATAGTTGTTTTGTTAAAAGTTTTTTGTAGATTAATACATCGTATTTGTTCGATTAATGTTGAGTGAAATCTTTCTATTTGTCCGTTTGAATTAGGGTGTTGGGGTGCTATGAAGTGTATTTTGACTTTATGTAATTGTAGTAATTCTTGTATTATTTGGTTTTTAAATTCTCTACCATTGTCTGAAATGATCAAGTTTGGTGTGCCATGGTGTGAAAAGTAGTTTGTTAAATTGTTTGCTATTTCAAATGACCTAGTGTTTTTTATCTCATATGCTTGAGCGTATTTTGAAAATGCGTCAATGATTGTTAGAAATTTGGTATGTTCTAAAGTAAGAGTGTCGCAGTGTAGTATTTCTAAGGGTTTACTAGGTGTGGGTGTTTTTGCTAAGCCTGTGTCTATAGGGTTTCTTTCGTATTTTGACTGTAAACATATTTCGCATTGATTTATAAAATTACTAATTGTTTTTTCTTGGTTCGGCCAGTAATAAATATTTTTTAATTGATGATGCACTTCGTTTATTCCGCGATGATTTTGATCGTGAAATTCTTGTATTATTTTTTGTTGTTGTGTTTCGGTTTCGATATCTTTTAAAATATAGTTGGTTTTTCTTAATTTTTATTTAGTTGATTTGAAAGTTTCTTGTATTATTTTATTTAGTTCTTGAAACATGTCGTGTTCAAAATGAATGTAGTAGTTTTGATCAGGTTTTACGTAATTCTTAATAAACTGAATGAATTCTCTTTTATAGTCGTTACTTGATAATTGCAAATTGTATCTAATTTTAGATTTGTTAAACAAATATTCGATTTTTAATGGTGCTGGATTGTGTAAGACTTTTGTTATTATTATTTGTTGTCTTCCTATGTTCAATGGGGTATCTGTGTGTATTATACCTGCTATGTCATTTGTTTCTGTATTTGAGTGTATTGTAATTTGATCTTATTCTGAGTTTACGTGTACTATATGTGATTCATTTTCGTTAGGGTTTTGTTGTTCGTGTTCTTTTAAAAATTCTTCTAGGACTTCGAAGTCTGAGTTAATATTTAATTCTATGCGGGAAAGAGCATCTGCGTTTTGATTTAATTTACCTTTTTTGTAAACAATTTCGAAATCAAATTCTTTTAGTTTAATTTGCCAACGAATGAATTTTGCATTAGGTTCTTTTATTGAATAGAGCCATTGTAAAGGTTTATGGTCGGTGAATATTTTAAATTTACGTCCGTACAAGTAGGGTCTAAAGTATTTTGTCGCCCAAATTATCGCGAGTAGTTCTTTTTCTATTGTTGAGTAATTAGTTTCATGCTTGTTTAGTGTTCTGCTAGCGTATGCTACTGGTAGATCGCTGCCGATATTGCCTTGTGATAATATTGCTCCGATTGCAAAATTGCTTGCGTCTGTTGTCAGTATAAATGGTTTTTCGAAATTAGGGTATTGTAAGATGGGTTCATTTATTAGTAGATTTTTGCATAGTTCAAAGGTTTCAACGTATGTTTTTTCCTGTATGTTAATTGTTTTGTCTTTCTTTAAATTGTTAGTCAGTGGTTTGGTTAATTTTGCGAAATCTTTTATAAACTTGCGATAATAACCTATAAGTCCCAAGAAGCCTTTTAGTTGTTTAGTTGTTTTAGGTATTGGGTATTTTTTGATTGCTTCAATATTGTTTGGGTCTGGTTTTATTCCGTTTCTAGTTATAACATGTCCTAAATAGTTTTTTTTTTTTTTTAAATTCCGATTTGTCTAATTGTATCTTTAGGTTAGCGTTTTGTAATCTGTCAAATATTGTTTTTAAATTTTGAATTTGTTCCTGAAGGGAAGTCCCGAATATTAGTATGTCATCTAAATAAACGATACAAATTTTTCCGATTAGACCACGTAGGACGTTGTCCATTACGCGTTGGAAGGTTGCAGGTGCGTTCTTAAGACCGAAGGGCATGCAAGTAAACTCGTAATGTCCGTTGTCTGTGTTAAATGCAGTTTTTTCTACGTCTTTGGGTTCGATTTCGATTTGGTGAAATCCGGAAGCCAAATCAAGGGTGGAAAAGTACTGACATTTACCTAATTTGTCTAATAGGTCGGTTATGTTTGGTATTGGGTATTTGTCGTCTATTGTTTGTTCGTTAAGTTTTCTGTAGTCTATTACGATTCTCCATTTTTGTTTGCCGCTCGCGTCTTCTTTTTTGGGTACGATCCAGATTGGAGAGGACCAAGGTGAATGCGAGGTTCTGATGATGTTTTGGTCTAGCATTTTGTTGATTTGAGTTTATACTTCTATTTTGTGTATGTGTGGGTATCGATATGTTTTAGTGTAACATGGTGTTTCATCTTTTAAGTTTAATTTGTGTTTTATTTCATTTGTAAATGTTAGTTGATTTGTTTCTTGGTGAAATAAATGTGAATATTGATTAATTAATTTTTCTAGTTGATATTTTTCTTCTCAGTTTAGGTGTTCGATACGTAATTGATCTGTTATTGGAACTTCGTGGGGTTCTACATTGTTTAATTCGAAAAATTGTAATGGCTGTGTGTTCATAGTCATATTTTCTGTTATTATTATCTCCGCGACGGTTGTATTGTAGACTGGGAATAAGTTTTCATGATTTTTAATTTAAGCAATACCTTCTGGTATGTGTAATCTGATTACGTTCATTTCTTTGACAAGACCATCTCCGTTTCGGATGTTCTCACATTTAAAATTTATAAATTCTCTAGTTTTAGGTGCTATCATTTTTGTTGGCTTTGATTTTGTTATATTTTTAAGTTTGTGCAATTTAATTTCTTTATGTGGAAGAATGAGTAATTCTCTAGTTAGATCTAAAATTGATTGTATTTGTTTTAGTTGATCTAATCCGATTAAAATATCAAATTCCTTATGGAAATCAAAAATTTAGTATTCTAAATTAGTTTCAATTTTAAATATTTTTGGACTTGGTATAATGATTTTAAACAATCCTTTCTCTGTTCCGGTTGCTGTGGATATTTCAAAAGGTTCTGAGTTATAATTATTAGGGTAAAATGTTTGGGCTGCACGATTGGTTATAAATGATCGGGTACTACCGGCATCTATCATTACTTTTAAGTCGTTGTCGGGTAAAATGAAGTGAAATAATTCGCTTGTATAAAAATGGTTGTTCATTAATTCTGCGATTGGGTTTCCGAGGCTGTTATTTGAAAATTTCCGTCTTCATAATATTGCGTATCATCAGATTCGGTTTCATTATTTACTATGAATTGTTCGTCAGAGTTATAGATTTGTTCTTGCTGATTTTCTAATTTGATTGCGTATTCTGTGCTATTTTGTGTATCATATTCGTTAATTTGTGTATTGAATAATTCCTCTGATATGAAATTAGGTGTTCTGTTATAGGGCAAATTATTTTGTGTTTTAGGTCTGGGTGAGGGTTGTTGGTTGAATTGTGGTCTTTGTGTATAATTAGTGTTACGTGGTGTAAAAGTTTGCCTGGTGCACACGCTCATTGGTGTTGGTTTATATTGTTGTGTGAGTTGTCTGTATTGTTGTATGGGTTGTCTGTATTGTTGATTGGGTTGTTTGATTTGTGCGGGTTTGTATTGTTGTACTGGTTGTTTGTATTGTTGGGCATGTGGTCTGTATGGTTGGTTGAGATATTGATTCTGGTTGTTGTTATGGAATGGTCTGAGTGGGATTCTGTTAGTTTGTGGGTTTGATAACGGTTTATTTATGTCCGATTTAAATGGTCTAAGTGCCTTACTTATTTTTGCCTGTACACTATAATCGTTTGTTAATAAGCGACCGGCTTCGTCTAATGATTTTGGTTGTCTAGTCCTAAACATGTCGCCCAAGGGTTCATGTAAGGTCGTGAGGAAAACGCGTAGCCATAGTTCTAAGACATGGGTGGTGAACACGGGGATTACGAGTACGCCTAATGTTGACTGTACAACTGCGAGGGTGCGTCCCATATGATCTTTTATTCTCCGTAAATATTCTAATGGTGTTTCATTTTGAGATTGATTGAATCTACCGATTTCTATACAAAGTGTATAGAAGTCTCTACTTTCGTCATTATACGATTCTTGCAGAATACTTTTAATTTCTGCCCACGTGGAGATAATTCTCCCATTGATCTATTTTTTCGCGTCTCCTTCAAGTTTTGCAATTAGTATATTTAGTAATAATTTATTTTTTGCAGGATTTGCAGTATCACTGCAAAGTTCTATCAAAGTCTCTGCGGACGATAGGAATTGGCGAAGGCTTTCCTTGTTGCCATGGTATTTAGGTACACTTTCTACTTACACTGAAGTTATAGGGAGTGCCATTTTAATTTAATAATGTGCTTTAGAATTTAAAATTCTACAATCAGTTTATTTACTGTTTTAAATATTTTTATGATATTTACTTTAGATATTAATTTTCCTAGCCTAAATATCTAGTTTGCCGTCAAGGTTAACGGGGTCGTAAATCATTGAATATGCGTTGATTTTGGAATATTGAAGCAACGAGTACTTACAGTTTACTCCTAGAGAACGGGTAGATGCACTGCACTGGTTTTAGGATGTTGAAGTTGAGGTGCTCGTTCGGCGGCTGCTTACTAGGGCTCGTACTCTGCTTGGCTTTTTGAACTGCTTCTTTTGTTCCGGAACCTTCGTTACGATTCTCGTGCTGGACTCGGGGTTGTTGTTCTAAAGCAGGTTTCTTAGTTGTAGACGTTAGTTGCAATTAACTGATTCATATGGTGGTGATCAGCTAAATGACTTCAATTTATTATTTTGTTAATTCACTTGGTGGTGATTAACTTGTTCGATTGCAAAATTAAATCGTTGAAACGATAACAATTCGTATGGTGTCGATTGTTTTTGCAATTCTACCGACTGCGCCAAATAAATGTTTGAAGTTAACGTCTTTGAAAAAAAACTGATTTTGTTTCACTGAGTCCGTCAAAACTCTTTTATTAATCTTACATGTGTCTACAAGAAAAATGACATCTGATATTTCTTTAACATTAGCTTTTATAAACTTTGTGAGATTTATTTGACACCTGTTTACAAGAATAGGTTTTAGCATGATCATCAGAAGTGACTTTAATTATATTTAACTATTGCTGGATTATACAGAGTCCGTTATATAATACTAGAGGCTATATTTTATATAACTTATATACAAAAGTTAATCTATATTATGTTTAGTCTAAGGGTTTTGTCCTTAGTTATAGTTACACGTATAAGAGATTTATTGTAGGTTTAATATTTCAAGATAAGGACTAATGTGTAGAAGAAGAGTAAACAGATGTGGTCATTTGTAAGATCTGGCGACGATCCTTTTTGGGCAGACTCGTATATGATGCTGTAGTGGTAAAGCGGAGAGATAAACCTTCGGAGACCGTAGATATAATAAAGAGCACGATTTAATATTAAACTTGTATAATTATTAATTAATTAGATCCCTAAACCTAACACGTTACAATATATATAGGTAAATATTAAAAATTATAAATTTTGTATAAGAAAATATCATAAACTCTTTCTAACACATTGCTACATTGTTAGAATCAAGCGTTCGACTTTCTCAAGGCTGTATTTGTTACTACAATGTTTATAATATTCATTCTATAATGCATCAGTGTTTGATAAGTAAATGCTGATGTCTCACAATTAAGTTATTGAAGAGCCTGACAACAGATTAATAAACAGAATTGTAGATGATGGGCACAAACATTATAATATACTAAAATTAATAGGTGATGCTGTTACCACTCGGTGAAACATTATAAAAACGATAAATTAAAACACTCGGTGTAAGTTTCACAAATATAATAATTTAATAGAGACGACTAGTTTCGGTTATGACACCATCTTAAGGTCTGACATTAGATTACAAAGTTCAAGCTTATATACTACAAATTGTACAAAGATCTTACATAAATAACTATAATACTATTAATTAAAAGAATTCTTTCACAAAAGTATGGGATTAGTAAATGCAGGGTATTCCAGAAAATTGGGTAAAAACTTACTTTGTCGGTGACAGATTATAATAGAGACAAAATATGGCAGGTACGGAAACATTGGGAATTCGTCTTATTATGGTAATATTTGGTTCTGGTATGGGATTATTTCAGATTGGAAAATATCTAACTGTTCATTAAGTATGGGTTCCTTTCTAGTTATGGCTTTGTTTATTTCTACTGACTCAAGAAATGTTCATTTAGGACCTTTCTCTGCTTTGTATAATATTTCTAAGTTTTCAATTTTGCAAGTATGATTCTTTTCAATTAAATGGTTGGCTAAGTTAGAATCCGTTTTTTCCAATCTCCAAGAGCGCATATGTTCATTAAACCTTTTTCCGAAACTTCTACCTGTTTGACCTATATAAAATGCATCACAATTGCTACATTTAATTTTATAAATGCCCGATGAATCTAGTTTGTCTTCTGAAAATAATTTATTGTTGAATACTAAGTTTTTTAAAGTATGGTTGTTGTAAAAACCTGGTACAATATTATCCGATCTAAATTTGTTAGCAATTTTTGTTGATATAGAGCCTAAGAAATTAAATTTCATGTAATTTTTGTTCTGAGATAGATTAATTGTCCCATTATATACTTTTTTTTGTAAGGTTTTGTTATTAATTTTGTTGATCATTTGGTTTATCAAGTTCTGGTTATACCCATTATTCAACGCAATGTGTTTAATGATATTTAGTTCTTTATTGTAATTTATAGGCGACATAGGAATATTTAAGAGTTTATTGATAAAGCTATTGAAAGATGATAATTTTATATTAAGTCGGTGGTTAGATGTATAGGGTATAATTGTGTCAGTGTATGTGTCTTTCCTGTAAATTTTCGAGTCAAATGATTTATCTAATCGCGTCAAGGTTATATATAGGATATTTAAACTACGATTCTTTTCCTTTTCTATAGTGAATTTTATTGCTTTATTTTGGGTAATAAGTTTAAGAATTGATCTAACTGTCTATCAGAGCCTGTAAACAGACATATTACATCATCTACGTAGCGATACCAGAATATTATTTATTTTTAATTTAGCTATGGTTAGAATTAAGTATGTTGCTTTCGAAATTGTTCATGTATATATCAGCTAAGAGACGGCTTAGTGGAGAAACCCATCGGTAAACCCTCGTTTTGTTTATAAACTAGGTTTTGAAATTGGAAATAATTCTGGTCTAGACAGATATTTAACATCGAAGTTATATCAGTATTTATGGATATATCAAAATTTGATTTATTTAAATGTAATTTTAAGAGTTTTTTTTTTTAGTTTGATGATGGGTATGGAAGTAAATAAGCTAGAAACGTCAAAAGAAACGAGCTTAGCATTATTGGGTAATAATATAGGTTTCAGCTTATTAATTAAATCTAAACTATTTTTTAAAGTATATTTAGGTTGATAGTCTATTAATTCGGGAAGAATGCATATTTTGTATGTGATAAGATACTACTGGTCTGATAAGTATAAGTTTCTTGTGTAATTTGGGTAATCCATAGAGAATAGGTGCGCTGGGGTTCATGTGGACGTATTTAAACTGAGTCGTAGTCGGTATAAGGTTACTACGTTTTTTAACAATCTGTTTTAAATCCAATTGAAATTTATCGGTAGGATTTTTTGTTAATATAGTTATATTGCTGTCTGTTATAAAGTTTTTAATTTTGTGTATATAGTCTGATTCATTTAATATAGTATTCTCTGCTTTAGACAAAATTCATTTATTAGTTTGAAGTTTATTTTTAATTGATTTAATAATTTTCGTCTATGGTCATTACCGCTTGTACAGATGAAAGTAAAAATAATATTAGTTATAAAAGAAATTGGATTTTATATAACAATATATATATATATATATATATATATATATATATATATATATATATATATATATATATATATATATATTTCCACGAATAATTATTTTATTTAACAATCGACGCGTTTCGACTCTACAGTCATCATCAGGTAATCAGTGTTGCATAGGTTCTTCACAACAATGTCTACAAAATCTATCTATGTTGAGAAAAGCCTGTTGTGTTTGTATTTGTTTCTATAGATTTAATATGTTCTTTGAACCTTGTTTTAAAATTTTTATGTATTTCTAATAATATCTATGTAGAAACAGATATTAATACAAATAAAAACTGGGTTTATTTAAACTATATCCCTAAAATTACCCAAAACAGGAACATCAATTTTCATAAAACATAACATAGAAACCATTTCCACGAATAAATCAACATTAAGAAGTTTATTAACAAATACCAAACCTAAAATCTAAAAAAACGAATTATCTGGAGTTTATGAAATTCAATGAAAAAACTGCAATGCCATATACAGTGGGTCACAAAAGTAATAAACAGTAAAACAAAAGTAGAAAAAAAACAGTTTTATTTCAAAAAGACAATAATTACAAGTGAAATAATATTATTCCTTGAATTATCTGTATTTTAATAATATATTTAAATTAAAATATCTGCAGTGTCATGCACCGAACTTTCTTATCCGCATATGGGTTAAACCATATCGTAGTTACATTAGTTTTCTAATTTATAATATTCGTTCTAACATTTAGTTCGCTTTTACAGTAGATATATTTCTTAGAAACAATATAAAATGTGAAACTTCAAATAATTTACGTCTATTTTGTTAAACAATTGACAGGCGCAGATGATACGATTTATGTAAAAATATATATAATAAGCAGAAATTTAATTTGAAGCCATTACTCTCTTTGGAAAAATAATTCAAACAAAAGTTGTGCTAAATATAAATACCTTTAATTTTTGTTCATGAAATTTTTCTGTAACTGTAACCATTTTTGAGTAATTGCAGAAAATGCAAAAATTGACTAGAATAAACAGGCACTTCCGCTTTGAATATTTTTTTCAAAAATAATAGGTGCACACTTTAGGCATATTCTTATCTTAAGTTTAAGGTTTCATAATTTTAGCTTCAACCGTTTAGGCTGCAGAGAACATACACACACACACACACACAGACGGACGTCATTCCAAAAATAGTTGGAATCGATTCAGGGAAGGTCAAAACGTATATTTCCGTTAAAATCTCGAGTTCGAAATTTTTCATGATTACAATACTTACTTATACTGCGTATAAGATAGTAAAAAAGTACTTAAAATATTTTATTAATAAATTTTTTATACAAGAAACAAATACTACGTGAAATATATATGTAGGTCAAAGCAGCAGAAATTTTAAAACTAGGTTCAAAGAACATATTAAATCTATAGAAACGAATACAAAGACAACAGGCTTTTCCCAACATCGCATTTAACAATCACGCATTAAAAGATTACAGGATACTCCATATTGAACCGAAAGGATACAGACTTAATTTACTTTAGAACTTAGAAATCAGAAAAGCCGTTAATTCCCAAGAAATATATAGTCAACGAACAGCTAGATGTAACATAACATTTTAGTTTTTAAGTGATAGATTTTGTAGACATTGTTGTAAAGAACCTTTGTAACACTAATTTCCTGATGATGACTGTAGATTCGAAACGCGTCGATTTTTAAATAAAATAATTATTCGTGGAAATTACGATGGATTTTATTTATATATATATATATATATATATATATATATATATATATATATATATATATATATATATATATATATGTGTATATATTTTAATATTTCGTTCGTAAGAAAATAACAAAATTATTTCTAAAACGCAATGTGGAGACATTGCAAAAACCAAGCGTCCGACTTTCGTACACTCCACTCTTCTCATTGATTCAGAAAAGCGTTCGGCTTTTTCAAGATTGTATTTGCTACAACAAAGTTTATGGCTGTGACTGTACGTATATTCAAAACTTCATGATAGCACTCCTAGCACCATCTCTTGGTACAAAAAAGAACTATAACGACGCGCTACGCATTGTCTATCTGTATATATTTAATCTGTGATTAAAGCAATCTGCTGGAGATATTGCAGCCCCTTACATTCTTTTTTTTGCATTACATGAGAGTGACACTGATAAAGTATATGGAATTAGAAAAGATAGTGATGGTATTTTTAAAATAGGTAACATGCCAGTTGAGATCTAACATAATGATCTAAGGATTGGAGATCAATGGTATGAAGGAACAACAGGCCTCTATGAATTATTATTTAAAAAAACACCCGCTACCACATCATTTACCAATGACGGTAGAAAATTATATTGAAATATAATATTGCAAACAAACGCTCATAGGAGAAACTTTAGTTCCACTGGTCAACTTAATGGATCACGCAACTGGAAGTATTTAAATATAATAAGACCAGCAATAACAGTAGGTAGATCACAATCAACATCTGGATATGGTTTCATCCCATCAAATATGACTTTAACTTACTATAAAAGAGATAACATTTATTGGAATGATCCTAATGAACTTGTTGAAAGATTAATGTTGCTAATGGCTTCGCGAACTGCAGGTCAATCCGGACATGATAATGAAATTATGTCAATTATTAAAGAGCTTAAAGAGGCAAATATAATAGAATGATATTATATAAAATGATCATATCCAACATGTCTGTAGACAAGTTCGGTAGACAGTTAAAGCAGCACGGCTTAAAACATAAAATCAGTTTAACTACAAATAGTGATGGTAAGTTTGATGCATCAGATCGGCGGATAGTTTATTTACATATTCTTTACCGCCATCCGTACGTAGTTCCTTGATATTTTGACCCAAACGGTTCTATATTTCATTACAAAATATTTCAAGTTTATTTATTACTTCCGATTTTTCGCGAATAAAATTAACTGCGCGGTTACTACTATAATCGTCTTTAAAGACAACGTAATAACGGCATTTACCTGACGAATCAATGTTCATCGGCCCGCACACATCTGAATGTATTAGTTCTCGTGGTTCAGTTACCCGACTGATACGTTCACCAAAACTTTGTCTGTGATGTTTGCCGTACGCGCAACCATCACACCATTCTTGATTCGAAGTATCAACATTTATATCAAATCTCTTCAAAAAAGTTTGTACGTGTTGTTTATTTTGATGTACAAGACGTTCATGCCATAGTTGAATCTTATCTAGTTTTGTTGTTATGCAAGCTACTTGTGGTACAATTACTCGTAGAAGAATCTTATACAACTTACCAGCTTCAACGCCGACAGCAAAAATTTGACCATTTCGTGTATTTAAACATTGTTGCCCTTTGCATCGGATAGTAAAATCAACACCTTTCGTAGCTGCTGCTTTGACCGAAAAAAGATTTTGTTTAATTTTTGGAACATACAGTACCTCATGTAAAATACCAGAAATCCATTTTTCATTCACATATGTTTGTATTTCAATATTACCTTGACCTATTACTTGTACCTGATCTCCATTAGCTATACGTATTGTAGATGGTTCTGAAAATATTTGGAATTCGTTGAAACATTCTTGATGATGACAGATATGATCACTTGCACCCGAATCAATCAACCAGTCTTCAATACTATTGAGTTGATTAGTGAAGCCAATGAATGCTCCCGCTGGTGGTTTAAATTTACTTGAACCCTCCTTTGCAAAATTGCTCCTATTTGGACAATTTCTTCTCACATGTTCCTTTGAACCACATACAAAGCAACCAGGACAATTTCTACGTATGTGATCTTTCTTTCCACACGTGAAACACCTAATGGTTTTCTTATTTATAAATTTATGTTCGTTTCTATCAATTTTCTTTCCATTGTAGTTTTCACTAAATTTTGTTTTTGACATAAGCGCTGTTATTTCTGTTTCATCAGTGATTTCTTCTTGTTTGTTTATTCGAAGATCTTCTGTTAGAAGTCTTGTAGTTAAATAATCTATCGTTCTCTTTGAGGAATCTGTTGAATCCCAAGCACTATGAAAATGTTTGAACTTACTGGATAGAGTTGACAATATTCTTGCCATCACCATTGACGCTGGTACTTCAGAATTCAGTTTCTTTAATTTATTTGATAAGCATTCAATTTTAGAAATATGTTCATAAATATTTCCTGCAAGATTCCATTTGAAATCAAAAAATTGTTTTTGTACTAAAAGTACACTTTCATCAGATTTCATATCGAAAACACTGTGTAACTTCATCCACATGTCATTTGCAGTTTCACAGTTCATTAATAACTGTAAAGGCTTAGACTCAATAGTCGTAACAATAAACCGCTTTGCTGTCTTGTTTGCTTTCGTCCAAACTGACAAAATTGCAACATAGTTATCCTCTTCCTCCTTCGGCATCCTTAATGTACCATCGAAGACATCTAAAAGATCTTCACTATCTAATAAAGTACGCATTACAAATTACCACTGCTGCCAGTTGTCCGAATCTCGAAGTTTTTCTACCATCGATTTATCACCCTCCATATTGATGATAACACTTTGAATGTTCTTTAGATATTCAATTACAAAACCCGACGACACGTTAATATATGTCCGTTATGTAATATACGTAATATCTACAACATCAAATATCCGACGTGAAAAACTGTATACCCGATAACGACACGAATTCGTTATTCCAACAAACTGCACTAATTCAATCAAAATCTAATAAACTGTGCATTCTGGGCCCATAACCTGTTAAAATTTTAAAGCAGTATGAAATTGGTTTGTAGTATTTTATTGAATTGAGAGGATAGGTTAAATACAATATATAGGTCTTGACGTTACAAGTATTTTGTATACAATTAATTATCAATACTTTTATATAGTAACTATAACTACAATTCCAATGTACTCTTGATTTTATTAGAGTTCAATGTTTACTAAAATTTCACCAAATATTAATATGCAAACGGATATTGACACCTTGTCTGTAATGTATTATAACGTTTGTCATAAATATAATACACTAAATTAGAACTAATAAAATATAATAAAGCAAAAACAACTACTAAAATTATACTAATAACTAAAGCCTGCAGTTCGCCGTAGCGTGACCCTACTGTCGGCAGCGATGGCACTGGAGCAGCTGTGTTTTGTTTACGTGGCGTTCCCAATCTATCTTCACATGGAATATGAATTTGGTGTATGTGTTATTGTTTAAAGATTTGACCGTGTGTGTGTTTGAAGTCGTAATTAGGTAGAGTGGGCGCCTTGTGTTACGCATTCTGAAACTTTGTTGGTGCTGATTCGGCGCACTGTCAAGGCTCCTGAGCACAAACGCGTGTGTTTTAGTCTCTCTGTTGGTATACGTGTGGTAGTGGTGGTCTAGGTCAGTGCCCAGGTCCGTTATTATGTTTTGTCTTTCCTGTTCGTTGTGTATGTGTATGTATATGTTTGTATTATTGTTTGTATATTTTATGTGGTAACCTTTTGTAGCAAAGGTTTGTAGAAATTATATTGTTACTATATTTAACGAATTCACGTTAAGGTACATGCTAAGAATAATTTTTAGCAGTTGAAAAAGTAACTTTTTCAACTGCTAAAAATTATTCTTAGCATGTACCTTAACGTGAATTCGTTAAATATAGTAACAATATAATTTCTATTTCATGTACTGTGCGGTATTTCCGTACCTAGTAGCCTACGTTACAATTATTCGTTGTCAATATCACTGTGTGAAGTCTTCGAACGTATTTGTTAACACTTGGCATTTGAAGCAGTTGAAAAAGTGACGGTTGTGGTCAGTGGATGCGTAGCTGAGTTGGTTAGAGCGATCGGCGCGAAACCGATGGTCGCGGGTTCGATCCCTGCCGTATCCGTTACTTTTTCAACTGCTAAAAATTATTCTTAGCAAAGGTTTGTATAAAGTTTGTTAGTTTTGTTGCGTTATTTGGTATTGTGGGGAAGATTATAGGAGGGGACGGACAGGGTTTCGAAATTTTGGGTTCTGGGTCTGCGTTGTCGTCTGTGTCTGAATCATCGTTGTTCTCGTTGTCCGTTAGGGGATGGTATTTGTTTCGCATGTTCGTGGAAATTTGCGGTTTGATGTGGGGTCTGGTGGTTTTTCGGGGAGCTTTGAAGATCCTCTCTTCGGATGGGCCATCTTTCCTCGGACGGCATTAGGGACAAACAATAGGCTTACTCGAGTTGTTGTTTTGCCTTGTCTGGCGGTGGTTAGCTCTGAGGCAGCTCCGTTTCGAGGGTGGTTGGGGACTCGTCTTCCTCCATGGGTCTTATTGTTTCTCCACTTGAATCCAAGTCTAGATGATGAAACGGTTCTAGGTTGGAGAAGTTGAAAGTCCGTGGGAGGTTTTCCGGGGATGACGATGGGGATGGCGAGCCGACTTTGTCTCTCCTACGGTGGTTTTCAGTGGAGGTGTTATTGTGCCTTGGCGTAGAGGCCAGTTTGGCTTAAAATTTCACTTGAATCTCCGGTATGAACGAAAACTAATTGTTTAAACAATTTTGAGCTACGTTGAACTTGTTTATAACAATTTTGGTGGCACGATTTTAACTATATACTTGGCACAGTGTACACGTCTGCCAGATATAATGGTAAAACTTCGAATCATACTAGACAGGCGCATTAACCAACTTAGCCACGGCGCCAGTTGTTAAGAAAGTTATAAAATTAACAATTTCTGTATCTGCCAAAAATATTTATAATATATGTTGCCTGCGCAAGTGGCAATAAGAACATGATGCCATGACCAGGATTCGAACCTGGGTTACTACGGCCACAACGTAGGGTCCTAACCACTAGACGATCATGGCTTGGCGAACTACTTATATAATATATTTCAACCTTGACTGGCACTCTCACAATAATGAATGTATATTTTAAAAAACAATCCGGCACCGGGAATCGAACCCGAGCCTCCTAGGTGAGAGCCAGGTATCCTAGCTCCTAGAGAATACTGGATATCCAATAAGACCAAGTTTTTAAATCTGAATGTCGTGGGGTGGATTCTATTATGGGCCCAACTTCATATTTTCGTTAATAAATTATGTACTGGCACAAAAAAGCTTATCGCCAGGCCCATTAGCTCAGTTGGTTAGAGCGTCGTGCTAATAACGCGAAGGTTGCGGGTTCGATCCCTCATGGGCCACATTCTTGCTCTCCATTCAATATAATAAATTTCAACAGCAGTACTCAAACGGTTTATTCACATAGGCCCATTAGCTCAGATGGTTAGAGAGTCGTGCTAATAACGTGAATGTTGCGGATTCGATCCCTTCATGGGCCCAATTTCTTGCTGTTCATTGTACTACTGTTTTCTGCGACAGCAGTACCCAAACTTTCACTAATACAGGCCCATTAGCTCAATTGGTTAGAGCGTCGTGCTAATAACGCGAATGTCGCGGGTTCGATCCCCTCATGGACCAGTCTTTGTTTTATACAGACGTAGTAATCTTCCGTTTAGTTAAAAAATAAAAAGCTCTTGTATTTCAGGAACAAAAAATTCGATCACAAACGAAATTTCAAATAATATAAAACCACTATTGACCCCTACGTGATTTGACCACGCAACCTTCTGATCTGGAGTCATTCATTCATTTCATTTTCAATTTCATTATTGTTTTGTTTAAAAAATACATTATTTCTTATGAACTAATGTTTTGACAACATGGTTGGTTTTGTCAGAGCTTCTACTCACATCCCCATGTAGTGGAGTGTATATCTGTGTATGAGTGTAAATTGAGTTGCGCGCTTGAACATTGTGTTTGTTATAAATGTTATTTTTCTATTTGTATGTTGGGATTCTGAATTTGTAGGAAAGGAGGTACCAAAAGCCCATTTAAATATTTACAAATTAATGAAATACATTTTTGTTAAAACTTACTTACCAACTTAACTAATTTAAAATTACATATATTTACAAAACATTTTTTATAATTGATGATCGATGGTACATATTTCGTGTATGAGGAATGATCACTTTTGTGTTGTGTACGATTTAGTTGTTTGTGTTAATGTTAGGTGTTCTGCTCATGGAACTTCTAATGAAATATGTGTAAGTTTTGGTAGGGAAGCTTGTGTTTGAATTTACATTTCGGTGTTGTTGAAGCGTATTTGTGTGATGTTTTTTATAAGTGTGTTTGAATTAAATTGTGAGTTTTTGTAGAATTTTGGTGTTATGTCTTGGATGTATTCTGGAATGTAAGGCATGTTAGTTATTTCGTGTAGTTGTGTAATGCGTGTGTATCTTCCAGAGCTGGTCGCCAGGCGAAAACATTTATTTTGAAGGCGTTGCAGTGGTAGGGTGGTGGTGACCGGTGCGTTTAGCCAGACCGGGGCCACATACATGATGATGGGGCAAATGATTGATGAATAGATGAGGAGTTTATTTTTTGCAGTTAGGGAGCTATTTTTAACAAGGAAAAGAAGATAAAGGTTGCGAATTACTGCTGCTACTTTGTATATTGCGTGTTTAATATGTTGGTTGTGTCTTAGTGTTCTGTATAAGTGTATTCCCAGGTATTTTACTTTGTTTATAGGTGTTCTTTTTGTTTGTATATTTCGAGTGGTGTGAAAAATCTGGTGTATGTGAATTTACATGAAAAGACTATGGTTTCGGTTTTGTTTGTGTTTATTTTTATTTTTCACGTGTCCCAGTAGTGTTCTAATATATTTATGTGTATTTGTGTTTGTTTTGTGGCTACTTGGGTGCTGAAGGAGTGTGAGTATATTGCTGTGTTGTCTGCGTATTGGGCTGTGTGTGTATTCGGGAATGTGGGGATGTCACTAATGTACAGGTTAAAGAGTTTAGGACCAAGGACGCTGCCTTGTGGAATTCCTACTACGATAGACTTAGGGGTTGAGTTCGGTTAAGATATTGACAAAGACTATAGGCTACTAGCGGCCACCATTTATTTATATGGATATTAAATCAATGATGAGAAAGTCTTTTTTTGGAAATTGTACCAACGCAATGTATTAAATAGTTAAAGGAAACGAATTTGAGAAAAATTTATCGGGCCTCGCCGAGGATCGAATCCAGAGCCTTTGGATTTACGTTCCTTTTCATATTTCATTTCAAATTTCTCTTTATTGTTTGAATTTGTATTACAGATTAATTATTAATCTATTTGGAACGCATGGCGCTTTTGTCAGAGATCCTACTCACAAAGGAGTTTAACAATGGGATGTGTATAAAATAACAATAGTATGAAAAGTATTAATTTTATAATAATTGTGATTTTGTTTTGTGAATTTTGGGTAAAATATGGGAAAAGGAAGAAATAAAAAATCCCATTTATTTACAAATGAAAAACGTTTTTTGTAAAACTTAAATCTACTCTTAATTAATTAAAAACAATTGGGTCGTGGTGATGGATGGTATAATAATGTGTAGTAGTGTATGGGACGCCACACCAGGCTGGAGCTGCGTAGGTGAGGATTGGTCTTAGGAGGGTTTTGTAAAGGAGGAGTTTGGTTTTAAGGGATAATGGGCTGTTTTTGGTTAGAAGGCAGTATATGTTGCGGAGGGATAGTTGAGCTTGTAGGATAAGTTGTTGAATGTGTTGTGCATGATTGAGTCAAGATGAGAGATGGAAGCCGAGGTATTTAACGTGTTTTATGGTGGCGATTTTGTGGTTGTGAATGACTAAAGCGGTATGTATTTTGAGATTCGTGTATTTCCGTGTGAAGACAATGGCTTCGGTCTTGTCGGCGTTTATAGTTATTTTCCATTTGTCCCAGTATTGATGAAGGATATTGATGTGGATCTGTAGCTGTTTGATAGCCACCTGTGCGTTATGGCTGTGCGCATAGATGGCGGTGTCATCAGCATATAATGCGCTGCGTGTTTAAAGGAAAGTTGGGAAATCGCAAACGTAAAGGTTGAAGAGTTTGGGGCCAAGTACACTCCCTTGCGGTATTCCCGCCACGATTGGTCTGGGATCGGAGAGGGTGTCATTGATTTTGACCCTAAAGGATCTATTAGTGCGGTAGGAATGTATGAGTTTGATTAGGAATGGAGGTTGGTTATGTTTGATTAATTTGTGAATTAACCCTATTATCCATACTTTATCGAATGCTTTTTTTATGTCTAACAAGGTCATAGCAGTCACATTATCTTTGTTGAAATTAATGGCTATATCTGTCGCAATTCTGCACACCTGCGGAACAGTATTGTGTTTGGTTCTGGAACCGAACTGAAAGTCAGGTGTGATTTTTTGTTTTTTGTCTATGACTTCGAGGCGGGAGTGGATGATTTTCTCAGCTAGTTTGGAAAGGGTACTTAGTAGGCTGATGGGGCGGTAGCTGGTGGGTATTGAGTGATTTTTATTGGGGTTAGGGATGGGATGACCCTGGCTGTCTTCCAAGAGGAGGGGAAGTGACGGAGGATAAGGATGGCGTTAACCAGGTAGTGAAGTTGGACAATAGCTTTTCGGGAGAGATTCTTGAGAATGATGTTTTCGATGGAGTCAGGACCGGGTGACTTGCTATTGGGAAGGGTTCTGATTATTTTTAATAGTTCGGTAGGAGTGGTAAAAAATTTGTGCATCTGATGTTTATTATAGGGGTGTATAGTGTATAGATAAGCTTGTGTAGATTGTATGATGTCTGTTTGGTCTGGTGTGTCGGGGGTGTTGGATATGTGTATTTGAAGGATGTTATTTGTCTTGTATATTTATTTGTGTGTATGTTATGTAGTAGAAAGATGATTGGATTGTGGTCTGAGCTTAGTTCCGGGAGGGATTCTGGGTGGGAGATGTTAGGTTAGGTTTGTTTATGATTATGTCCATGTATGTGGGAGTAGTAGAGTTTTCAGGTTATTGTGTGGGGATGTCAGTATGATGAATGATGGCGACATGTGAGTTATATATCTGCAGAGTGTATTTCCGTTGGTGTTGTTTCGGTGGCAGCCCCAGTTGCTGTGGAAAATTGGATTACAAGGACATAAAAGAAATTCGGAAAAAAATACTACAAAACAAAATAAATGTGCCATAGTGGAACATTGCCTTACAAAACAATACACTTTTAATTTTGAAGAAACGAAAATAATTAAAATGGAAAAAAATTTACATAAACGATTATCGTTGAAATTGTTGCATATAGCAAATGATAAAAATAATATTGTTAAAATTGTTAAAGCAGTATGAAATCAGTTTGTAGTATTTTATTGAATTGAGAGGACAGGTCAAATACAAAATATAGGTCTTGATGTTACAAGTATTTTGCTTTTATATAGTAACTATAACTACAATTCCAATGTACTCTTGATTTTATTAGAGTCGGCATTGCATTAGTATTAGATTCCCGGAAAATTTGTACCTGTACGCCCATTAGGCTATGTAATTAACTCTGTACCCCCACCTTATTATTTAGTATATATATGACTTCAATTGTATTTTCTTATCATACCTGATGATGGCCTAATAGCCGAAACTAGTTGTATCAATGAATTATTTTGTGAAATATCACCGAGTGTTTTTCTGTCAAATTTATTTGATTAATAATATTTTGAAATGTTTCACCGAGTGCCAACAGCGTCTTTAATAAATCTTATTAAAAATGCAAGTGAAGCAAAACTAGCTGTTCTCTACAAGAAAGTACTTTTGAAGTTTAAACTAAATAATAATCACTTATGGTTTAATACGCAGTGCAAAAAACTACAAGTTTTCCCGAATTACATTTACATCCGGTGTAAAAATAAAACATCATCATCGAAAAAAGCCGTAGCCAGTGCCAAATTAATATGGCTCAATTTAGAAATTAAAAATAATTACCACACCATGAACAATCTTAATCTACATTTAAAATTAATGCATTGTGAACTAGCACACAAAGCACATCCAGTGCTATTTGATGTCTTAGATTAAGTTATCCGCAGTGAAGTAACCAGTGCTACGCATTGCGTAAATTTAAAACAAAAACACAAACTAAAGACTCTACTAATAAATAAATCACGCTATCAAGATACCAGTGACAAGTGTACCAGTATAAGCAATCTGAATATCTCAGATACCACCTCTTTTTACCCCAGAGTAGTAAACTTAACTGATACTACTTTTACGGAACAAGAAACTCAACTGCTAAATCAAGGCCTGTCGTTCGCTCCAAGAATGAAACCTAAGAAGATGGACATAATAGATTTAGCTATTGACACCGAATTAGCTTGTAAACATGAAGACATCGATCAAGGTCAGTTTGCCCCTATATTGCAAAATTGTATACAATCATTCAAGAAACAAAAGAAGATTGACCCATTTCACAATACTATCCGAAGCTTGAAAAATAAAATCAAAACCAATAAACTTATCCTGTCCAAAGCAGATAAAGGAAATATTATTACAATCCTTAATGAATCAGATTATATTTCCAAAATTCATAATTTTATCTCAGAGAGCAATATAGCTATTTTATCAAAAGATCCCACACTTAAATATCAAGTTGATCTAAAAACCACCATTAAAAAATGTACTAATTTAATTTCCTGTCAATTTAAATTCGTTGAGATGAACCCTAAATCCCCCATTTTATACGGTTTACCCAAACTTCATAAAAATTCCATCCCAATCAGACCGGTTGTTTCTTATGTCAAAGGCCCTACTTATAAACTTTGCAAATTTTTAAACCAAATTATTGCAGAAATTCTAGATTTTAAACCTAAATGCGGCATTAAAAATTCATTAGACTTAGTTAATAAACTCAAAACGATTAAAATCCCGACAAATGCTAAACTTGTATCCTTTGACGTAAAAAGCCTCTTTACCTCAATACCGATCATCGACCTTAAAAATATCATTAATAATAGTTTAACTAACAACAACACCAATCCTAGAGTACAGGACGAAATTACTAAACTATTAAACTTATGTCTGAATCAAAACTATTTTCAATTTCAAGATAAATACTTCATTCAAAATGAGGGCTTACCCATGGGTTCCCCGTTAAGTCCGCTTTTAGCTGAAATATTCATGAATAATTTTGAACAAAAATTACTTAGCTCAAACTTCAATTTAATACATAACATTGTATGTTGGTATCGGTACGTTGATGATGTTTTGTGTCTCTTTACGGGCTCAGACAGACAATTAGATCAATTTTTAAATCACTTAAATTCTTTGAACGCGTCTATTCAATTCACTATCGAAAAAGAATCTAATCAAAGTATAAATTTCCTTGATCTAACTATCTTACGGAAAAACAACTCCTTTGACTTTAGTATTTTCAGAAAACCCACTTACACTGACACAGTTATTCCTAGAGCTTCCGAACACCCCCATAACATAAAAATGGCTTCATTTAATGCATACATTCATAGATTAATTAATATACCCATGACAAAAGAAAATTTCAGTAAAGAACTAAACACCATACATACAATAGCTAAAAACAACGGTTATGACAATAAAATTATTTCACAATTATTAAATAAGAAAAATAGTTCTAATATTATTAAACAACTTTATGCTGGTTACAGCAACGAGAACAAAGATACTATCTACAAAAAATTTAATTACTTAGGACGAAATTGCTTCAAAGTCACCAACATCCTTAAAACCCATAACATAACCCCTGCTTTTTATAACCACAATAATTTGAAACAGAGTCTAGTAAACAATAAAATCATATCGCGTGATAAATTAACTTCCTCTGGAATATATAAAATCAAATGTACAGATTGTGACTTCATATACATAGGACAGACAGGTCGAAATTTTTAAATCAGATTTAAAGAACACTTACGATCTTGGAAATTAAATAAAACAGATTCCAATTTAGCAAACCACCTAATACAATAATACTTGCAATATTGATAATTTAGAATCTATTCACATCGTCGACAAAAGCAATAAAATGAACTTCCTAGAAGCCTTTGAAATTCAAAATGCTATTCGTAACAAAACTCCCTTAATGAACGATCAAATTTACATTTTTAATTCAGTTATCCTAAACACCATCTGCAAAGGTTTCCTTAACCCCCCTCCTTTCCCGGATCATTATCCGCCTCGGCATTGCATTAGTATTAGATTCCCGGAAAATGTACCTGTACGCCCATTAGGCTACGTAATTAACTCTATACCCCCCCCCCATTTTATTTAGTATATATATGACTTCAATTGGATTTTCTTTTCATACCTGATGATGGCCTAATAGCCGAAACTAGTTGTATCAATAAATTATTTTGTGAAATATCACCGAGTGTTTTTCTGTCAAATTTATTTGATTAATAATATTCAATGTTTACTAAAATTTCAACACTCTCCTTTAAACTTTACTCTGTTCAACAAAATCAACATTACATTTCACAATTATTATGACATTGACCAAGCTTTTCTTTCATTTTTATAAATTTTTGTTTCAACAATGATTTTGATAATATATCAGCAATCTGATATTCACTGTTCACGTATTCAATAGTTAGTTGACCAGTTTTATATAAATCACGTACAAAATGATACCGAATATCTATATGTTTGGTACGTTGATTAAACACAGGATTCTTTTTTAACTTGATAGCACTAACATTATCGACGTGTAGTGTAGCTTCGTCGATTTTTATACCAATCACTGCAAACAGTCGATTGAGCCAAATTATTTCTTAGGCCGCCGTCGCCGCTGCAACATATACAGCGTCTGTGGTAGACTGAGCGACACACTGCTGCTTCTTGCTCTGCCAAGTGATCGCTGCACCGCCATACAGACATACTATGCCACTTGTAGACTTTCTTGTCTCTTCTTCTCCGGCAAAATCAGTATCACTGTAACATTGGAAATGATTTTTGCCCTTGTAATACAGACCTACATCTTGAGTGCCTCTGATGTAACGAAGAATACGTTTAACTAGCAACCAATGTGCTGCAGTTAGTTTGTCTAAAACTCTTGAAGCAACATTGATTGCAAAAGCAATGTCAGGTCGCGATACAACTTGTAAATACATTAAGGCACCAACTATTTCGCGGTAAGGTACCCTTTCTTCAAAGTTTGTATAGTTCTGACTCAGCCTTCCATTTTCAATTGGAGTAGCTACTTGTTTTGAGTTAATAATACCAAATTTTTCTAATTTTTTCTGGGAATAAGCTGTTTGATGAATAAATATGGAATTGTCTGGTTTTCGATCAATTTCTAATCCCAAATAGCTAGTTACTTTTTCAATTATCGTCGCTTTGAATTTTTTTTGTATCTTCTGAAGAAAATCATTTGCTTCTTCTATATTTGTAGTGGCTATTAAACCATCTTCAACATATAAAATAAAAAACTCTCTTTTAAACCATAGTTTTCCATGAATTCCACGAAACATTGGTTCCAGCATCTTGAAGCTTGCTTTAAGCCATATAAGCTCTTTTTTAATTTACATGCTCTTGATGTTCCATCTTCAAAACCTTCTGGTTGTTTCATATACAAACTTATATCCAAATTTCCATACAAAAATGCTGTTTTAATGTCGAATTGTCGTAATATAAATTTTTCACTTGCAACAACACTTACTATGGCACGTAATGTATCGAAACGAACAACAGGACTAAATGTTTCTATATAGTCAATACCAGCCTTCTGTGAGAATCCCTTCACTACTAATCTTGCTTTATAGCGTTCTATGCTACCATCTGATTTACATTGGATACGATAAACCCAACGATTGTCAATAATATTCTGACCAGTTGGTCGTTTAACTAGTTCCCACGTATCATTCTCATGTAATGATTCAATTTCTTCTTTCATTGCTTCTTTCCTATTTTCTATTTCCGGCAAAACCATCGCTTCACTGAAACTTCTTGGTTCATGTTCAGTTAACAAAGCAGACCAATATCCAAATCTATCTGGTTTTATTAATTTAGAACGATCTCGTAATTGTCTTCCATTACTCTCGTCTATATTTTCCTCATTTTCTGCCTTTTGAATCAATATTTCATCTAATTTAGTGATAATATCATTTTCTTTTGAACATTTTTTATCATTTTCATCTAACTTTTTCAAATTGTCAATTTCAATTACTTTTGGTGACGGTCGTTCATTTTTAAATAATACGTCATTACTTATTGTGACTTCATTTCTTTCGGGAACGTAAACACGATAGCCAGAAACATCTTTGCAATATCCCACAAAATAACTTTTCAATGCATTTTTATCTAGTTTTCTTCTTTTAATTTGTGGAATATGTATAAAACATTCTGTTCCAAAAACACGTAAATGTTTCACCGACACATTTTAATTTTTACCATACCACAATTCAAATGGTGTTTTATTTTCAATTTTCGTTGAACCAGTTCTGTTAAGTACGTAGACAGCTGTATTAACTGCTTCAGTCCATAAAAACTGTGGAAGATCAGTTTTAGAGTATATCATTGAACGCGCTGCTTCAATAATTATTTTATTCTCTCTTTCTGCTGTACCGTTCTGTTCTGGACTATAAGGGACTGTGATAGTGTGCTTTGTTCCCATGCGTTCAAGAAAAGTCTTCACATCTTTATTTACATATTCTTTAACGCCATCCGTACGTAGTTCCTTGATATTTTTACCAAAACGGTTCTTTATTTCATTACAAAATATTTCAAGTTTATTTATTACTTCCGATTTTTCGCGAATAAAATTAACTGCGCGGTTACTCTTTTAATCGTCTTTAAAGACAACGTAATAACGGCGTTTACCTAACGATTTAATGTTCATCGGCCCGCACACATCTGAATGTATTAGTTTTCGTGGTTCAGTTGCCCGACTGATACGTTCACCAAAACTTTGTCTGTGATGTTTGCCGTACGCTACCATCACACAATTCTTGATTCGAAGTATCAACATTTATATCAAATCTCTTCAAAAAAGTTTGTACGTGTTGTTTATTTTGATGTACAAGACGTTCATGCCATAGTTGAATCTTATCTAGTTTTGTTGCTATGCAAGCTACTTGTGGTACAATTACAATCTTATACAACTTACCAGCTTCAACGCCGACAGCAACAATTTGACCATTTCGTGTATTTAAACATTGTTGCCCTTTGCATCGGATAGTAAAATCAACTCCTTTCGTAGCTGCTGCTTTGACCGAAACAAGATTTTGTTTAATTTTTGGAACATACAGTACGTCATGTAAAATACCAGAAATCCATTTTTCATTAACATATGTCTGTATTTCAATATTACCTTGATTTATTACTTGCACCTGATCTCCATTAGCTATACGTATTGTAGATGGTTCTGAAAATATTTGGAATTCGTTGAAACATTCTTGATGATGACAGATATGATCACTTGCACCCGAATCAATCAACCAGTCTTCAATACTATTGAGTTGATTAGTGAAGCTAATGAATGCTCCCGCTGGTGGTTTAAATTTACTTGAACCCTCCTTTGCCTAATTGCTCCTATTTGGACAATTTCTTCTCACATGTTCCTTTGAACCACATACAAAGCAACCAGGACAATTTCTACGTATGTGATCTTTCTTTCCACACGTGAAACACTTAATGGTTTTCTTATTTATAAATTTATGTTCGTTTCTATCAATTTTCTTTCCATGGTAGTTTTCACTAAATTTTGTTTTTGACATAAGCGCTGTTATTTCTGTTTCATCAGTGATTTCTTCTTGTTTGTTTATTCGAAGATCTTCTGTTAGAAGTCTTGTAGTTAAATAATCTATCGTTCTCTTTGATGAATCTGTTGAATCCCAAGCACTATGAAAATGTTTGAATTTACTGGATAGAGTTGACAATATTCTTGCCATCACCATTGACGCTGGTACTACAGAATTCAGTTTCTTTAATTTATTTGCTAAGCATTCAATTTTAGAAATATGTTCAGAAATATTTACTGCAAGATTCCATTTGAAATCAAAATATTGTTTTTGTACTAAAAGTACACTTTCATCAGATTTCATATCGAAAACACTGTGTAACTTCATCCACATGTCATTTGCAGTTTCACAGTTCATTAATAACTGTAAAGGCTTAGACTCAATAGTCGTAACAATAAACCGCTTTGCTGTCTTGTTTGCTTTCGTCCAAACTGACAAAATTGCAACATAGTTATCCTCTTCCTCCTTCGGCATCCTTAATGTACCATCGCAGACATCTAAAAGATCTTCACTATCTAATAAAGTACGCATTACAAATTACCACTGCTGCCAGTTGTCCGAATCTCGAAGTTTTTCTACCATCGATTTATCACCCTCCATATTGATGATAACACTTTGAATGTTCTTTTGATATTCAATTACAAAACCCGCCGACACGTTAATATATGTCCGTTATGTAATATACGTAATATCTACAACATCAAATATCCGACGTGAAAAACTGTATACCCGATAACGACACGAATTCTTTTTTCCAACAAACTGCACTAATTCAATCAAAATCTAATAAACTGTGCATTCTGGGCCCATAACCTGTTAAAATTTTAAAGCCGTATGAATCTAGTTTGTAGTATTTCATTGAATTGAGAGGATAGGTTAAATACAATATATAGGTCTTGACGTTACAAGTATTTTGTATACAATTAATTATCAATACTTTTATATAGAAACTATAACTACAATTCCAATGTACTCTTGATTTTGTTAGAGTTCAATGTTTACTAAAATTTCACCAAATATTAATATGCAAACGGATATTGACACCTTGTCTGTAATGTATTATAACGTTTGTCATAAATATAATACACTAAATTATAAATAATAAAATATAATAAAGCAAAAAAAAACTACTAAAATTATACTAATAACTAAAGCCTGCAGTTCGCCGTAGCGTGACCCTACTGTCGGCAGCGATGGCACTGGAGCAGCTGTGTTTTGTTTATGTGGCGTTCCCAATCTACCTTCACATGGAATATGAATTTGGTGTATGTGCTATTGTTTAAAGATTTGACCGTGTGTGTGTTTGAAGTCGTAATAAGGTAGAGTGGGCGCCTTGTGTTACGCATTCTGAAACTTTGTTGGTGCTGATTCGGCGCACTATCAAGGCCCCTGAGCACAAACGCGTGTGGTTTAGTCTCTCTGTTGGTATACGTGTGGTAGTGGTTGTCTAGGTCAGTGCCCAGGTCCATTATTATGTTTTGTCTTTCCTGTTCGTTGTGTATGTATATGTTTGTATTATTGTTTGTATATTTTATGTGGTAACTTTTTGTAGAAAAGGTTTGTATAAAGCTTGTTAGTTTTCCGGGGATGACGATGGGGATGGCGAGTCTACCATGTCTCTCCTACGGTGGTTTTCAGTGGTGTTATTGTGCCTTGGCGTAGAGGCCAGTTTGGCTTGAAATTTCACTTGAATCTCCGGTATGAACGAAAACTAATTGTTTAAACAATTTTGAGCTACGTTGAACTTGTTTATAACAAATTTGGTCGCACGATTTTATCTATATGCTTGGCACAGTGTACACGTCTGCCAGATTTAAAGGTTAAACTTCGAATCATACTAGACAGGTGCATTAACCAACTTAGCCACGGCGCCAGTTGTTAAGAAAGTTATAAAATTAACATTTTCTGTATCTGCCGAAAATATTTATAATATATGTTGCCTGCGCAAGTGGCAATAAGAACATGATGCCGTGACCAGGATTCGAACCTGGGTTACTACGGCCACAACGTAGGTTCCTAACCACTAGACGATCACGGCTTGTCGAACTTCTTATATATTATATTTCAACCTTGACTGGCACTCTCACATTAATGAATGTATATTTTAAAAAATAATCCGGTACCGGGAATCGAACCCGAGCCTCCTAGGTGAGAGGCAGCTATCCTTGCTCCTAGAGAATACTGGATATCCAATAAGACCAAGTTTTTAAATCTGAATGTCGTGGGGTGGATTCTATTATGGGCCCAACTTCATATTTTCGTTAATAAATTATGTACTGGCACAAAAAAGCTTATCGCCAGGCCCATTAGCTCAGTTGGTTAGAGCGTCGTGCTAATAACGCGAAGGTTGCGGGTTCGATCCCTCATGGGCCACATTCTTGCTCTCCATTCAATATAATAAATTTCAACAGCAGTACTCAAACGGTTTATTCACATAGGCCCATTAGCTCAGATGGTTAGAGAGTCGTGCTAATAACGTGAATGTTGCGGATTCGATCCCTTCATGGGCCCAATTTCTTGCTGTTCATTGTACTACTGTTTTCTGCGACAGCAGTACCCAAACTTTCACTAATACAGGCCCATTAGCTCAATTGGTTAGAGCGTCGTGCTAATAACGCGAATGTCGCGGGTTCGATCCCCTCATGGACCAGTCTTTGTTTTATACAGACGTAGTAATCTTCCGTTTAGTTAAAAAATAAAAAGCTCTTGTATTTCAGGAACAAAAAATTCGATCACAAACGAAATTTCAAATAATATAAAACCACTATTGACCCCTACGTGATTTGACCACGCAACCTTCTGATCTGGAGTCATTCATTCATTTCATTTTCAATTTCATTATTGTTTTGTTTAAAAAATACATTATTTCTTATGAACAAGTGTTTGGACAACATGGTTGGTTTTGTCAGAGCTTCTACTCACATGGGGAGTGTATATCTGTGTATAAGTGTAAATTGCGTTGTGCGCTTGAACATTGTGTGATTGTGTTTGTTATAATTGTTATTTTTCTATTTGTATGTTGGGATTCTGAATTTCTAGGAAAGGAGGTACCAAAAACCCATTTAAATATTTACAAATTAATGAAATACATTTTTGTTAAAACTTACTAACCAATTTAACTAATTTAAAATTACATATATTTACAAAACATTTTATATGATTGATGATCGATGGTACATATTTTGTGTATGAGGAATGTTCAGTTTTGTGTTGTGTACGGTTTAGTTGTGTGTGTTAATGTTAGGTGTTCTGCTCATGGAACTTCTCATGAAATATGGGTTAGTTTTGGTAGGGAAGCTTGTGTTTGAATTTACATGCGGTGTTGTTGAAGCGTATTTGTGTGACGTTTTTTATAAGTGTGTTTGAATTAAATTGTGTGTTTTTGTAGAATTTTTGTGTTATGTCTAAGATGTATTCTCGAATGAAAGGTATGTTAGTTATATCGTTTAGTTGTGTTATGCGTGTGTTTCTTCCAGAGCTGGTCGCCAGGCGAAAACATTTATTTTGAAGGCGTTGCAGTGGAAGTGTGGTGGTGACCGGTGCGGTTAGCCAGACCGGGGCCACATACATGATGATCGGGAAAATGATTGATGAATAGATGAGGAGTTTATTTTTTGCAGTTATGGAGCTAATTTTAACAAGGAAAAGATAAAGGTTGCGAATTACTGCTGATACTTTGTATATTGCGTGTTTAATATGTTGGTTGTGTCTTAGTGTTCTCGATAAGTGTATTCCCAGGTATTTTACTTTGTTTATAGGTGTGCTTTTTGTTTGTGTATTTCGAGTGGTGTGAGTAATCTGGTGTATGTGAATTTACGTGTAAAGACTATGGTTTCGGTTTTGTTTGTGTTTACTTTTATTTTCCACGTGTCCCAGTAGTGTTCTAATATATTTATGTGTATTTTTTGTTTGTTTTGTGGCTACTTGGGTGCTGAAGGAGTGTGAGTATATTGCTGTGTTGTCTGCGTATTGGGCTGTGTGTGTATTCGGGAATGAGGGGACGTCACTAATGTACATGTTAAAGATTTTACGACCAAGGACGCTGCCTTGTGGAATTCCTGCTACGATAGACTTAGGGGTTGAGTTCGGTTAAGATATTGACAAAGACTATAGGCTACTAGCGGCCACCATTTATTTATATGGATATTAAATCAATGATGAGAAAGTCTTTTTTTGAAAATTGTACCAACGCAATGTATTAAATAGTTAAAGGAAACGAATTTGAGAAAAAATTATCGGGCCTCGCCGAGGATTGAATCCAGAGCATTTACGCTCCTTTTCATTTTTCATTTCAAATTTCTCTTTATTGTTTGAATTTGTATTACAGATTAATTATTAATATATTTGGAACGCATGGCGGGTTTTGTCAGAGTTCCTACTCACAAAGGAGTTTAATTATGAGATGTGTATGAAATAACAATAGTATGAAAAGCGTAAATTTTATAATAATTGTGATTTTGTTTTATGAATTTTGGGTTACATATGGGAAAAGGAGGAAATAAAAAATCCCATTTATTTACAAATGAAAAACGTTTTTTGTAAAACTTAAATCTACTCTTAATTAATTAAAAACAATTGGGTCGTGGTGATGGATGGTATAATAATGTGTAGTAGTGTATGGGACGCCACACCAGGCTGGAGCTGCGTAGGTGAGGATTGGTCTTAGGAGGGTTTTGTAAAGGAGGAGTTTGGTTTTAAGGGATACTGGGCTGTTTTTGGTTAGAAGGCAGTATATGTTGCGGAGGGATAGTTGAGCTTGTAGGATAAGTTGTTGAATGTGTTGTGCATGATTGAGTCAAGATGAGAGATGGAAGCCGAGGTATTTAACGTGTTTTATGGTGGCGATTTTGTGGTTGTGAATGACTAAAGCGGTATGTATTTTGAGATTCGTGTATTTCCGTGTGAAGACAATGGCTTCGGTCTTGTCGGCGTTTATAGTTATTTTCCATTTGTCCCAGTATTGATGAAGGATATTGATGTGGATCTGTATCTGTTTGATAGCCACCTGTGCGTTATGGCTGTGCGAATAGATGGCGGTATCATCAGCATTTAATGCGCTGCGTGTTTAAAGGAAAGTTGGGAAATCGCAAACGTAAAGGTTGAAGAGTTTGGGGCCAAGTACACTCCCTTGCGGTATTCCCGCCACGATTGGTCCGGGATCGGAGAGGGTGTCATTGATTTTGACCCTAAAGGATCTATTAGTGCGGTAGGAATGTATGAGTTTGATAAGGAATGGAGGTAGGATATGTTTGATTAATTTGTGGATTAACTATGTTATCCATACTTTATCGAATGCTTTTTCTATGTCTAACAGGGTCATAGCAGTCACATTATCTTTGTTGAAATTAATGGCTATATCTGTCGCAATTCTGCACACCTGCGGAACAGTATTGTGTTTGGTTCTGGAACCGAACTGAAAGTCAGGTGTGATTTTTTGTTTTTTGTCTATGACTTCGAGGCGGGAGTGGATGATTTTCTCAGCTAGTTTGGAAAGGGTACTTAGTAGGCTGATGGGGCGGTAGCTGGTGGGTATCATCCAACCCTTTCCTAGTGAAATTTCGGTAGAAGAAAAACAAGAAATCCTGCAGTACCTAGAGACCCCCCTACAACTCTGCTTGCCTATAGTCAAATTAAAAACTAGTGAAATAAAAAACGCTATAACAAATCTTGATCCCAAAAATGCTTCAGGATATGACCTAATAACAGGAAGGATTCTGCAAGAACTTTCTTCTAAAAGAATCAAGCTGATAACAATGATCTGTAACTCAGTTCTTAGATTAGAATACTTTCCCTCTCAGTGGAAAGTAGCCCAAATTATCCTTATACCCAAGCCAGGAAAACCACCACAAGAAGTAAGCTCCTACAGACCCATCAGTCTCCTTCCTATAATCTCCAAACTTTTCGAAAAGTTATTGCTTAAGCGCCTAAAGCCAGTTCTAGAAGAAAAAGACATAATTGCAAACCACCAATTTGTATTTCGTACGCAACACGCAACGATGGAAAAAATCCACAGAGTCGTGAACGAAATACGCAAAATAATAGAAGAGAAAAAATACTGCTCGGCTGCCTTCTTAGATATAAGTCAAGCTTTCGATAAAGTCTGGCACACCGGCCTATTGTTTAAACTTAAAAGAATCCTACCACATAATTATTACCAAATCCTCAAATCATACCTTTCCAACAGATATTTCTATATTAAATATAAAGATGAACAAACCAGACTCTACCGAATAGAATCCAGTGTCCCACAAGGTAGTGTACTAGGACCCATACTATATCTCCTATACACAGCCGACCTGCCAACATCTGAAACAACATTCATCGCAACATTCGCCGATGATACAGCAATACTTGCCTCTCACGAAGATCACAACGTGGCCACAAGATATCTTCAGGCATATCTGAACAAAATTCAACCATGGTTAACAAAATGGAGAATTAGGGCAAATGAAACCAAATCAACCCATGTCACATTTACGATGAGAAAAGAAGCCTGTCCTCCTGTGACACTGTATGGCAAGCCCCTCCCACAGACAGAAGAAGCGAAATATCTAGGCATGCACTTAGATCGTCGTTTAACATGGAAAAAACACATTTGGACAAAAAGAAAACAACTTGGCCTGACATTCAGTCGCATGTTCTGGCTAATAGGCCGCAAATCTCAACTCTCAACAGAAAACAAAATTCTTCTTTACAAGACTATCCTCAAACCAGTCTGGACGTACGGAATCCAACTATGGGGTACCGCCAGTAACTCTAACATTGAAATCCTGCAGAGATTTCAGTCCAAAGTGCTCCGCTCTGTCCTTAATGCACCATGGTTCGTCAGCAACGCCATAATTCACCGCGATCTCTCCGTAGTGACAGTGAAAGAAGAAATTAAAAACTTCAGTGAGAAATATCATAGCAGATTACGTGCGCATCCAAATACTTTAGCAAGTAATTTGCTGACAGTGAAGATAAAAAAACGCTAAAAACGTGATAACATACTTGACCTACCTAATAAATAACTAACAATTTCAATGTTTTTAGTGTCATCATACCTGTTATGCAGAGTCAAAAAAAAAAAAGCCACCTAGCAAATTCCGGACCTGTCATGCAGAGTCGACAGAAAAGAAGCCAGTTAGCAAATTCCCGACAAGGCGACTAGAAATAGTCACCAACATTGACACAATTAGCACTTAATCTAGAATAAGAAGAGGACTATCACAGGATAGCACCCTCTACATGCAAATGTATTTTCTGTACATCTTACTATAAGTTTTATTGAATGTCAGTTATTAAGACAGATTGTAAATAAAAATGGGTTATAAAAAAAAAATTTTTATTTACCGGGAGATAGTTTTCCAGGAACAGATTCAGTTATGCATAATATTAATTTGTCGAATGAAACCCCTATAGCTGTTAAGCAATATCGCTATCCAGAAATTCATAAAGAAGAAGTTAATTCACAATTACAAGATATGTTAAATAAAAGCATACTTCAGAATTCAGAATCTCCATGGAACGCACCTTTGTGGGTTGTTCCAAAGAAAATTGATCACAATGGAAAACAAAAACGGCGAATAGTTATTGATTATAGAAAGAAAAACGATAATACTATTGGTGATGCTTATCCTTTACCAAACATTTCCGAAATCCTAGATCAACTTGGTAATAGTAAATATTTCACAACATTTGACCTTGCATCAGGTTTCCATCAAATACCAATGAACTCTAACGATGCATGTAAAACAGCATTTAGTACTCCTTTTGGACAATACGAATACATTCGTATGCCAATTGGCCTTAAAATTGCCCCTGCTACCTTCCAACGTCTTATGAATAACGTACTGACAGGATTGCAAGGATTAAAATGTTTTGCATATCTGGATGACATTGTTATTTATGCAAACTCTTTAGAAAATCACAATAATAAGTTAACTGAAATACTTTCAAGATTACGGAAACATAAAATACTTTTGCACCCTGGTAAATGTGAATTTTTACGAAAAGCAGTAAATTATCTTGGTCATGAAATAACAGAAGATGGTGTAAAACCAGATCCAAATAAAATCAATTAAAAGCTTTTTAGGACAAGTAGGATATTACCGCCGATTCATTGAAAATTTTAGTAAAGTAGCCAAACCCTTAACAGATTTATTAAAGAAAGATAACAAATTTAATTGGCCAAGCTTACAACAGAATTCATTTGAAATATTGAAAACAATTTTAACTACTGACCCTATTTTGATTTATCCAAATTTTAAAGAAGAATTTGTATTAACAACATGCGCTAGTAACGCAGCCGTTGGCGCAGTTCTTTCACTAGGAACTATTGGAAACGAAACCCATAACATATGCAAGTAAAACCCTAAACCGAGCAGAGCAAAATTATTCAACAATCGAAAAAGAATTATGCTCAATTATTGGGGCAACTAAACATTTCAGACCTTATCTTTACGGTAAAAAATTTAAAATATAAACAGATCATCGACCTTTAACATGGTTATTTAATGTCAAAGACCCGGGATCAAAATTAATTAGATAGCGTTTAAAATTAGAAGAATACGATTATGAAATAATATTTAAACCTGGAAAACATAATTCAAATGCAGACGCATTAAGTAGAATAAACATAATTCAATCAGAAAATTTGGAATCACAGATTACGTATCAGAAATTTTTGGAACATATAAAGTCGCACATAATAATTAATAATAATTTACAAGAGTTAAACCAGAACATTTTTCATACTACAAATAATTACGCTCTCTGTGTATCACAAGATTTAGAAATGTCAGAAAGTATCTCAAAACAATTTAAAGATAAATTTAACCAAGTAGATAAACTGAAATCTCAAAATAAACAAATTTCTGAAATTTGAAAAATTAATAAAAATGTTAACATGATATTTTATTTAATAACTAAAGAGAACTACTATGATAAACCTACCTACGAAAATGTAATCATTACTTTAAATAATTTGATAACAAGACTAATAGAATTAAAATTAAAATCAATTGTTATGCCACGCATAGGGTGTGGATTAGATAACCTCAAGTGGGAAAAAATACGATTAATGAAAAGATTTATTTTCCTAAATACAGATATTAAAGTAACAATTTCTCACGACAAAATAATTAATCCGAACTTAGAAGATATTAAGAATATTATTGCAGAAAATCATATCACACCAATTGGTGGACATCAAGGAATTACACGTACTTATCGAAAAATATAGACAAAATGTTATTGGAAAATTTTAAAGAAAGGCGTAAAATCTTTTATAAAAAGCTGCACAGAATGTCAAAAGAATAAATTAGTTAGAGTCAAAACTAAATTGCCAATGGAAATTACAACTACCTCAGAAAACCCTTTCGACAAAATAGCTTTAGATATTGTTGGTCCATTACCTAATACCGAGTCAGGCAACAAATATATACTTACGTTACAAGACGACCTATCCAAATTTTCCCAAGCATATTCAATACCTAACCCAGAATCAGAAACGATTGCTAACGAATTAACGTCAAAATTCATTTGTAATTACGGAATACCAAAACAAATTCTTACCGATCAAGGCAGAAATTTTATTGGAACACTTATGCAAGATATAGCGAAATTATTCAAAATAAAGAAAGTTCAAACCACTGCATTTAGACCTCAAAGTGACGGCGCACTTGAAAGATCGCATCAAACGCTTGCAGACTACTTAAAACACTTTGTGTCCGAATCAAAAACTGATTGGGACAAATGGATACCTTTTGCAATGTTCTCCTATAATACAACTACTCACTCTATAACAAGCTTTACTCCCTACGAATTAATATTCGGTAAAATCGCAGAAATTCCGACATCCCTCAAACAAGAACCAGAATTTCATTATACTTATGATGACTATTTAAATAACTTAAAATTAAAAATTCAAATGTCAAGCAAAATCGCCAGAGAGAACGTTCTTAAATCAAAACATCATAGTAAAGAATTATATGACAAAAATACTAAACCACCCTCATTCAAAGTTGGTGATCAAGTATATTTATTAAATGAAAAAACTTTACTACATCGAAGTAGAAATGTAACTCCTCATTACACAGGAGCGTACTTAATAATTAGTCAGGATTCTCCAGTTAACTTCACAATTAAAATCAATCGGAAAAATACTGAAGTTCATGCTAATCGATTGAAGTCTGTCACTTAAATTAAAATTTATTAACCACTACTTAAAGTCAAATATTTTAAATACTTAACTTACCGATGGTGTATCATTTGTTTCAGATTCCTAATCTTACTATGTTTCGAAATAGTATATTCCAACCCTCATTACAGTATCACGAACTATGAATACACTCCAGGTATTCATTTCGAAAAAATTGGTCACTTACGGATATATAACGACCAATGGAACTTGATAACTTACCTAGATTTACCAATTCAGAACTTAAAACTAAATCAACTTAATAAATTTTATGACAGAACTGAAAAGATTTGTAACCACAGAAATTTTTAACAAAATGTAAACAGTACTATTTCTTCATCAGGACTTAATTTAGCACAACAAGCATTGTCTTAGATTCAAACTCAACGTGAAGTACTTTCTCAATTTTTAGGATACCAAATCCCAAAATACCAAAACCGCGTTAAACGTGGATGGTTCGATTTTATAGGCACAGGCACAAAATTTTTATTCTTTACATTAGATAACGCTGACGCACATTATTATAATGATCAAATTTCAAAACTATCGCAAGACGAGAAAGACCTAATTAAAATGCTTAAAGATCAATCTCACATTGTTCAAACGACGATCAAAAATTTCAATTCAACCATTGTTAATTTAAATAGAAACGAAAATATTTTAAACAAAAATACAGTAAATTTAGAAAAATATTTAAACACCGTTATTAGAGATACAGCTTATTTAGAAATGAAACAAGATGTAGACGAACACTTTGCATTACTAACCTTTTTAATCACAGAATATCAAACTGCAAATGCAAATCTAATTGAAGCAGTATTATTTGCCAAAAACGGAATAATTCACCCTTCAATAATAACTCCGAAACAATTTATTAAAGAATTACAAGACATTTCGCACTATGTCCCAAATGACTTAGATTTTCCACTTCCTGTGAACTTTGAAAACACACACTTGCTATTGAATTTGATCGATCTCAACGTAGCATATGCTGGAACGAAACTTATTTATATTATTGAAATTCCATTAGTACAATCTTATTTTTTTAACTTATATCTTTTAATTCCTTTACCAATTAGGCAAGTCGATAATAATTATCTATTTAATCAAGCCTCAGCTGAATATTTAGCAATGAATGACAATAAACAACATTATATTGTAGTGCAAGATATTTCAAAAGAACATTGTAAACATATAAACCGCGAAAACTACGTCTGTAAACAAACTCAACCTCTACACGTAACTCACATTGGTGAAATATGTGAAGTCAAATAGTTTCTCTTACCAACAAATTTGCCAATTGCGATGTAAGAATTGTTAAATTACAAAATAATCTATGGAATCAATTGCTGAAATCCAATACTTGGATGTGTATTCTAGAAAAATAAGAAACATTAACTATTAGTTGTAAATCTTTAAAATAACCCAAGGATGTAAAATTAGTTGGAACAGGTTCGATTAACTTAGATTCTGATTGCAAGGCATATTCATCATCAGCAATACTAACTTCAAAAAAAATATATATACGAGTAACGTATCCTTAGAATATATTCCACCTTTTAATTTAAACCTAGATGATTGTATTGAAACCGATAATAAACGAATAAATTTATCTGAAATTACATTGGATCATTTGTATAGAAAATCAACTCTTCACTTAGACGAGTTGAATGCAGCCAGTCATAAACTGTCGCAAATTGAAAAATCTGCTGATGAATTGCTGACGTCAAAACAAAATTCTTATTCATATTCTATTCCATATTATATTATATAAGTTAGGTCAACGTCACTTCTACGTAACCGCCGACATAGCAGTATTCCAAACATGATACTCTCATGTAAACACTTGTAGAGACCATGTTTAACGATAAGAAAATACTATGTTATCATTCTGATTTAACAAATAGAAATATTATACTTTTAGTTAGCAGTGGAGATTTAAACTCTGTAATAGGCAGAAATATTTGAATGAACTTAAGAACAATAAAACATTTTTTTATTACAATTATAAATGGAAATTGTGTAACTGGCGCAGTCGGTAGGATTCTCAAACGAAATACATAGTGAAAAAGAAAATTATAATTTTTAAAAACAGACTTTAATCGTTCGACAACGTAAAGCATTGTGTTATTTTTGTTTCGTGTCTACGATTAATTGAGAATCGAACAAGAACTTTAAGTCCAAGAACAAGATATCGGGGATCTCACAATCTACGAGCGCACATCGTACGAAAACAAAAGACCACCAAGTCATCGTTCTCAATTCCTGCCACGCTGACCCGTCGTTAGATGCCAATGGACCAGTTGATCTTGATATTATGGCTGTAAGTACATATGTCCTTCAGAGATACGCGTCAAATAGAAACTGATACGGATTCAGATAAATCCTCTGACTCACCCCCATCTACCCCTACAATTGTTACTCCAATCAGTTCAGATTTAATTGCTCAAATCAGAAATTTAAATCTAGTCGAAATGGCAGGACCTATGCCTAAAAAGGATTACTTAGAAATGATCCCAGATTTTTATGGAGACACTTAACTTCTTCCACGGTTCATTGAAATTTGTGAAAAGTTAGTGAATAAATTCTATAATATCACAGACACAAATGATTTTCAAAATAAATATCTTATGTCAAGCATTCTTGCAAAAATAAAAGGTCAAGCCGCGATTAATATAGCTAGTTGCACAATTACTCGATGGTTAGATATTAAAAATGCGCTACTCAATACGTACGCAGATAAAAGGGACTGTTATACCCTCAACATTGAAATGACAGAATTAAAACAAGGAAACGAATACAAGATTTATTAAATCTTCAAGCATCATATCTTAGTACACATATAAAAACTAGTGAAGCGACCATCCTTATTCAATATTTCAGAACATACGCGTTAAGAATATTATTGAGAGGTCTTAAAGAACCCTTAGGAAATTTTATGCGCACTAAGAACCCCATTGATCTAAGTACTAGACTTAACAAGCTTACCAATGATTTCGAATTGGAAACTCACACAAAGACTCATTCAAATTATAATAATATGAAACAGGGACAACCTCTTAATTATATAAATACGAAACCTTTTCAATATAAACCGAATACAACAAATCCTCAACTAACATATCGACCAAACTTATTTAATACCTTTAACAAAACCTCATCACCACAAACAAACAAAATTAACGTTTTTAACCCAAATCAAAATCGTCAATTTAACAAACCAACACCTATGAGTATTTGTACTAAACAAACATGTACACCCAAACCTGGACCATCATATACAACAGCAATCTAAACCACCAAATTATATTTCCGAAGAACTTTTTAAAACAGAAATTTATGACATACCCGATAACGAACAATATTCCGATGATACGTGACAATTTGTGAAATAGGCCAAATCCCGGAAGATTATGAAAAAATCGACTCTGACTCTTTTTTAGAAACAATAGCCTCGGAAACAGAATAGAAATTATGAATTTAACACATAACGAAAGTGAATTACCCTTTCTAATATTTCCAGAACACAATTTAAAAACACTAATTGACACAGGTAGCACACGTTCGTTCATGAAACCCGAAATTGCAGAAAAGTATTTTAAAAACCAAATTAAGAATGACCCATTTAAAATCACATCCGCACACGGAACATCCATTGAAAAATTTAGCATTTTTGTACCGTGCTCAAAATTATTTAAAAAACAAAATGCTATATTAAAATATCATTTATTCAACTTCCATAATCAATTCGATATTTTACTTGGCTTAGATAACTTAAAAATCCTAGAAGCAATAATAGATTTAACACGTGACAAAATTATCACCCCTTCATTAGACATTAAAATACATTACCATAAAATACAACCATATTCACATTATACTACAGTACCACCCAAAACTGAAAAATTATAAAAATTCCATGTGAAAAACATTAAAAATGGCGAAGCATTTATTCCAGAAACCCATATTAATAATCTAGTAATTCCCGAAGGATTAGCTAATGTTCAAAATCACGAAATTGTTTACCCACTTATCAACCCATACGATTATGAACAAATTATAAGTTCAGTAAACCCTATACGTGGTCAACCCCTAAACAACAACGAAATTAAACACCATATTCGCACAAAAGATGAAATACCGATCTATAGCAAAACATACCGATACCCCGAGATTCATAGAAAAGAAGTTCGAACACCAAAAAATTATTAGACCCTCTCATTCACCCTGGTCATCCCCCGTTTGGATCGTACCAAAAAAACTAGACGAATCAGGCGAGAAAAAGTGGAGAATAGTAATAAATATATATATATATATATATATATATATATATATATATATATATATATATATATATATATATATATATAAATATCCTATACCAAATATAAACGAACTATTAGATCAAATCGGTAAGTGTCACTATTTTCTACCCTCGACCTAGCATCCGGATTTCATCAAATTGAGATGAACAAAGACGATATCCCAAAAACTGCGTTTAATACAGAGAACGGTCATAACGAATTCTCGCGAATGCCATTCGGTCTTTAAACCGCGTCCGCAACATTTCAACGTGTTATGGATAATGTTTTAAAAGGATTACAAAACGAAATCTGTCTTGTTTACGTCGATGATGTCATCATATTTAGCACAAGTCTCCAAGAACACATAGACCGTTTAAAAAATGTATTTGATAGATTAAAAAAGGCAAATTTAAAAATTCAGCTCGATAAATCAGAGTTTTTTCGTAAAGAAGTTGCATATCTTGGCCATATCGTAACAACGGAAGGCTTAAAGCCTAACCCTGGCAAAATTAAAGCAATAAAAAATTATCCTCTCCCGAAAACGACAAAACAAATCAAAGGATTTTTAGGACTATTAGGTTATTATAGAAAATTTATCAAAGACCTCACGAAAATAACCAAACCAATGACTAAGTGTTTAAAGAAAAATGTCGACATAAAATCAAACGATCCTGATTACGTAAACTGTTTTAATATTTGTAAAAACCTTCTTATAAACGAACCAATATTACAATACCCGGACTTTAATCAACCCTTTAACTTAACAACAGACGCAAGCAACTTTGCAATAGGTGCCATATTATCGCAAGGAAAAATCGGATCTGATTTACCCATTGCCTACTCCAGCAGAACCTTAAATGATTCAAAACAAAACTATTCTACCACAGAAAAAGAGATACTCGCAATAGTATGGGCAACCAAATACTGTACGCCATACTTTTTCGGCAGAAAATTCAAAATTATAACAGACCACAAACCTTTGCAATGGTTATTCTCTCTTAAAGATCCAAATTCTAAATTAGTAAGATGGCGGCTCAAATTGGAAAAATTTGATTTTGAAATTGTATATAAAAAGGGTATTTTAAATAAAAACGCGGATGCACTTTCTCGAATTGAAATAAATGTTAATTCGACAGACCAAGGCACAGACAACTTCTTCAATTATATGCAAAATTTCCATGACACTTTCCGACCAGCAATCGAATCATAATCCATGATTGTTGAACCAGATAACTCACATAAATCAGACACAGATAGCACTGTTCACTCAAATTCAGAAGACCCTATAATTGGAATACCCGTAAATATATGCAAAAATCAAATAATAATTACCGAAGTATTACATTCACCCTCAAAGCCAAATATCTCCAAATTACACGCTGATAAAGTAAGAATACACATTTAATTATCTCAAAATGAATTCGAAAAAGACGCCTTTGAATTTATAAAGGAATATATCATACCGAAAGTAAAATATTATTTATACTTTGAACAACCAGATTATGAAAAACTAGGTAACGTCTTACAAAGCCATTTTAAAAATTCCGAAATTAAATTTATCAAATGTACTTATAAACTGATAGACGTAGAAGCAGAAGTAGAAATATTAAACACAATAAAAAACTACCACGAAGGAAAAACTAACCACCGTGGCACACGCGAATCGTATTTTCAGATAAAAAAATTATATTACGGGCCAAATCAACTTAAAACTATCACAGATTAAATTAATCAGTGCGAAATATGTTTAGCAGCCAAATATGAACGCAACCCGTTAAAACCAAAATTTAATATAACACCAACCCCCAAAAAACCATTCGAAATAATTCACATCGATAGTTTAACATTAGAAAAGTGTAAATTCCTAACAATAGTCGATGCTTTCTCAAAATATGCTGTTGAATCTACAAACGCTTTAGAAATAACAAACAAGCTAATGAAATATTTCTCACACCATAGAATACCAAAATCAATAATCTCAGATAACGGCTTAGAATTTAAAAATATTATAATAAAGGAACTATTAAATTTACATAAAATTGACATACACTTTACTTGCTCACAACACCCCGACTCAAATGGAGTTGTAGAAAGGTTTCACTCCACATTAATCCGCTTATTTAATGGGCAGGATAAATTTAAAAGTGAACCAATAAAAAATAAAATTTACTATGCATTATTAGCATATAATAATACCAATCATACGTCCACAAACTTAAAGCCTATCGAAATAATCACAGGACATTTAGACACAAATTCACCACTCAATGTAGAATTAGAAAAACAAGTCACGCAAGACTACATACAAAATCATAAAGAAAAAACGAAAATAATGTACTAAAATATTAAAGAACAGCTACAAAACCGGAAAACTAAAATAATAAATAAACTAAATGAAAATCGCGAAAATTTATTAGAAATACCGGAAACCGTTTATGTACAAAATAAACAAAAAGTTAACAAAACGAAAAAGGATAAATTTTGAAAAGAAAAAATAAAAATGTTAAATTTGAAATTAAAAACCGCAATTATAGAAACAGACCCTAAAAGTAAAAAACAATCTAAAATACACTTATCTAATATAAAAAGACCCAGAAAAATTGCTCACAAAACTTCAACTTTTACGGATCCCTCTATTGCATTCACATCTACGGAATCAGTATCAGGAACATTACACACAACCCTGGACTATTGACAATTAAATTAGGACCTGCCAAATTACAAAGAACAAAACATACGTTTCTTCATTTTTATGACTTACAAATATTATTTAAAGAATACAATAACTTAAATGACCAATACAATAACCTCAAACTAGCAACCTGCAAAACAAAGACAAAATCATTAAATACGATACATACTCAATCAGCAACAAAATAAATCATATAACGACCCATTCGAAAAAACATAGCAATAAAAGAGGCCTAGTAAACGGATTAGGATCCATAATTAAAGCTATCACCGGCAATCTAGACGCCGAAGACGAGAAAAGATACGACAACATTTTAAACCAACTACAAAAGAATCAACATAAAATAAATGACCAGTTAAAATATCAATATACCACTAACAATAAATTAATCAACGAATTCAACCAGACCATGGAAACAATTAGACACAATGAACTTGTTCTAAAATCAAGAATTATGCAACTAGCACAATTCGTGAAGAATGAAATTAAAATGTAAGATATTCTATTCGCAAAAGATATTTATAACCAACTATCTATACTATTTAATATAATCATAAACATATTACAAGATATAGAAAACTCTATGACTTTTTGCAAATTACACGTTCTCCACCCAAACATAATTAAAACTCACGACCTTTATGAAGAATTAAACAGAATTTATAAACATTACAAAAACGAATTCCCTGTAGAACCAACCCTTGAAAATATGTACGAACTTGAAAAATTAATCACTGTTAACTGCGAAATCGAATCAGATACAATAATTTATTTTTTAGAGATACCAATTAATTATGAAACTGATTTTCAACTCTACCACCTTGTGTCCATCCCCACAAAATATCAGTCTGAATACTTAACTATCATTCCTAGTAAAGACTACTTTATAAAAACAAATAATAATCAAATCAAGTCTCTGAACGCCGCATGTATAAAAGGCACTAATTATCAATGTTCAAACAAAATAAACGCAATGAATGATGACACATGTGAAAGAAATATTATTCTAAAAAATGACAATAAAAATTGCCAATATGTCAAACTATTCATTCTAAAGAACCACATAGAAATCATTGACGAAATTAATCAATATCTCGCCGTACTTCCAATGCAAGAAAATATGCGCCTAAATTGTAAACATGGTGAAGAAATAATACCATTAGACGGAATCTTCCTCATCAAAGAAGACAAATGTCAATTAACATTTCAAAATCAGATATTAACATTCCAAGACTAAACCTACGGAAAACCAATTATAATGGAAGACTTCAAAATTCAAATCGATACAACAAAAATACCGAAAATCTCTATCGAACTGAACACAATTCAAGAACTCAAGTTGCCGATCAATACATATCAAGACATCGAACCGTTAAAAAATAACAACAATAATTATAATATTATATGTCATTATAATAATTACAGGAATTACTCTATCCGTATTATACGTAAGAAGAAAAGTAAATAAATCAAGAAAAGAAAAATCTACAGAACTGGAAACACCGACTCCTACCCCGCAACCCAGATTGAATCTTCCCGATGAAGCTTCATTCTAAGGATGGAGGAGTTAGGTCAACGTCACTTCTACGTAACCGACGACATAGCAGTATTCCAAACATGATACTCTAATGTTAAAACACTTGTAGAGACCATGTTTAACGATAAGAAAATACTATGTAATCATTCTGATTTAACAAATAGAAATATTTAACTTTTAGTTAGCAGTAGAGATTTAACCTCTGTAATAGGCAGAACTATTTGAAAGTACTTAAGAACAATAAAACATTTTTTTTTTTACAATTATAAATGGAAATTGTATAACTTATATGTTTTATCAGTCATTGTATGTATTTATGTGTTATTAAGATTATTTTTATATTGTAAATCCAGAAAACGTAGTTGTGGTTGTTTACCTAATTTATGCATTACTTTTAATAATCAAACTAATAATAGAGTTGAGCCTTCCGCTTCAACATCAGTTAAATATCTTAGCGGTACGGACGAAATAATATCGTCTCCTGAATCAACACAACGTCGTCGTTCTGAGAGAATTAAAAATAGAAAGAACGAATCGTTTTAAAATCATTCATTCTTTTTATAAGGGGGGAGGTATTATGAACCCCATTTATTATAATTGTTATAAAAAAAAATTAATAAGTAGTATATACAAATTTTATTTAGATTATCATATTTCGTATACTAGGCATTACCTAGTATAGGAAATAGAAGTTCATGTCTGTCTACACGCGCTAAAATCTAAGCACTTTTTAACTTTAACATAAAACGCTAACTTGCAAATCCCACGTTACAGCGGAAATCAGAATTTATAAATTCATCAAAGACACAAAAAATAAGTCAGTGCAAGAGAGCGCAAGAGAGTGTAACGAGAGTGCAGTACAGTACAGTAGAGCCGCGGAAGTAGTGTCAGGCTAGAACACAATACCTAAACTTTCAATAAAAGTTATTAATCAAACGTCAAGACTTAAGGGCTCGTTTATACAGACACACAATATTTAACATTAAAATTTAAATATATATATATATACAATCTGTATTAAATGCACTAGTAAAATAAAGGGTGAAATTTACTCGTTGGTTCTCATCATTTAAAACCAAAAAGAACCTCACCTAAACAAAAATAATATAATTTTACCCGGTGAATGCAGAAGTTCACCACACAAGAATATATTTGCGATTTATGCCGTTATTATAAAACAAATTTGTAACAATAACAACCTGTTTGTTTTTTCCAAATAAATAAATTAACATTGCTTGGAAATAAATCATTCAAAAAACCACAATAAAAAAATTTGAAAACATAAATATTTTACTCTTCAAAATATCAACAGTGACCGACTATGTATTTTGTCTCATTCATAAACAATTTAAAAACAAATTAGAGAATCAATGCAATTAAATTTAATTCCGAATCCAAGAACGGTAGAACTTGAAATCCAAGTTTGTCAATCGTTGTAAAATCGTCTTATGAATTAAACAAAATAATTAAATACCTAACAAAAGTATATACTTGTATTGCAATAAATTTACTTATAATATATATTATGTAATTTGATCAAGTCGAACTCACTGTTGATTGCATCTATGCAACGATTTGGCAAACTTGGATTGGAGTTCGTAACGTATACGCTTTTTCCCTTATGGGGTACGACTTGAGCAACCTTACCCTATATATATATATATATATATATATATATATATAAATATATATATATATATATATATATATATATATATATATATATATATATATATATATATATATATATGTAAATAAATAGCTAAATAAACAAATATATAATTCAATAAATAATTATACATATCCCAAATATTATCTTCTCGAATATTCTTAGCGTTCATCAACTCATTGTACATCCGCTAAGTAAATATAATAATAAATTTAAAAGGCATTCGAGCCGCATAAAATAATAAAAATATATTTAAAAAATTAATTATATGCATGAAAGAAAGGATATATTATTTATGTATTGTAATGGACAAGGTGGTTTTGTCAGTGAATATCATCATCTAGGAGTCAATATAAGAATATAATAACTAGAAGGTCTTACACCAAACTGTCTTATACGCATTTTGGTTAAATCATGTATAAGTATTATTTTTCTAATTTATAATATCTTACTAACAATTGTTCTAACAATTAATAATAAACGACGTATGTGAAAGTGTTTTATTTTAATTCCTATAACCCCTGTCCTCACCTTATATATGGTTATATATGTGGTTATTATATATATACACATATATATATATATATATATATATATATATATATATATATATATATATATATATATATATATATATATATATATTTATATATATATATACATTTATATATATATATATATATATATATATATATATAAATATATATATATATATATATATATATATATATATATATATATATATATATATAAATATATATATATATATATATATATATATATATATATATATATATATATATATATATATATATATATATATATATATATATATATATATAGGGCATACAACCAAAAAGAAATATATATCTGAGTCAACCAAATGTTTTAAGTGTCATTTTCTGCTATAAAAGTGGTTCGTTATGAATCCTCTCATCAAGTTAGTTTATTTCAATTTATTTATAATTTTCTGCATATGTTTGGAAGTTACTATTGCAAGTTAATTATTGATAAAAATATGTTTCTTATTAAATATAAAATCAGAAAAATATATATAATCGTTTGGTCGAAACGATATTGTATTGATTTTATTCAATATTTGATTATGTTAACTTGTGCCGTGTCTTAAGTCGTACCCATATGAGATTCCTATATCGTTCTGTAATGAAAATGTAAAAAATGCGACAAATAAAAGAAATGCACTAATTAATAAAAATTAATGGTATTAAAAATTAAAAAGAAGAAAAGTAATTGGTTTTGTTTTATTTGTGGAGTAGATCGAGAGGAAACATGATAAATTGCTTGAAATGAAGATTATGTACTCACGATTTTTGCGCTGTACTTGATAAAAGAACAAAAAAAAATATGAATGTTATGTTTAATTATGTATCTAATAAGCTGATTAATAAAAAATAAACTTTCACACATTTGTTGCTTAATTTAATTTTTAGGTACGACTTAGGCTATAGGTGATACGACTTAGGAAACCGGTTTCTGTAGACGTTCCGATGTAACTTTTTACAGATTTAGTTTATTTTAGGTGAAAGAATATAGATTTTTTATTTTCTTTATAATAAATAACTACTATATTAGTGCAGGTAGTGAACAACACATTTTATTTTTATTTATTTGATAAATCCTAGGTTTTATACGCTTTTTCCCTTATGGGGTACGACTTGAGCAACCTTACCCTATATATATATATATATATATATATATATATATATATATATATATATATATATATATATATATAAATTATGAATATTATTTAATGTTATTTGATATTAGGTTAATAACTCCGACTGTTATAACGGTCGACGATAGTGATGACGATTTTACCCAGAAGGACCCTGCATCTGAGCGTTCCGTAGCGTCGGATGACCATAAGGATGCCTCCTTCAGCCACGGGCAGACCTGGAGCGAGGACGATGACAGCGAGGGAGCAAAGGACCTCGCCAGAGGGATTTCTCCAGTGAGGGTTCCTGTGGTCGAACGAGGGACCCTAGGAGATCTTGAGACGGTTTTTACTGCTATTGCAGAACGTTATCTACCAGTTTACGGCAGTGGCGCTGGAGGGTTATTCGTCATACCTGCCCACGAGTACAAACCTGAAGATCGTTTAGTATCCCGGAATGTTTTCTTAGTATCCAGAAATATTCATGTTATTACGGGGTTAAGTCCTTATAATAATTTTAATACCGAGGTTAGAGTTACAATAGGACATCGCAATATAGTCATCGATGATTGTATGGAACTTTCGAAAGTTCTTATTTGTATGGCGGAGTATTCACAAATTAGAACAGGCAATGAGTATGATTATCCACGTGAAGCGGGGTCTATAGAAGTGTGTCACGTTGGTCGACGTGATATAAAATTAAGAAGAAATCAGACCTTTATCTTGCTTAAGGAAGAGGATATAGCGCCGATTTCTGTTATTTTAAATTACGCTGCCAAAGTTGCCACATATATAACCACATATAAGGTGAGGACAGGGGTTATAGAAATTAAAATAAATCACTTGGATAAGTTTTACATACGTCGTTTATTATTAATTGGTAGAACAATTGTTAGTAAGATAATATAAATTAGTAAAATAATACTTATATATGATTTAACCAAAAAGCGTATAAGACGGTTTGGTGTAAGACCTTCTAGTTATTATATTCTTATATTGACTCCAAGTTGATGATTTTCACTGACAACACCACCTTGTCCATTACAATACATAAATAATATTTCCTTTCTTTGATATGTATATTTAATTTTTTATATATTTTTATTATTTTATACGGCTCGAATACCATTTAAATTTATTATTATTTTTACTAAACGGATGTACAATGAGTTGATGAACGCTAAGACAATTCGAGAAGATAATATTTAGGATATGTATATTAAATTATTGAATTATATATTTGTTTATTTAGCTATTTATTTATTTATATATATATATATATATATATATATATATATATATATTTATATGTATATATATATATATATATATATATATATATATATATATATATATATATATATATATATATATATATATATATATATATATATACATATAGAAATATATTTAGCTATTTATTTATTTTTATCTTTTATTTATTTATTTATTTGTATATAAAATTATTCAATGCAATTCAAATCTAGCCCAAGTTACGGTTACGAACTTAAAATCCAAGTTTGCCAAATCGTTGCATAGATTCAATCAACAGTGGGTTCGACTTTATCAAATTACAAATTATATATTATAAGTAAATTTATTGCAATACAAGTATATACTTCTGTTAGGTATTTAATTATTTTGTTTAATTCATAAAACGATTTTACAACGATTGACAAACTTGGATTTCAAGTTCTACCGTTCTTGGATTCCGAATTAAATTTAATTGCATTGATTCTCTAAGTTGTTTTTAAATCGTTTATGAATGAAACAAAGTATATAGTCGGTCACTGTTGATATTTTGAAAAGAAAAATATTTATGTTTTCAAATTTTTTTATTATGGTTTTGTGAATGATTTATTTCTAAACAATGTTAATTTATTTATTTGGAATAAACAAACAGGTTGTTATTGTAACTAATTTGTTTTATAATAACGGCATAAATCGCAAATATATTCTTGGTCAATTTTCGAATAATCTAAATTATTACCTTTAGGATAAGTACAACAGTAGTTAATCCACCTCTCGCACCACGTGCATTGTACATATCTATTTGTTGTCATGTCTAAATATAGTTTTAAAGAACAAAAAAATAAAAGATTCTGACTCCCAGAGTGATTCGTTTTGGCTAAGCATTCACACATAAATAGGTGACCATACTGAATTTTCACCCCCTAATCCCCTGGATAGAATATTCTTTTTAGCATAATTATTTAGCCAATATATGTATCTACCACCCCTATTTTTATGGTAGTGTCACAAACGTCTAGAGATACTAAACTAGGTTTATATCTGCCAGCATACACACATAAATAGGTGACAATACTGAATTTTCACCCCCTAATCCCCTGGATAGAATATTCTTTTTAGCATAACAATTAAGCCAATATATGTATATACCACCCCTATTTTTATGGTAGTGGTACAAACGTCTAGAGATACTTAACGAGATGCATCTCTAAATCATTCATACAACAATTGTGAATTATATATATTTATGCATCCTGTAATCCCCTGAATAAAAATTTTATTAAATTAATAGATGATGCTGTTACCACTCGGTGAAACATTATAAAAACGATAAATAAAAACACTCGAAGTAAGTTTCACAAATTTAATATTTTAATAGAGAAGACTAGATTCGGTTATGACACCATCTTCAGGTCTGACATTAGATTACAAAGTTCAAGCTTATATACTACAAATTGTACAAAGATCTTACATAAATAACTATAATACTATGAATTACAAGAATTCTTTCACAAAAGTATGGGATTAGTAAATGCAGGGTATTCCAGAAAATTGGGTAAAAACAAACTTTGTCGGAGACAGATTATAATAGAGACAAAATATGGCAGGTACGGAAACATTGGGAATTCGTCTTATTATGGTAATATTTGGTTCTGGTATGGGATTATTTCAGATTGGAAAATATCTAACTGTTCATTAAGTATGGGTTCCTTTCTAGTTATGGCTTTGTTTATTTCTACTGACTCAAGAAATGTTCATTTAGGACCTTTCTCTGCTTTGTATAATATTTCTAAGTTTTCAATTTTGCAAGTATGATTCTTTTCAATTAAATGGTTGGCTAAGTTAGAATCCGTTTTTTCCAATCTCCAAGAGCGCATATGTTCATTAAACCTTTTTCCGAAACTTCTACCTGTTTGACCAATATAAAATGCATCACAATTGCTACATTTAATTTTATAAATACCCGGTGAATCTAGTTTGTCCTTTGAAAATAATTTATTGTTGACTACTAAGTTTTTTAAAGTATGGTTGTTGTAAAAACCTGGTACAATATTATCCGATCTAAATTTGTTAGCAATTTTTGTTGATATAGAGCCTAAGAAATTAAATTTCATGTAATTTTTGTTCTGAGATAGATTAATTGTCCCATTATATACTTCTTTTTGTAAGGTTTTGTTATTAACTTTGTTGATCATCAAGTTCTGGTTATACCCATTATTCAACGCAATGTGTTTCATGATATTTAGTTCTTTATTGTAATTTATAGGAGACATAGGAATATTTAAGAATCTATTGATAAAGCTATTGAAAGATGATAATTTTATTTGCCCCAATTAATTTATTATATCCCCTGAATATTAAAAGTTTCAACCCGACATTATTTACTTAATTAATATTGAAATATTGTGTTGTTCTGGAAAAATATCGTCGCCGACGAAAATGTGCCACTCTGCTAAAATAAAAAATTGTTGCTAGCTTTTCGTCGCCAAGTTCACACCGGTAATTTTCAAATGATTTTTATTGAAAATTAACCGTTTTTTTATTTATTTTTCATCTTAAGTCCATAAATGCTCATTTGTATTAATGTCTGATGATTCGGAAGGCATTTTCGATAGCTTGGTGTATTAAAAAGAATACACAATCTGGAGTACAAAGCGCTATGTTTTGGATCATTGTCTTGCATGAATATGACATTTCTCTTGGCTCCCATTTTCTCCATGCTAAGTATGAAATATTCTTTTAAGAAGATCATATAGACTATATAATCCATAATTCCATCAATTGAGTGTAGTTTTCCAATACCAGCAACACTCATACATCCCCATACAAGTACATGTCCACCACCGTGTTTTACTAAACGAAGTAAGCTTATTTTGTCAAATTCTGTTAGTGTTTCTTCCCTAAGTGCCCCTACCATCCGAACCAAAAGTATTGTTTTTTGAGGCATAAGGTTAAATAACTTAATTCTAGAGCTTGATTGTCATTTTATGAAGTTTTTAACAAACGTCAATCGCTTCTGTCAATTAACTTCGTAATCTCAATATTTTCTTCGAGCAGATCGACCATGATGCCCAGTATATCGTAGTACATTTCGGATAGTAAACGGACAAATATATATTTCAGTGGTAATTTACAGTTCTTCAGTAAATTTTGTAGTGTTTCACGACGAGGCGAGAGTAATCTCGCATCTTGCCTCGCAGATGCGAGACGAGGCGGGATCGACATTTTCTTTTGATAAACAAGACGATATCGATATTCAGTGTAAAATATGCGAGAACTCGCCCGAGATCTCGCGAGAGTCTCGCATATTTACTCACAGATAAATTTTCACAGTAAATCCGAATTATTAAAATTGGTTTATAAAAAAATGTTATATAATATAAAACAAAAGGAAATAAATTATAATAATGAAGGCAACATTTTATTTTATATTTAATAATTATTTTTAAATTATAAAGACATAATGTTACACATTAAAATCGGTTTACAATGAAACTCTATTTTAAATTTACGAAATAAAATAGAAAACATTTTATTTTATAATTATTAAATATATTTAAATTATGAAAGCATTCTATAAACATTAAAATTGGTTTTTAATAAAAATATATTTATATAAAAAAAATTATACAACGAAAAAAAAAAAACAGAAACATTTTATTTTATAGTTCATAAATATTATTAAATAAAAAAAAACTTACAACAAACTATTTTACACATCGCAATCCACACTGTATTTTTACTTTCTTATACGCAGTATAAAGCCTGTTTTACATTCAGCAACATTTTCGTGGATTAGTTCATGGACTAGTCCAGCAACTAGTCCATGAACTAGTCCAGCAACACCAATTTCTTGTGTATTACACTGTGCAACATATGTTTGCAACATAACTAGTTATATTACATTTTATACCAACTTAAATCAACAAAGGTTGGTCTTCTGGACAGTTAAAGAAATCCTCTTTGTCGATAACTTCGTGTTTATTGATTAATTTTCTGCTTGTTTACACTTTTTGTTTCATTTTGAAAATATTAATCTTTAAAAATGAATCGTAAAAAAGCTTATTTACGTGAAGTTCAGAGAAGACGTAAAGCTGCTTTACTTATAACCGCTAGCGTTTACACATATTGTTGCAAATATACAAACGTACGTTCTATGCAAAAATTTAAATAAACATTTACATTTTTCATGCGAAAATACCCATTTATAAATGTATTAATAAAATTGTTCTTATCAAGTTATAAACAAAAATAATTATTATCTAAAACAATTATATGTAAATAAAATGTACAGAACAAATTACAAAAAAAAAATAATCGAAAATATTGTGTGAGTCGTAAGTAATCAGCAATTTCGTGTATGGCGATTTTGGTAAGCTACCTTGAAGACTATAAATAAAAATCCTAATTGAATGGATGACCACGCTAAACAAAAGACTTATTTCTGCAGAAGACTTCACTACAATCAAGGAAAATGACCACAATGAACGCCACGTAGAAGACCGCGCAACACAAAAGACCAAACAGAAAAATTGCGATTGGTAAAATGAAAAGTAACTAGAATCACTAAATGTTGCATGTTGCCCAGCAACAAAATTAGAACATGTTCTAATCCGTGCAACTCGGCCATGGACTAGTTGCGCAACACAGTTGCGTGCAACTTCTGTATTACATTGGGCAATTTTTGTTGCTGGACTAGTCCATGAACTAATCCACGAAAATGTTGCTGAATATAATACAGGCTTAAGTAAGTATTGTAATCATGAAAAATTATGCTCTCGAGATTTTAACGGAAATATATCTTTTGACCTTCCCTGATTTGAGTCTGACTATTTTTGAGATGATATCTGTCTGTGTGTGTGTGTGTGTGTGTATGTGTGTGTGTAAGTGTGTGAGTCTTTTTGTGTGCGCTCTACAGCCTAAACGGTAAAAGATACAGTAACGAATCTTCAAACTTAAGATTGGAATGTGCCTGACAAGAAAACCTCCTATTTTGAAAAGAATATTCAAACAGGAAGTGCATGTTTACTCTATTCATTTTTTGCATTTTTTGCTATAACTCAAAAGCGGTAGTTTTTACAGCAAAATTTTTAGATTAAAAATAAAAGATATTAATATTTTCCATAACTTTTATTTGAAAATATTTTTCAAAAAAGGTTACAAAAATAGAGTGTTTCTTCATTATTCTGCTTTAACTCAAAAACGGTAGTACTTCCAGAGAAATTAGTAAGAATGAAAATATAAGATATTAATATAACGCATAACTTTTATTTGAAAAGTATTTTCAGAAAATTTACCGGTTACAACAAAAATTAGGGTATTTTCAAAATTACATTCAATACTTCTCACGTCTAGTAGTGGAGGTTAAGTTTTTATACTTGACCCCCGCCAGTAGTTGATCTACTCGCCACGGCATGTCTGTTTGCTGATCTACAGACAAGTATACACTGACGTATAACATATGGCAGCGCTTAATATTGTAGTGCTGCCTCCGCACTAAAGGTGGCTACTACAATGATGTCTACGCTATGCCACGACTAACTAAAATTTCAGTTTCTGAAATCTGATCTTATATTGAATGGTTCGTGTATTGTTGCTGATTGTTTCATTTGTATACAATTGCGGATATATTTAACGGACGGTATTTTTGTTATGTTTATCGAAATTTCAAGTTACCTTAAAATTAATATAAGATATCTGTGCATAAGTGTGTTAATATACTTTCGTATACTCTAATATAATTTCGTACACTCATTTGGGATAGATCGTTAGAATTTATAATACATTTAAATTTCTCAAAATTTTTTATTTATGATGACTAATTAAAATGCGTTTAAGAAAGTTCAGTGACAGACACGTCAGTATTTTTTATTTTTTCTTCTAGTGTAGAAGCACACCAAGAGTTTATGCATAGTAGCGCTCTGGCTATCTCCGCGTTTAGTCGGTTTCTATGCTTTCTTATTACTAGCGACGCACGCGAGAATAATCGCTCCGCCGGTACTGATGTAGCGGGTAATGAAAATAAACCTTTGGCATATTAGCAAGATTTGGATATTTACTTTCATGCAGACGCCACCATTGCAAAATATCCTCATGCTTCGTTGCTTGTTCTCCCGAAATATAGGCGTTTAATTCCGTTTTCCATTCACAATTCACCACCGACCTCCCTTAGTGATTTGATTTGAAAAGACTGCATACGTCAATGTCGTCGTCCTGATTTTCGTGAACAGTAGAAACTTCATGTAGATCATTAAATGGCTGGTAATATTTTTCACGATTAGTCGATTCAGATTTTTTCCTGCTGTAGAACGCATTTCTCGGCCCCAATTTGTTAATTCGAATGACTTAAGTTTATGTCTTGGATCCAATATTAAAATAGCGCAATACACCCAATTACACTTCGCATATGGCTTAAATAGCTTATTTCGAGCAGTTTGATATGCAAGTAAAAGAGTTTTGTCAATATCGTCTCGGTCTTGTTTTGTATCTAAAACAGTGATCATTTTTTCTATTTTGTCCAAAAGCATATTAAATCCTATGACTACAAGAGGTAAAGTTTTATATTTTTCTCTTCCAAGTTTTAGCGTAAGAACGTTAAAATGGCGTAGAAATGAATTTATGTTTGTCAATATTGTAACGCTGTCGCTATTCTGTGAGCCTAGTTGGCACAATTTCGAGGTAATCGTGTCATCTAGCGGTTTTACCGCAAAACCCTTGGTGTCCCTCGCCTCTCGGCATTGCGCGCACCTCGAGCGGGATTAATTAATCCGGCAAAAGCGGGAATAACTTGTCGTTTCAAAAAATAATACGGAATATCGCTCTCTTGTCGGCTGACCAGCTAGTAAGGCGGATGTGTTACCGTTCCCGTATCGTTCTATATCAGTTTTTTCGCCACGTGCAATTTTGCAGTTAGTGCTTTATTTCCGTAGCTGAGTCTCCGACAGAAGCATCGACCTGAGTTAAGTATACTGAGTTACTTACTCATATATATTGATTTGGTTTTGGTCAGCCGGAACCCAACTTACCACGTGGTTCCGGGGTTATTTCTTTTGGCACACGTGCCCATCAATTTTGCTAGTTTCCCATCTGTAATTCAGTTTTATTTATTCAACTCCCTATTCTTGAGTTGTCTGGCTTAGTCAGAACCGTACTAGTGTTATCCACCGGTACTTAAATTTTGAATTATATCATTTAACGTAAGTCTGTTTATCACTTCACCCTTTGGTAATTGTAGTCTCTATAATTCCCTGTTTTTGCGTCACAGTTCAGTATCCAAGCCCCTGTATTTGCTTGTTATCGTTAGCTTAAGTTTTGTTAAAATTCCGTAATAGCGTGGCTATAAACTCTTGCGCATCTCTACCCCGTACATAATACTTTCCACCTGTTTTAAGGCATTTGATTCCGAAGTTATTACCTACATAACGTGCGTGAAGTCATAACCTCGGTACGGGAACCCTAGAAGGGGATTTCATTTGATTCCGACGTTATTTCCTAAATAACGTGTGAGAAGTCATAACCTCGGTACGGGAATCCAAAGGGAGGATTTTAAAACCAAAACCACCACCATACAGCACCAGAGTCGAGCGCAGCCACCTAAATCTCTTTGCCGCCTCCAGGACGTCCGGGAATACCGGGCTGGCGCCCTAAATAAATATCCTGGAGCTACTAGTCGGCGTTGCCTCCGACTCACATCTGGACGGAGGATGAGTATAGCCACGATCATCTAACTTTGCCATCACTCCATTTACTTTTGTTTACTTTCTTTATAACTGTACTATTTAGCATTAGCGTGTATTGTCCTCAAAAGCCCAGTTAAGTAGGATCTATTCTGGTGTAATAAACGGTCATTGTTGCAAAATTTTGAGTAAATTCACCAAGCTGCTGCAGCTCTTATCCCCAGTCCCGACTCCGGTCTGAGAGCTAGTCGAGCATTTCGGTCTGCCGGCTTCTCGCTCGCGAAAGTCGCTACAGATTTTTGGCGCCCAACGTGTGGCCCTATTTAGTAAATCCGAGAACTCTTTAACATAAACAGCAGCTAGATTTTGATTGCAACCAATTTTTTCTACTGTGCCTTTGACACCAAATGTTTGACTTATCATTACCGTGAATTCTGAACTTACCGATTATTGTATTTTCAAATTTAGCTATTTTAATTTGAGCTTATCTTGTCTTATTCCGTTTTATATCGCTTTTATTTTGTTGAACTACCGAACCGCTGAGCGTATTCCGCCTATATCGCTGTCTCGTTACCGTACCGCTGAGGTTTCTTATCGTTGAGCTTTTGTCGCGCCGTTGTATTAGATACCGATCATGTCTCAATTTTAAGGTCTGAAACGTGCTGAATGGGCGTATGAATTAAAAAGCCGCGGAGAAAGCCGAGCGGACTTCACTAATAAGCAAGCTATTCAACTTCTTCACGCCACCCTACCGACATTCTCGCAGTGGATCTTAAACTTAATCAATCCGGTGAACTAGCACTTTGCAAAGGAAAACTTGCGCAACTAACCTCACTAGTTTCCGATTTCAACGGAAGCAACACCAGCGCAGAATACGCTGAAGTTACGAACCGTATCGCGCACCTTTTGCGACGTAGCTTTCGTTTTACCGAAGCGACACTACAAAGTCACGTAGAGTCCTTGATTAAAGATGTTGAAGCTTTAGATGACGCGTTGGAGAATAAATGTCTCAAGAATCGGATGAAACCTACTTCGGCATCCACCGCCATTCAAGCTCCACCTCGCAATCTCTCCATCCCTAAATTGATACCCATTCATCAAAGGAAATTCACTTTTAACGGTCAATCTTCGGTAGTTGAATTTCTTGAACGCCTAAATGAACACTGCCAGTCTCGTAACGCCACCAAGTCAGATCTATTCAATTCCGCTAGTGATACTTTCACGGACGCCGCTCTTTTGTGGTACCGGGCTAATAATGCCAATTTTAATAACTGGGATCAGCTTGTTGATCATCTCAAGCAACAGTATCACCCAATTGATTAAGATCATCGGTTGTGGCAAGAGATTCTGTACCGCAAACAAAAATTTTCCGAACATCCGTCAGAGTTCATCGCTGACATGCGGAAAACAAACAGTTGTTCACGATTCGTTATAAACTATATGCGTATTATGCACAACATGTCGCTGCACAGGACGTAACCTCCATTGCCGAGCTTAACAAACTTTGCCAAGGTTTAGAGCTAGCAAAGGGAACCTCTTCGGTTCGTGCTGACTCCACGTCCAAGCTTTTGCGACGCTCGCCCCCACGATCTCACGTTTTATTCGCGGTCGGTGCAGCGTGCTGGAACTGCCGCCAAACTGGACATTTGGCTTCCAGCTGCCAAGCTCTAAAGACGCGCTATTGTTTCCGTGGCGGAAAACCTAATCATACTATCCTCACTGGCCCTAAATGTTCCTAAATATCGGAAAACGAATCACGCGAACAGTAAAGAATCGGTTCTGTTCTCGCTACTGCCCTAAACCGATTCAGCGAAATAGCGTAGAATTTCAATCTTGGTTAGCTTTTATTTCATCTTTTATGCGTTAGCATCTCGTGAGCATGATCCTCGACCTTACTTAGACATTTCAATATGCGGCGTCACTTTTACCGCTTTGGTTGACTCGGGCTCTTCGAGTACATTAATCGCTTCACGGATTTTATCGAAACTCCAAAGCTTACCGATCACTTTCAGTTCCGTTTCCAGTGCAGATCACATTACTACCGCTGATGGCAATGCGTGTCCCATTCAACGGATAGGACTAGTCCCGTTTACCGTGAAAAAACAAACCAAATATATCAAGACCCTCTTCGTTCCGTCGCTTACAACCAACGTGATTTTGGAAGTTGACTTCCCCTCTAAATTCAATATTATTCTAGATCTCGCATCAAAATCCTTTCATTTTAAGTCACGACGAATGACTTGTGCGATAATGGATCAGTCCCGTTCAAAACCTTCAGAACACAGCCGCTTAACTAAATTTGCCGATGATTATTTTAATAAACGGAGGGTAAGCTCGGCAGGACTCATAAAGACCAGCACGTCATTGATACTGGCGATGCTCAGCCTATAAAACAGCGACATTATCCCACATCACCAAATATAGAAAAATTCATTAATGCTGAATTAGATCGCATGTTAGAGATGGGTATCGTCGAGCCCTCGCATAGTGCGTGGAGCTCTCCTATCGTTGCCGTGAAAATACGTACGGGCGAATACCGTCTTTGTATTGACTTTAGAAATATTAATAGCGTCACAAAGAACGATGCATATCCCTTACCGTATATCTCAACCATTCTTGATCGTTTAGGCGGCGCAAAATATTTGTCATCTCTCGATTTAGAATCCGAATTCCACCAAATACCTCTCGAGCCGTCTAGCCGAGAGCGTACCGCTTTTACCGTACTAGGTCGAAGACTATTTCAGTTTGTAACCATGTCTTTTGGGTTATGTGAAGGCCCCGCAACCATGCAGCGATTAGTAGATCAGATCTTCGGAGAACAACTAAAAAAGCATATGTTTGTCTATCTAGACGACATGGTCATCGCTACTTCTGACTTTGAAACACACTTGCAAGTCTTGGATCAGGTGTTCGGACGTCTGAGATCTGCGAATTTAACATTAAATCGCGACAAATGTTTCTTCGCTCGTAAAGAGCTCAAGTACTTGGGTTGTGTTGTCGATTCGCAAGGGTTCCGTGTAGATCCCGATAAAGTAAGCGCCATTGAATCTTTTCCCGTTCCGAAATACCCAACTTCTCAGAGAAAGTCGCTCCGCTCTCGTCTTTAACACGCAAAAACGCAAAGTTTAGGTGGTCAGTAGAAACCGATGTTGCTTTTAATAACTTGAAAGAATGTCTCGCTTCCGCTCCGGTAATTACATGTCCCGATTTCTCTCGTCCCTTCTGTATTCAGTGTGATGCCAGTGGAGTTGCGTTGGGCGCCATTCTGACCCAAAATTTCGATGACGGTGAGCATGTAATTGCGCACGCTAGCAGAATGCTCAACGTACATGAACGTAATAATGATCCGTCCGAATAGGAAATATCCGCCATGCTGTGAGCGATCGACAAGCTACGTTGCTATGTTGAAGCTTCTAAGTTCTCTGTTATTACGGATCATCAGGCCCTACTTTGGTTAAACAACCTAAAAGAACCTAGAGGAAAATTCGCTCATTGGGCTTTGCGTTTGCAGCAATTTGACTATGAGGTGATTCATCGGAAAGGGAAAGAGCATGTCGTTCCGGACGCTCTATATAGAGCTGTCGCTGCAGTATTAGTATCCAACGAGGATAAAGACGCCGAGTATGTAGACAAATTTAATGACGTTAGAGATAATCCAGCCAACCAGCGGGACTGGAAGATATTTGATGACAAGCTTTACAAGCGTTGCCGGTTGATGAACGCCGATTCACCCGCCGAAAGCCCTTGGAAACTTTTCGTTCCCGCGACTTTACGTGCCGCTATATTACGTGAAAACCACGACAAGTCTACCGCAGGACATTTGGGCATTTTTAAAATAATATGCCGCATCGCTGCCGACTACACCTGGCCAAATATGTTCAAAGACAACGCACATTATGTTCGAAGTTGCGAAACGTGTCAATCACAAAAAGTAGAGAATCGTCCACCCCCAGGATTCCTGGGTAAACGCTCTGTATCTCGTCCGTGGCAATACGTCTGTTCAGATCTCATGGGACCATTTCCGCTTTCGAAGTCACGAAATCCCTTTGTTTTAGTTGTCTGTGACATGTTCACTATATTTTCACTCTTCTTTCCTATTCGTACCGCTGACATAAAAACCATTTGTCGTATCTTTGAAGACGAAGTCTTCCTTACATTCGGTATTCCAGAGTATTTTGTCTGTGATAATGGTCGGCAATATGTAAGTAGGGAATTTCGAGAGTTGATCACCTCTTACTCAATCTCACTCCAACTCATTCAGCACTGGCAATAGTGCTGTAAATAACGATAATGTACCGTTAGGGGTTGAGTCCCGCTAGCATTATGCTTATCGCTTAATTCGTCTTCAGGAATAACAGCGTCTCGTACGTCCGCGGATTAACGCTGCCGCGGATAAAAACCGAACTCACTACAACCTTCGTCGCTGACTTGCGGTTGACTACCGAGTGCGTGACCTGGTATGGAAGCGCAATACCACCCTATCGGAAGCTGAAGCGTACTATTCGGCTAAAATAACGCCTAAATTTATTAAATGTCGAATTAAAAAACGCATCTCGGATACTCGTTACGAGCTTTCTGACATTGGCATTGGCCGCTCTGTAGGAGTTTGGCATGTCGAAATGTTAAAACCGTTTTATGCACGTTAATTTAAAAAAAATAAAAAAAATTTCCGTTCAGCTGTGCTTTCCCTCAATTTTTTTCGGGAGGAGCGACGGGAATGTAACGCTGTCGTTATTTTAAGAGCCTAGTTGGCACGATTCCGAGGTAATCGTGTCATCTAGCAGTTTTACCACAAAACGCTTGGTGTCCCTCGCCGCTCGGCATTGCGCGCACCTCGAGCGGGATTAATTAATCCGGCAAATGCGGGAATAACTTGTCGTTTCACAAAATGATACGAAATATCACTCTCTTGTCGGCTGACCAGCTAGTAAGGCGGATGTGTTACCGTTCCCGTATCATTCTATATCAGTTTTTTCGCCACGGGCAATTTTGCAGTGAGTACTTTATTTCCGTAGCTGAGTCTCCGACAGAAGCAACGACCTCAGTTAAGTATACTTGGTTACTTACTCATATATATTGATTTTTTTTTGGTCAGCCGGAACTCAACTTACCACGTGGTTCCGGGGTTAATTCTTTTGGCACACGTGCCCATCAATTTTGCCAGTTTTCAATCTGTAATTCTGTTTTATTTATTCAACTCCCCATTCTTGAGTTGTCTGGCTTAGTCAGAACCGTACTAGTGTTTATTCACCGGTTCTTCAATTTTGCAAATTATCACTTAACGTAAATCTGTTCTCTTATCCCCACTCCCGACTCCGGTCTGAGAGCTAGTCGAGCATTTCGGTCTGTCGGCTTCTCGCTCGCGAAAGTCGTTACAATATATATATATATATATATATATATATATATATATATATATATATATATATATATATATATATATATATATATATATATATATATATTTATATATTAAATATATATATATATATATATATATATATATATATATATATATAATATATATATATATATATATATATATATATATATATATATATATATATATATATTCTAAGATCGCTGTATTGATTTTGGGCTCTATCAAATCTTTCCGCTTTTAAATATTACTTCCCTTCTAATATTGAATGTTGTACGAGTCGAAATCAATATTCAAAGTGGGAATTTGTCTTCTTTTTTGCATTTTCCTGCAGTAGGAAGCCTGACCATAAGTATATGTATGGAACGTATTTTTTCTCGCAAATATTTATAAATGCTGGGCAGTGATATGGGTTGTCGGTGACGCCAAATATTTTGGTACATTTGCGTAGTTATCTGCGAGTCTTTATAAAATACATATAGAATTTACCTGTTTTATACATGGGCAAATTTGGGTCTGCAATGGCAGGTTCATTTTCTTCTGGAGCTTCTTCGTCTGTGACGAGACTCATGCTTCTAGAAATAATCAAAGAATTACGCACATCATGTGTAAAATATACACTTTCTATAACAATTATAAAATGTTTAAAACATTGTCGTTCTTCTTAGTAAGAACGGCACAGAATTAAGCAATTTGCAACTACACCAATAAAAAAATCTCCTTGTTTTTCATTAGTGCCCGCACAAGCTTCTGTATTTGAAATCACAATTTTCAAAAAGTATGCGTTGTACAGCCTAAGCGGTAAAAGATACATTTATGATACTGCATACTTAAGATTTGTATATGCCTGGCAGAAAATCCTGTTATTTTTGAAAAGAATATTCTAACAGGAAGTGCATGTTTATTTTTAGTGCGGAGGTAGCACTACAATATTATGCGCTGCTTTACGTTATACGCCAGTATATACTTGCCTGGATATCAGCGAAAGACATGCCGTGGCGAGTACATCAACTACTGCCGGAGGCCAATTATATAGCTACTGGACGTGAGAAATATTGAATGTTATATTGAAAATAACTTAAATTTTGTTGTAACCGGTGCCTTTTCTGAATATACTTTTCAAATAAAAGATTTGCGAAATAATTATATCTTTATTTTCATTTCTACTAATTTTGCTGTAAGTACTACCGTTTTTGAGTTAAAGCAGAATATTGAAAAAACACTCTTTGTTTTGAAACTAGTATCTTATTTGAAAAATATTTTCAGAGACAAGCTAAGCGAAATATTAATTTCTATTATTTTCATTCTAAAAATTTTGCTGTAAAAACTACTGTTTTATGAGTTTAAGCAGGAAACGCAAAATATGACTAGAGTAAACATGCACTTCTTGTTAGAATATTCTTTTCAAAAATAAGAGGTTTTACTGCCAGACACATACAAATCTTAAGTTTGAAGTTTCATAAGTGTATCTTTTACCGTTTAGACTGTAGAGCGCACACGTACACACAGACAGACCCACACATACATACACACACATACAGACAGACGTCATCTCAAAAATAGGCAGATCCAATTCAGGGAAGGTCAAAAGATATATTTCCGTTAAAATCACGAGATCGAAATTTTTCATGATTGCAATACTTACTTATACTGCGTATAAGAAAGTAAAAACAATACCAACATTTTTTGTACAATTGTTGCACAGATAGAAATTCTATTACACTTCTCTAGTATCAGAAAAACGAGTGTGGGCTAACATTAACACAAGTTGCACCACGCTTTTCGTTTTTCTGTCGATAAAAAAGGTATTGAGATGGGATAGGGACCAACATCTTTTACAAATTAATTACAATAGTTTCATATTTAACAACTTGTGTTAAAAATGTTGGCATAGTTTCTTTTTGAGTTGGCTATATTTGCTGGTGCAAAATTAGGTGCATACATGTTATGATTTATAGTAGGAACTTGAACATTATTTACTTTCCTTAGTCGGATATAAGTAACGCCATAAAAATAATGTAGACATTTTTTATAATATGTGCGACAGAGTTATTTAAAGCTTATAGACGTACATCTTTACTTAGCCCAGACGCCGTATTAATAACAACAAATGCAACCATGTTTATATTCCATCATATTTCGTACATTATTGTTTTCATGTCACATTATTGTTTCACATTGTCAAAACGGGCCAAAAGCATGATTTTGAGTAGTTTGTCGTTATTTGAAGAAGAGAAAAACAGAATTGAACTGTTATTTTCCTTGATTTTATTTAAATCTGCTCCGTTTAAAAGTATTGTATAAACGAAGTGGGTGATTTATGCCAAAAAAATGTTCATGTTCCGTGAATCAGACTGTAACTCAGAATTATTTAATTAGGCAAAAAAGTGAGCATGTGACTAAGGACGCGGGGTTCAAAATTGTTCGCATTCAACGCTGAGAATCGGCGGCTCATTTATTTTGAGACACTACACCTGTATTTGTCGATGAATCAATGAAAAAAAATCTATTTGTTAGGGGCAATAGAATAACCTTTATGCAGTTGTATGTATGCAATGGCGAACATCTTTAATAAAGCTATATTTTCAAATTGAAAATGCATTTTATGTTAAATGCGTTACTGCACCTTTGCAATATGCTGCGTTTGATTGGTTTCGTTGTATTTTTACATTTTCTATACATACCTCCTCCTCCATAGTTCACAGGCAATTGTCTTTAAAAACTATTTCACTATAACTAAATCTTTTGTTATTAAAACCTAATTGTCTGATTTTTCATCAGTGTTAATATGTGGCATGTGTCTTATATTTTCTAAGGTGTAAACTTATCCTAATTTCACATTGCACTCAGTATTTATGTATATGTGCAGGTCTCATAATTCGAAGTAGGGCAGGCAAAGCAGATTGGGAATGACAAATATCTAAAACTGAACCGAGTTTAAGTAACATTTATGGTGTATTATTGATATAATTTATGATGGGCGTTTGGCAATCTCTTTTATTAAATGATCGAAAAAAAATGCATCTAATTTAGGCTTCATTTTCTCCAAAAAAAAATTCTCCTCATACTTAACTTCCAAAACTAAAATTCCAGCGGTCGTCGCACAAATTAAATAACATAACGATTTTTGGCAGATATGTAATTGGCCTTGAATATTATAATAGAAGGTATTGGCCGGTTTTAACAGGTATCTGCCCTTTAGAGTTTGCACTTATTTTACCGCCTTCTTCTTTGACGCAATTACCTCTTCCGGCAGCATGTCTAAGGAAGGATGTTATCGAACCTCCACGATAGCATCCTCTCCATGTATGAGGCAGTCGGGGGTAGCAGATAGGTGGTGCAATCCTTCTCGTATCCAAAGGCTGCACGGGTTTATTTATTTTTGAAATAACTTGACAAAGTTATTAATTATTTCCGGCCGCTTCTGATTCGCCTCTTGCACATTGAATACATGCTGCATATCAGTTGGATGTGATATTCTTCCAACAAGTGCACTCCTATTGGTTGAATCCCGCATCTTACATACTTCACCGAAAAATGATGGAGTTAGCCGAACATTTCTCTCCTGGTACCTTCGGTTGTTACGCGATTGCCCCAAAGTTTCCTGCTGTATTTTCTCTTCTAAAGCCCCTTTCAAAACAACTCTCTTCTTGTAAAATTCGTACTCCTGCTCACTCAAATTCGCTGCCATTATTATACAATAGATCAACCGTTCAACACGAGTAACTATTGCAGAATGAACAAATACAGCAATATAGATACATACAAATTATATAAGGCCTTGAAGTTATTTTACATATATTGTAAGTTGCAACCTGCAGCATCAGCTAAATCTTAGTATATTTCCATAAAACTAGAAACAGCATAAATAGCACGTAACATTAGAAATATGAGTTGATTGTTCTCAGTTCGTTCGTTGTAAGTCTACAAAACGAATACTGTTGTATTTAATATTATACGAAATAAAAAAGATTTTTTTTATTTAAATTAAATATTGAGTATTTAATTGGCGCAGTCGGTAGGATAGCATCGAAACACAAGTTATTGTGTGGTGAATATAATTCTTCGCTTTGCTATTCTGCAAACCTACGTAAAAGGCTAAACAGTGCCCATCAGGGTCTACCCACGACCCATCTTTAAAAGAAGACAACATCAGATTGGCAACTTGCTGTTCCACAACCGGTCCACGTCGCCTGAAAGATATCTGCTGTCCTCTTGAAGAATCCGAAGACTAGAAGAACAGAAGAACCCGGTGATGCCCGTAAAACATCCCTCCACAATTATATTATTACTACCATTGTAAGTTAATCATAATTTACTTATAATATTATTACACAAAGAGATACTTCTAGCAAAGACTAGTAATAAAAGTATCAAGAGACCGACATAGTCTCAACACACACATATTTATGAACAATAGTAGTTCATCGGAATCGGAACACGTAACTTCAGATTCCGAAGTCGAAAATAGTCAAACTACCAAAATCTCGGTACAGAGAATTTCTTTGAGACCAAGTCGACTAAATAATTTATATTTAACAATGTCTACTACGACATAAGCAGAACTCAAAAATCTGTCAGAAATTATTCCTTCATATGACGGAAATATTAAAATTCTTAACAACTTCATATCCGCTGTAGATGAAGTACATTCCGCATTAACTAACATACAAATTAATGATATCCAACGAACATACTTGTTTGGATTAATAAAAAATAAACTAACTCACAAAGCCGCTGAATTATTATCAGAAAATAAATTCTCAACTTGGGACGAATTGAAAACGTATTTAACTACTAATTTTTGCGACAAAAGCACGGCAGAGACTATATTACTAGAAATATTACAAATTAGAAATAAAATCAATTCCGATAAAACTCTAGAGTCCATTTCACAAAGATTTTCGCAATATAAATCAAAAATCCTCCTAACGGAATATAATCAACTTCAAAAAAATGCAATAATTAGAGAAAATCAAAAATTAGTTGTTTCACACTTTATTTCACTACTACCAATTTCTATACGGGGTTCATTTATTGTAAAAGAACCACAATCCCTAGAACAATGCGAAATTCTCTTGCGAAATGAATTCAACTATTCGCATCAACCCCCTATATTAAAAGAAAAACCAAATTTCTCATTCAGCCTACCTCCTAAGAAATTCCCTGCTCAACAATTTCCTTCCAAACCTATACCATTTAACACAGTTAATAAACAACCAACACAATTTGCACCCAGACAAAATTTGAAGAATTTCTATGAAACAAAACGTAATTTTCAACCAAGACCCATGACACAACAGACTCGCTTGACACAACCCATGTCAACACAAACAATTAGACAGAATTATAACCTTGACGAAACTAACGATACAGAAATCATAGAACAACTTGACCACGAATCTGAAAACGAAATAGACGAAGATTCTTTTTTAGAGTTAGAAAACGGCGAGGACACATTAAACAAGTAATGTCAAGTATTACTTATCACCTACCGTCGTTAAAAATTAAAAATTATATTATTCTCTTTGAGACAGGCTCTAGTATAAATTTAATAACTCCGGAAATAGTAAGAACAAAAAACATGAAAACTTATAATGAAAAATGCACTTTTAAAACTGTAAACGGGAAAACCACAACAAACGAATATGTCATATTAAATCTAAACAAAATTCCAATAAAATGTTACATCCATAATTTTCATAAGGAATACAACCTACTTCTAGGTATAGAAGCATTTAAAGATTTAAACATACAAATTGACTTCTTAAAAAACATTATTAAAATACAAGGAAAAGAAAGAAAATTACAATGTTATTCAGAAACATCAAAACAAAACAATAATATCCAAATTCGAAACAAACATTTAAGCAATTTAAAAAAACAAAAATTAGACTTAGTCATTAGAGAATATAAAAACTTATTCCCAAAAAAAGACGAAAAATTATCCAACACTAACATTTGTACACATAAAATTATAGTTAATGAAGAAACTCCCATACACACAAAAAATTATAGACTTCCACAAATTTATGAAAAAGACATTGAGGAACACATTCAAAATTTACTAAAAGAAAACGTAATACAACCTTCACATTCTCCTTGGAATTCACCTATTTGGATTGTACAGAAAAAATTAGACGCATCTGGTAAACGTAAGACAAGATTAGTTATTGATTACCGTAAATTAAATACAAAAACAAAAGACGATCGTTTCCCAATTCCGAACATAGACTCCCTATTAGACCATATAGGATGTTCAAAATATTTCACTACCCTCGATTTGCATTCTGGCTTCCATCAAATCGTAATGAATAAAGATGATATCGAAAAAACTGCATTTTCCACAACGTCCGGACATTACGAATTCGTTCGCATGCCATTCGGCTTAAAAAATGCCCCGGCAACATTTCAGAGAATGATGAATATCGCATTAGGGGACTTAGTTAACAAAGTATGCCTAGTCTACCTCGACGACATAATCATTTTCGGAAAAACATTAGACGAACATTTACAAAACATAAAATTAGTATTCGAAAAACTCAGAACGGCAAACCTTAAAATACAAATCGATAAATCCGAATTTTTACAAAATCAAACCAAATACCTCGGTTATATCATTACGCAAGACGGCATTAAAACCGACCCATCAAAAGTTGAAAAAATTAAGAAATTAAATATCCCTAAAACGAAAAAGGAAAAAAACAATTCCTTGGTACTATCGGCTGGTATCGAAAATTTATTCCCGACTTTGCAAAATTAACGAAACCTTTCACTCGTTGTTTACGAAATGGTCAAATTATTAATATTTATAATGAGCAATACAGAAACTGTTTTAATAAATGTAAAGAAATTTTAACTACGTCACCAATATTACAATTCCCCAATTTTAATAAAGAATTTATCCTCACAACCGACGCCTCAGACTTTGCAATAGCTTCCGTATTACTCCAAAAGAATGAAAATGAAAATAACAAAGAGATGCCAGTAGCATATTTCTCTAAAACACTAAATAATACTGAGCAAAACTACAGCACAATAGAAAAAGAACTACTTGCAATAATCCAATCTATAAAAAATTTCCGACCTTACTTATACGGGAGAAAATTTCTCATTAAAACTGATCACCGACCACTTTTATGGCTATTCAATATGAAGAACCCGAATCAGAAACTTATGCGATGGAAAATAGAACTAAATGAATACAATTTTGAAATAAAATATTTACAAGGTAAAATGAACTTTATTGCTGATAATTTATCACGACAAAGGAATGATACGCAAATTATTAAATACATTGGAGACGTGACAAATACAAAAATATTTGCACACTGCATATCAAAAGATCTCGAAATGTCACAAGGACTAGCCAAAGCCATAAACGACCAATTTCAGAGCAAAGAATACTGTAACAATCAAAAAAGCCAAAATAAAAATCTAATCATACAACACACTAATAATAAAACAATATTTCATCTAATTACAAAAGGAAAACATAACGAAAAACCTTCAATAAAAAATTTAGACAAACCTCTCAAAGAATTAAGGGACTATATGATACTAAATGAACTACACGAAATCAATATACCGAAATTAGGTTGCGGATTAGATCAATTAAAATGGGAAGATGTTTCAAACAAAATACTAAAAATTTTCGAAGATACAAACATTCAAATTAATTTGTATACACTACCTGAAACAAATATTAACGATTCAATAAATAATAATGATAGCGATAATAACACAGTACACTCAGATCCTGAAAACCCAGTGAACGGACTAAAATTTTCAAACGATAGGCTTAATGTTGCAAATAACCAACTAATACTAGAAACACATAATGGAAACACAGATATTAAAATACAACGATTATTTGAGCATGCTAAGATGAGAATACACTGTAAATTCAATAAAACCACACTAGAAGAAGATATAATAAATTTTTTAAAGGAATACATTATTCCAAAAATACGTTATTACGCAATAATCGAAAAGGGTCTAGAGTTAACAATCGCGAATATTATACAAAATACTTTCGAATATAACACTATAAACGTTATTTCATGTAATAAAATTGTAATAGACATAGAAGATGAAGACGAACAAATTGAAATAATTCATGACTTCCACATAGGACTAACAAACCACCGTGGAATAATAGCAACATTAAACGCATTAAAAGATAAATACTTCTGGCCTAATATGATAAAAAATATTACCGAATATATCAATAACTGCGGCCACTGTAAACTAAACAAATACAATAGAAAACCAATACAAGCAATTGACAATCTTACACCAACCCCCTGTAAACCTTTTGATATAATAAACATGGACTTACTATGCCTAGATAAAAATTATTTCCTAACTATTTACGATCAGTTTTCAAAACAAGGGCAAATATATTCTCTCGAAAATAAATCTTCAAGAAGCGTTGTAAACCAATTAATAAAATATTTTCAAACATTCACTATACCAAAAAAAATCATTATGGACTCCGGCCCAGAATTTAAAGGAAGTCTCGTACAAAACTTACTCAGATCACACAACATAGAAAGCCACATTACTTGTGTAAACAACCCCAAAAGCAATGCAATTGAAAGATTACATTCCACTCTCCTAGAGCACTTGCGCTTAATTGAAAACAATAAAAAGTTCAATAATAAAACATTGCTAGAAAAATTGGAACTAGTTATATTAGCCTACAATAATACAAAACACTCTATTACAAAATTAACCCCCAACGAAATACTATTTGGAAAAAACAACGAAATACCTTTCAGAACAATTCCACTTATAAATGAAGAACTAATCCAACAATATAAAGATGAACAAACCCAACTGTTTGAAATCATTAAAAGAAAAATTGAAACAGAGAAACAACAACATTTCAAAGAAAATGATAATCCCTTACAGATACCAAAAGAAATGTTTGCTAAACAAAATCCTAGATTATTAAAGAAATTTAAAAAACCATTGTTTAAAAAAATAAAAATAGAAGATTATGACCCAATATTAGGAAAAATAAAAACCAGAGACCAACTAGGCCCGAAAAACATTCGGATAAATAGATTAAAACAATAAAATGTTTCAGATGCGTAGCCCAATTGATAGATATCTCACAAGAAAACGGATTTCACCTGACCGATTTAGGACAATGTAAAATAAGATCTTCGGAACAAATTATTTACTTTAATTATAACATTACCCCCATTTATCAAGAATTCATAAAAGTAACCAAATTAAAAACTAGTCTGTTGGAACAAATATCAATATTCCAAGAATACATAAACATAATAACCTATATTCATAACGATTTGGAAAATCAAATTCAAAAACTTTTTAACAAAAGAACAAAACGCGGTCTAATTAACGGATTAGGTAGTATCATAAAATCTATTTCCGGTAACCTAGACGCTTCGGACGGAGAACGATATGACAGCCTTCTCAAACAAATAAACAAAAACGAACAGACACTACAAACACAAAATGACCAAAACCTAAAATTAAGCAGAGAAATGATTGACAAATTTAATGACCAAATTAAGAACATTGAAAGTAATGAAAATAAATTACAAACGCAAATAGGAGACATTTTATACTTTGACTGGCAAGGCAGAATTGACACTGAAAATAATTTTCAAATATTAATATTCTTTTTACAAAACATGAACGACTTATGCAAACAAATCGAAGTTAGCCCAACATTATGTAGCCTAAGAAAATTATACACCAGCATCATAAGTCCTAATACTCTACAACAAATAACACAAAATAAAGATATTTACCTTTTCAATGAAATTATTGAAACATATTGTAGAAATGATAGAGATCAAATACACTACATAATAAATATTCCAATTTACACTTTAAATACATATCCTTTACACCAATTTACCCTTATTCCCGTCTACAAAAATAATTCTCTTATTATGCTTAATAAAAACAAAGCATATACTACCTAGATAATGGAAATAAATATATTACTGATAACTGTATTCAAATAATTAATTTACACTATTGTAATAGTCGATATATTAAAATTAATAAATGTATTAGGAATATTGTAAGTAACCAAAAGAACGATGGTTGTTTATATCATGACATAAAGTTAGAAAACACTTGGGAACAAATAGAAAATACGAACGACTTAATAATTATAAGTCCCAACGAACAACAAATTCAGATTAATTGTCAAACAAATATTTTGAATAAAAATATACAAGGAATATACAAATATAAGTTAACAGAAGGATGTAAGATAAATAATTTTAAATTCAATGTTATTCAAGAAACATATAAAGAAATACAATTTGAAAATTTCAACCCCTCCAATAATTTGAAAACGCGAAGTCAGATTAAACTAAAAGAAATAAAACCAGTTGATATAAAAATCAAAAATGCTCTACGAATAGAAGAATCACAAATAAATAATAACCATCATTCTTACATATTATATTGCATCATTGTAATTATCATAATGTTCATGTTATGTTCTAAATATAAGAATAAATGTAAAAACTTATGGAAACGAAAAGAGAACACATTAAAAAATAAATCAAACGATATTATATTAGAAACAATAGAATAACATCTTACAATTATTGTAAAATTTTAGAAGGGAGGAATTATATAAGGCCTTGAAGTTATTTTACATATATTGTAAGTTGCAACCTGCAGCATCAGCTAAATCTTAGTATATTTCCATAAAACTAGAAACAGCATAAATAGCACGTAACATTAGAAATATGAGTTGATTGTTCTCAGTTCGTTCGTTGTAAGTCTACAAAACGAATACTGTTGTATTTAATATTATACGAAATAAAAAAGATTTTTTTTATTTAAATTAAATATTGATTATTTAATTTACATACATATACATATGTGCTGAATAATCAAAATAACATTAGATAAAGAAGACTATAAAATATTATTTTTGGAACAAAGTTTTTATTATGATCGTACAAAGTATCGAAGTTTATTTGCATTTATACAACATATATATGCATCAAAAGGCAACCCTCGTCTCATTTTTTCGAACATATGTACGTTGTTAGACAAGATCTAGTGCCCGATTATCATCTATCACTAACGTGATAATCAATAATCACCTGCTTGGACAATGCGGTGAGAAGAAGTTCCAACATTTGTTTTTAGCGGTTTCACGGTTAATATCATAGATTTTGTATGAAATGGTAGCTAGTAGAATTTCAATTTATGAAGGAATGCGCTTAAATTTTACTATTGGAGGCTTCATTAATTTTGATTAGAATGTATTTTGATCAATAATGTTTTTCATGATGACTACATAACAACATGGTGTTGAATAGTGAACGCGCTAGATGGCGTGGTAGGGATAGCCTACTTGTTGTCCGTGCAAGTCCGGTTCTGATGTTCACATCGCAAAACACAGAATCATTTTATATTGTATATTCTTTTGTTGTACGTATTTAGCTTCAATTAAAGTATTAATATAACTACGAAAAGTAGTGTGCGATTATTACTTATCTTTCTATCAATTTTTACTACTATATTGCTAGTAAAAATTTAATCAAAATTCTGGTCAGGAAATGCCTATAAACATTTAAGGGGACATTACACCTTCAAAAAAATTTTTATTTCATATTTTAAAATGCTTATAATTTTAATAACAAACAAGATATCATTTTGAAACTTAACACATATATGATGACATAAAAATATTGTATAAAAATTTTTTTTTTTTGAAATTTTTTATGATTTATATGACCAATAATTTATTTTGAAAATACAGCAAAAAATCACGGCGGGAGTGATTGTGGCTTACTGGAACATCTAAAAAAAAACGGTGTTTCAATCAACATTGAAGCCGCAATGGAATGACCTACAAGAAAAAATTTGGGCGGAAAATAACAAAATGGCGTCATTTTTTCGAAAAAGGCTAATTTTTGGGGCAATAATCGTGCGATTAATAAAAAAATATAGTACCGATGTTATTGTCCGTAGTTTATTCTATGCATTGATATGTGCACAACAACATAATCAAATTTCAGAAAGATCGGTTAAGTAGTTTTCCTTTTATCACGACCGCCAACTCGAAAAACGTGGTTTCGTTTTAAGTTTTTTAACTATAACTTTTCAAGAATATGCTACCTAAAGTTGGTCGGCAATGCCTGCACCGTACAAAATTCCTTCCTCCTTCTCAAACTCTTCCTCTGCATGTAATTTTTCATCCCTACGTGCAGTTCTTGCTTCTTTTGAAGCCTCAGTGCTCCGACGAATCGCCTGCTTAATTCCTGCAGCGCCACGAACTTTCGCATGCTGCAGCGAATGTTGGCCGATGGTAATGTCCAAAGCTTGCATGATTTTCAAAATGAACATGAATCCTTCATTGAAAATACACGTAGCGATGCCAGTAGCAAGTCGGATTATGTTTTTCCGGAAAATGTGTGTTTTGAGGCCATGTTCCACACGCAAGCATTGAAGCTTTCATTTTCATTTTGCGTGTTATTACCTAAACAACGCTGTAATAAATCGTTGGAGGCCAATTCCTCGTATATTGGCTACAAAATGTTTTGCACTTCAGCATCTAAAGCAGGAGGATGCTAGTAATTTTTCAGCTCTTTTGCTCCAGCTGCTTCCGCTTTACGCCACGCGCATCATGAATTTCCGCCTTTTGGACATTTAAAATGTTGCGGATTTTTATCGGTTGAAATCTGGTGGTAATATGCAGCCCTAACTTCATTTCTCATGTCTTCAAGTGAGTCTGAAATGCGTCGGATTGCTAAACCGCAGTAGATTGATACATTTCATCAATGTTATATTTAACTAAATTGGTTTCGGAGATTTTCTTGTAGTTTGCATCTTTTTCAGTTATTATTTTTTTTTTATCAATAGTAATTTGCCTTTAAGCATATTTAGCTCTTCTTACCATTCGTTTCATCCCATGCAAAACACATTCTTTTTTTTTTCAACGATAAAATCATAAAATCTAAAAAAGACTTCTTATCACCAGCGCCAATATAAAATTTGTACCGTGCTTCATGAAGGCTTTCAGAACTCTGGTACATCTCAATAATACCATTGACCTCCATTTTTCCTGCAGAACCTTCGAGATTGACGGTGCAGAACATGCTCGGAATAAAATGTTTCACAATCTAGTGTGTTTTTTTTCGAAGTCCATTAACTACAGAGTCTACAAAATATTATATTTATAAAAGAAATATGTATAGAATGATACAGAGCATATGTTTGTATAAGAAAGTCGCGTTAAAGAGAAAGTAGGAAAATCACAAAAAATTCGGCTTTGACACGATGTGCCTAAAATGCTCGCTTTATATTTTAGAAGCCGAATTTGAGGTTTATATTTTTAAAAACGTATTTTTCAATATTTTTTAAACAAGTAACAGTCATAAAAATTATTTAGATTTTTTGAAAATTTGAAGGTGTCATGTCCCCTTAAATAACGATAAATAACTAAATTTAATTTCCGCGTCGTTAAAGATAATCTATTTATTATATTAGCAATCAATAGTTTGTTTCTCGTATCCTAACTCTTCAAAATAACTTTGTGCGTTACTTACATAAATATTAAAATACTCATTAGTACTGCACAGAATAACCGAATGCAACTATTATATTTTTAATTGAATTGAAGCTAAATTTATGAAATTTTAAACTTAAGAATTGCATATGCCTCGGGTGTGCACCTCTTATTTTTACTTTCTTATACTCAGTATAAGTAAGTATTGTAATCATGAAAAATTTTGAACTCGAGATTTTAACGGAAATATACGTTTTGACCTTCCCTGAATCAATTCCGACTATTTTTGGAATGACGTCCGCCTCTGTGTGTGTGTGTGTGTGTGTGTGTGTGTGTGTCTGTGTGGGTGTGTGAGCGCTCTACAGCCCAAACGGCTAAAGGGAAAATTATGAAATTTTACACTTAAGATTTGTATGTGTCTGGCACGAAAACCTTCTATTTTTGAAAACCATATTCCGACCGGAAGTGCATGTTTACCCTTGTCATTTTTAGCAGTTTCTGCAATTACTCAAAAATAGTTACAGTTACAGAAAATTTTTGTGAACAAAAATTAATGATATTTATATTTAGCACAACTTTTTTTTGAATCTTTTTTCCAAAATAAGTACTGGCTTCAAAATAAATTTCTGCTTATTATATATATTGTTACATAAATCGTATCATCTGCGCCTGTCAATTGTATAACAAAATAGACTTAAATTATTTGAAGTTTGACATTTAATATTTATTCTAAGAAACATATTTAGTGTAAAAGCGATCTAAAGGTTAGAACAAATATTATAAATTAGAAAAATAATGTAACTACAATATGGTTTAACCCATATGCGGATAAGAAAGTTCGGTGCATGACACTGCAGATATTTGAAAACAATATTCACACCGGAAGTGCATCTTTACTCTAGTCATTTTTTGCGGCTTCTGCAATTATTTAAAAATTGTTACAGTTACAGAAAAATTGCATGAACAAAAATTAGAGGTATTTATATTTAGCACAACTTTTGCTTGATTTTTTTTTCCAAAAGAGGTTTCAAAATGAATTTCTGCTAATAATATATATTTTTACATAAATCATATTATCTGCGCCTGTCAATTGTTTAGCAGAAAAGACTTAAATAATCTGAAGTTTGACATTTAATATTTACCCTAAGATATATATTTATTGTAAAAGCGATCTAAAGGTTAAAACAAATATTATAAATTAGAAATATAATAAAACCAAAAAAAACGATATGGTTTAACCCAAATGCGTATAAGAAAGTTCGGTGCATGATGCTGCAGATGTTTTTGATTAACAATTGACAGGCGCAGATTATGCGATTTATGTAAAAATATATATAATTAGCAGAATTTTCAATTACCATTATTATGAAATCAGTACTCTTTTTGAAAAAAAATCAAACAAAAGTTATGCGAAATGTAATGACCTTGATTTATGACCAATCAATTTTTCTGTAACTATCACCATTATGGAGTAATTGCTGAAACCGCAAAACCTAACTAGAGTAAACAGCTACTTCCGGTTTGAATTTATTTTTCGATCGGCATATGCCGATCTTAAATTTAAAGTTACATAATTCTACATTCAGACGTGTAGGCTGTAGAGAGCATAAACACACACAGACACACAGCCATACACACACACACAGAAGGGCGTCATTCCAAAAATAGTCGGGATCGATTCAGGGAAGGTCAAAACGTATATTTAAGAAAGTAATAGTCGGAATCGTCCGTCTATGTGTCTGTATGTGTGTGTGTATGCGCTCTACCGCCTAAACTGCTGAAGGTACAATTATGAAACTATAAACTTTTTTTTTCATAATCCTGAGGTGTGCACTTTTTAGTTTTGAAGAAAATATTCAAACCGGAAATACATGTTTACTCTAATCACTATTTGCGGTTTCTGCAATCTCTCAAAAATGGTTGAAGTTACAGAAAAATTGCATGGAATATAATTAAAGGTATTAATATTTCACATAACTTATGTTTGAAATTTTTTTTCTAAAATGTAGCCGTTATCAAGAAAATGGTTATTGAAATCTTTTCTTATTATAATTATTTTAACATGAATCGTATCAACTGCGCCTGGCAAATGTTTAATAGAAAAACCAAAAACTTAAAGAATTTGGAGTTTGACATTTAATATTTATTCTATGAAATAATTTAGTGAAAAGGGGTTCCACAGGTTATTAAAATATTGTAAATTAGAAAAATAGTCTAAGATGATCAAACAAAGATGCGTATAAGAAAGTTCAGTGCAAGACACTGCAGATGTTTTTTTGTTTGGCAATTAACTTTGAAAGGTCTGTCTTTTAACCTTTATAGTCGGCGACTATGCTACAATAAGGGGGCAGCTCATTCTTGATATATTTAGAAATTAAATTTTACGGTTTTTTGCAATTGACAGCACCACCAACTGTTTCCTGTTATTTTAAAAAAACTTACTACCACACTTCTTACCTTAATTGATGAAGGACACTCATAATTTTAGTCCCTATATTGATGAAACACATTTTGCAATTCACACCACAACAGTAATTTAAATATAACACGGAAAAGTCGCCCCCCAACCCACAATATATATTATTGCGTTTAATATAATATTGAACTAGCGCTAACCTACTCTATTGCTTCCTGGTCATCTTCGTCATGAATAGGTCACAATTAAGATTTGCCCCCTGTTATGTAATATAGTGAACGCCCACGAAATTTTTATAGACAATCCATTCTATGTTTTATGCCACTTTGACTATTGAAACCATAATGGTGTGAAAAATCATTCTGTTGATTTTAGGGTTGTAAAATACATAAAAATAGGCTTTACATTAATATAACATTATTTTCAGATTTAATTGATTTTACATCTAGTCCCATATTCGACAATCTAGCTAAACAAAACCCAGTCTGTAAAAGTTTCGAATCTAATATATAATTATCGTTTATTTATTGTTTCATAAGTTTGGGGTGATTCACTGTGGTCCGTAGTTAAATATCATTTTATATCTCTTCGATAGTCGGTAAATTGAATTAATTTCCGAAAATGATGTCTACGGATTAGATGGAACTGACGAAGTTTCGTTAGAGGGAGCGAGGATGCCATATCTTCGGAACCACCGCTAATGAATATACAAGGAACTGAATATACCACCACCATTTATGCCATTTGCCGATGTTAAAGAAATGCAAAAACAGAATATGTATAAAACAATAAAAATTTTCATGAAACATATCAATGATTACTTAATTTTCTAGTTATGGCGTTTCATATAGTAAAGGCTGAGAATATAGAATATTTAAACAAAAATTATGTATTAAATAGCGATTTGTCTGAATTTATAAATTTAATTTCATATTCGATATGGCCAAAACCGCTTTGGTTTAAGAAGTTTGAGATGATGCAAACTAATTATATTCTATTAAAAATCTTATTATAAAATAATTTAAATAAAAATAAAAATTCATCCTTTTCTTTCGTTATTCGCCCGCTTTCTATTTGCATTCGCTACCTTATGTTCTTCATTAAATCTAATTTATTGACTTTGTCAAGTCTTCAAATATATCCACGGCTTTTTTTTTCTGTTTACATGAGAAAAGTAACGGTAAAATTGAAAAATATGTTAAGCGTTGAATTAAAAAGTTATTACACATGAAAATTCAAAAATGTAACACTTCTGTTCTGGTGGTTATATCTCGAAGCTCAACATGTCACTGTCTGTAGTTTGAATGTGTTTCAAAAATTATCTCAATTTTCATTGATTTTCTTTTGTTCTTATCCCATTATGTTTGATTTATTATTAAACAATATTCGTTGTTGCTGGCGGTTCATTAGGTTGAATATAAATTATTATATTATTATGTAACTAGTACCTTTCTTGAAAAATATTTTCAAATAAAAGTTATGCAAAATATTAATATCTTTTATTTTTATTCTTAAAATTTTGCTGTAAAAAGTACCATTTTTGAGTTATAGCAGAAAATGCAAAAAATGAATAGAGTAAACATGCACTTCCTGTTGGAATATTAATTTCAAAATATGAGATTTTCCTGTCAGGCTTATAAAAATCTTAAGTTTGAAGTTTCATAACTGTATCTTTTAGCGTTGAGGCTGTAGAGCGCACACATACAGACAGATTCACACACATACACACACACAGACAGACGTCATCTCAAAAATAGTCAGACTCAATTCAGGGAAGGTCAAAAGATATATTTCCGTTAAAATCTCTAGATCAAAAATTTTCATGATTACAATACTTACTTATACTGCGTATAAAAAAGTAGAAAGGATTAATGATTTAGGAACAGTTCCCAATCTTTTAAGAAAAATGTTGGAAGCCAAAATGGAAAGAATAGTAGCAGCAATTAATGGTGCAGTTAAACATGGAGAATGTGAGAATAAGACTCATAGTGAAAAAATAAGTAATTTAAAAATATATATCAAAAATGCGCCATATCATGTGTCTGGGGAACATTCAAATTGTTTAAAATATTATTTTAATAAATCTACGGTAAACGAAGAAAATTTTGTTGACGATTTAAAATTATGTGGTTTATGGAACGATGTTCAATATGCTTTAAATTTAGTAGTTAATCAGTCAAATAGTTTAATTTTTAATGCACTAAATATATTTTTGGGAAACGTATCAATTACACCCTCCGAGGATCAGGCGAAGATAGATGTAATGCAGCTGTGTCATCATATAATACAGGAAAAGATATAAACCGTTCCTTGCATAAATATTTGCATAATGAAAGTCCCGAACCCTCACTGAAGCAATTACAGCTTAAAAAAAATTCGTTTGGTAAAATAGAGAATGATCAATTTGCATTAAAAAATACTCATCACTACTATTATCAAGTGCAAGGCCAGCTGCAAATAACAAAACGCAGTTATTGTATTTTTGTATTCTGGACACCAAAACGTATACTATGGTAGAAATTAGAAAGAAATAAACAATTTTGGCTTGAGCAGATGCAAGAGAGATTAAGTTATTTTTATGAGAACTTTGTGTTACCTGAATTGATAGATCCACGATATCTTAGATATTCTATTTATTACTTAATTTTAATTCAATTAAATGTAATTATTGTAAACCAGGGGTAAAGGAATTTACTTCAATTAAATTAATGTTGGTATTGTATTATTTGCAATAAGGATACTAATTATTTAAAGATAGGTTTTATATAGATATATGACCCAATAATACATATTTCGTTCATTACATGGTTACCGATAGCGTTCCACTGGTAAAGCAATAATGATACACTTATGTTACTTTTGACGAGCTTATCTAAAGAGTACGACTGTATCTATCTATCTCTTGGATTTTTGCTTAAAATCTTCTTACTCAACCACACTTCTCAAACGACACATTTGATGTAGAGTTGTAAGAGAATTAGACAGGCCACTTAAGTGACTCTCTTGGATACAAACAACGCTGAGGTTATAATCAGGCACTAAAAGTTTTCCTCAGCAAGGTGGTTGACGATTCCATTACATTTTTACTGAATGATAAATGAATTAGATATAAAAATGAAGAGAAAAAGAGAAATTCAGGAAGAAAAGGCTGACTTTTGAGGAAAACTCGAATAGTGTTGAGTTTTCATCCTCGGTTTGCTCTTAACCCATCCATGTCTGTCTTTGGGTTTACGAGCATTTCAAACCGCCTCATTGTCAATCGACATAGCGCTTGGCTCTGAGTCGTAGGGATAAATATATGTATCCTGTTCTGGCAGAACAGGAGCAGGAGATGGAATTATATTTGAAGAACGCAAGATGGGTTCGGTTTGTGATGTACCTGACAGAACAGGTACCATCAGTAGAAGGTGATGGTGTTACAGATGTAAAAGTGGGTTTGCTAGTGGGAGACAAAACACTACTCAAGATGGTACCTAGGTGTGCGAATATGGCTTCTGTTATCATCTTTCTAATTTCCGGGATGAAATGAGCAGCGATATTATTTTCGGATGGAGTTAATCATGCAAGTTTAGCTGCAGCAACTTTAGCGAAATTCACTGCCAGAGCCGAAGAATTTTGACGCATAAATGCTCTAGCTTCCGGGAAACTGCATTTAGTCTTATATTTAACAATGGCATACTCCTCTTTGAACTTAGAGCAGTTTCTCGACAGCGGGAGATTGGCGTCTCCACAGTTCACTCATTTTATCGGATCAGTACATAGGTCTTCCTCATGGGATGATTTGCCACTAATGCAAAAATTTTTCTCCTTACATGATTTTGACGAGTGCTAAAATCTAAGACAATTAAAAGATCTCATTGGATTCGGAATGTTTGCCCTGACAGGTAAACCGTACATAGCCACACGAATTAATTCTGGCATTCTGTGAAATGAGAAAGAAACTATAATGCACGCAGTGTCTTCTACTACGCCATTGATTTTGCGGGTAACTTCGGAAACATCTTGTGTTGAGGTAGATGTGGAATTCGTTTGATATGTCAATTAAGGAGTTAGGCTACCCTAGAGGCGATAAAAATAAGCAAATTATGTGAATTTTTTCCAGCAAACCCATACATTAGATCGAAATTTTGAAAAAAAACAATTCATAATATGCATACTGAACAATGCTATTTAATCCCTGAGGAACAAAATGATGGCTTCCCATTATTTTCCCAGTGACGCCTCTTTTTTTCAGTCTTTTGAGGCCGGACCAATATCTCTTGCAATTTCTAAATTAGAATCATGAACTAAACAAATTTAGATATCATATATAAACAGCTAGAGAAGTGCGTAGGATTATTTTCTTATAATAAATTTTGCTAAACTTGAAATCTCTAGGGTTGCCTAACCCCTTAAATCCTATTTATTTGGTTTACGACAGTTTATTTTTATTAGCACAAGATGAGCATACTTATACAGCCACAAGAATAAAAAACAAAACATGACTATTACCAGGGGGGTGTCACAGCCGACTGCAAGGCGGCCGCTTACAGTTCCAGTCAATCGGATGCCGACACAACGCATGGGTGGCTTCTCCATATTGAGTTTGCATAACATTTTCAATATTTTTGGTCGAATTGAGTTGTTCAACAAGTTTTGTTGAATTGTTTTTAACTTTTTGTATGTCGAAATCGTATTGCACGCGGCGGGAGTGTTCTTCGTCCTAGTGCATGTTTTAGTCAGTTTTGTTCTGGCGCATTTGAGGCACTTGGGTGTAGTTAATTGTGGCGTAACCCCGTTGCTGGCACCTGTGGCACTGTATTTTTCGCTTCTGGATTATGTGTCTCTCCCATATCATTTTTGTGTGGAAGATATATTTTACGTCGCGGCTCAGTTGTGCCACAGTGTGTTTGTTGTTAGCCGTTATCAGGTAAAAGAGGCTCCACGTATTTCTTATTTTGTATATTTTTGTCGTGGTCTTTGAGTTCTTGTGTCTGTTCATCAAATGTCGGGTCATTGTCCAGTCCACGTAGTACGAAAGCATGTGTCTTTATTGTTCGGTCCGTGTACGTGAAGTATTGTAGTGTATCGTCAGTGTTCAGGTCCATATTTATTTTTTGTCTCTCTGCTTCGTCGAGAATGTATAAATTCGTTGTTTTGTTTGTGTATTTGTAGTGGAATCCTTTAGTAACGTATGTCGTTATGTATTCAGTTACTTCCGTCGTGTTTTTAGGAATTCCTGTGTCTTCTGTGTCTGTTAGTTGATTGTATCTGTTTCGTGTATATTTCGGGTTTTTAGTTACGCTTGGTCTTGGTCTGGCGGGCCGCTTAGGTTGCTTAAAAGTCCTTGGATCTTCGTTGTCCGCGACCGCTGGGTGTTTTTATTGTCTGCCGCGTGGCAAGCAGGTCACTCACCTTTATATATATATATATATATATATATATATATATATATATATATATATATATATATATATATTTATATTTAGGGTAAGGTTGCTCAAGTCGTACCCCATAAGAGAAAAAGCGTATAAAACCTAGGATTTATCAAATAAATAAAAATAAAATGTGTTGTTCACTACCTGCATTAATATTGTAGTTATTTATTATAAAGAAAATAAAAGAAATATATTCTTTCACGTCAAATAAACTAAATCTTTAAAAAGTTACATCGGTACGACTATAGAAACCGGTTTCCTAAGTCGTATCACCCATAGCCTAAGTCGTACCTAAGGATTAAATTAAGCAACAAATGAAGGAAAATTTGTTTTTATTTATCAGTTTATTAGATACATAATCAAACATCACATATATACATTTTTTGTTCTTTTATCAACTCTAGCGCATAAATCGTGAGCACATTATTTTCATTTCAAGCAATTTATCATGTTTCCTCTCGATCTACTCCACAAATAAAACAAAACCAATTACTTTTCTTCTTTTTAATTTTTAATACCATTCCTTTTTACATTCTTATACGCAGTATAAGTAAGTATTGTAATCATGAAAAATTTCGATCTCGAGATTTTAAAGGAAATATATCTTTGACCTTCCCTGAATCGAGTCTATGTTCGAGATGACGTCTAAATGTGTGGGTGTCTGTGCGTATGTGTGTGCTCTACAGCCTAAACGGTATAAGATACAGTTATGAAACTTCAAACTTAGGATTTGTATATGCCTGGCAGGAAAACTTCCGATTTTTGAAAAGAATATTCCAACAGGTAGTGCATTTTTGGCATTTTCTGCTATAACTCAAAAACGGTAGTTTTACAGCAAAATTTTATGAATAAAAATAAAAGATATTATTTCGCATAACTTTTATTTGAAAATAATTTTCAAATGAGGTACTAGTTACAAATAAATTTTCAAATTTCTTTAAAACTAATTAATTAAGATATCAGTGCATGAGTGTGTTAATATACTTTCGTATACGCTATTATAATTTCGTATACGCATTTTGGATAGATCGTTAAATTAATAAAACCTTTAAATTGTTCAAATTTTTTTTTATTTCCAGCGAACTAATTAAAATACGTATAAGAAAGTTCAGTGACAGACACGTCAACATTTTTTCATAGAAACCAGTGTTTACAAAATCTGTATCTGAAATTGAGTCTAAATTACTAGTTTTGAAACTATCCTCATCTTCCTGAAGACATGCTTGATAATTTGTTTACAAGGTCATCTTCGGCAATTATTGTACGTAAATGTTGTATGCAGTATACAAAATCATTTATATTGACTAATGATGGCGCTTCAGGACAATTAACATTACCGTTCTTTGATGATTTTACATTATTAGTGGATAAAATGTGCCTAAGAGATATTCGATACATACGATATGTGGGACACAAATTGAAACCTCCTCTAAGACAAAATTTAGAGTAAGTGCGCTCAACAGAGTTTTGATTCATCAAAGCAGTACATAGTTGAAATGCTGGAAATTCCCTTTTCACGTCCCATTAAATATTTAATAGGGCGTTTACTATTTGTGTCAATCCTGTAAAGCACGGAGGTTTATTTACATTACTTTTCCGGTCAATAATCATCCAATTCTTTGACCAATCTACAAATCACTGCTTCTGTTCAGAACAAAGTTCATCAATACTACAATTCAACAAGTCACGACATGTTATTACACCCTTTACAGTGTTTAGGGTTGAATGAGAAGAAACGTCCACAGGAAAATCAGAAAACATAGTATTTTGTTGAAACCGAGCATCTTGCTTCGCAGATTTAGTCTATACTAACAAACCACCCTTCATATTTTGTAACGGCTGTACATCCCCAACGAGACCAAACATTTGCTTGCTTATTGAAAATGTGCTAACCTCGAACAAATATGTCCCATCTTTTGTTTAATGACCAGAAACTGGGGACAGGAATCCACCGTCAACTGGCTTTTTCGCAGAATTATAAGAAATGGAGGAACCTTTTTAGTTACCAAATTTTGTTAGATTCAATTTATAATGATTAAAATTGTTATTAAAATTATTACAACCATTGTTGTTATGATTGTTAATTGTTTTTAATTGTTTCCAAATTTTTTTTATTTAATTTTGTATTGTTGGTTACTGGATTTTTAGAAATAGCAATTATTACATGTTCTCTTTATTTTTTGTCGTAAAATACGTTATTAATAGTTAATTTCTAACTATTATTATTATTAACTAAATATATACCCTGGAGGTTATTTATGATTGTGCCTCCCTTACATTCTAATTTTATAATATTTTAAAAGTAGCCTATACATTATTATATATTTTTTTTAAATAATTTTTAATGTTCTTTACAGTTTTACAATTTCGTATTGTTTGTACTCTTTCATCAGAGCTATCTATTATTTCAGGCAAAACACCTTCCAAATAAAACTCTTCCAATTTGGTAAACACTTTTGTATTTCAAAAATGGTCATCACTGTTGATTTGAAATTTAATTGATTTATTAAAGTGGTATTAGTAAATTTATTGCTAATTTAATTATTCACTTACGTTTTCAAAGGTTAGGCCTTATGGAGTCCGTAAAGCAAAATAGTAATATATTCTATTTTTTTCACATATTTTCAATCCAATAATATTTTTAAATTCCTTTTTTGCAATGGGTACATTTTCCATACCGTAATTCGTTGCAGAGTTACCAAAGCAGTTTGAATACAGCATAGATTTAATTGTGTTTGCACTTGAAGTGGTTTTCTTTTGTTTGCATATTTTGCCAAACCATGACGATGTCAATCTTATAGATCTCGCATTTTTCCATACCTTACTATTACTTTGCACTTTTGTTTCACATTGAATTCGAATAATAATTTATTCAGTGACTAAAATTTTTGTATTATACCTTCGCCACATTAAAATAGAGATACCGGCAATTAATTTGTATCACTTCAACGCACAACAAAATTATGAAAAATATTCTGAATACTGAAGTTGTAGCGCTATATACAAAAAATAGCGAATACCATTGCAATCGAATTATCACGCCATTAATAACAAAGATAAATTTTTGTTTGTTATTTATTTATTGGAGAGGGGTAGGGAGAATCAGCTAAGACATGTTAATTTATATTTTCGTGTTACACTCATAGGTACTACACTTACATCCATTTTGATGTTTTACATTGTTCTTATTCTGCTTAGGTTACGTTCATTATTCATTATCCTAAACTAATTATTTTAATTACATCTAGCTCCTTACATACAGTTCATTTGTCTACTCTATTCTTAAAAACTCTATTTGTGTTCCCGTGCATGTGTCTTGTGAATGTGTTTGGTGTTGTGTTTGTTGCTATTGTGTTGTCTGTGTCTGGCTTAGGTTGATCTTTGTAGAGTGCTAGTATAATTGGGTAATGGGAGGGGGGATGTTGTTTATCAGCTAAGACGAATTGCAATAGACCACAGTCCTAGACCAACTCAACTTCGCCTTCCATCTTGGCGTACCTGACATTTAATGGAAATTCACCTGAGAAAAGTTGATAAGAACATTTAGAACTGATGTGTAGTCTCCTAATTAGTAATATAATATGAAATATGATTATATGGTCATACATAAAATAATACAAAGTAATATAATGTAAAACAAATATTAGTAAAACTATTAAATAATATTTATGAGAAAAAAAGTGACTTTAAAACACAACTCTATATCGAATGTGTCGTTTGAGAAGTGTGGTGGAGTAAAGAGATTTTACGTCAACCCTAAGAGCGATAGATAGTTACAGTCGTACTCTTTAGGTAAGTTCGTCAGAAGTAACACAAGTGTGACATTTTTGCTTTACTGCTACAATTTGAGCCTCTATTGGGCAAATTTATAAGATATATCAAATCAGGTAACACACAATTCCCATAAAAATAATTAAATCTCTCTTCCATTTGCTCAAGCCAAAAACTGTTTATTTATTACTAATTTTTACCATAGTATTCCTTTTGGTGTCCGGAATACAAAAATATAATAACTGCGTTTTGTTATTTGCAGCTGGCTTTACGCTTGATAACAGTTGTCATGGCAATTTTTTAATGCAAAATGAACATTTTATATTTTTCCAAACGATATTTTTTTAGTTGTAAATGCTTCAGTGAGGGTTAATTTAAAGGCTGATACGGGGAATTTGATTGCAACTAGGCGATGTTTGTCAATCAATCCATCTGGACTAGCAGCAAAGACAGGAAAATCACTTTCGATAAAGAGACCTGCATCTTGAATTTTAGTATTTAGGAGTTTCGAAATATCGTCTTTTGCTACAGGTTTTTTTTTAAATCTATATTGAGTGGCAATACTTTCACAAAATGTAATGTATAATCAATTTTTTAGAATATTGCGATGAGATAAGAACCCTTTTCTTTATATGTTCCATTTTTCCTTTTAATTTTTATATAAACTTCTTACTCCATTTAAAAGAGGAGCTAGTAAAAGAGGTTGCAACGCTCCTCCAGATTGTATGAAAATCATGTTTCTACCTCCCCACGAGTTAACGTAAAGTTTGCTTGTGACGTGATAAACGCGATCGTTGATTTATATTTATAGAAACTTGACCCTGCAATATATTGCACACAATTTCACACAAACACTTTATCTGCACTTTTTAGCAAGGATACCCGATGAGGCGGCTTAAGTTTATGCAATGCTCTCAGCTGTGGCGTAACAAGGATTTGGTGCCCATCCCCCCGCAAAACAAAATTTTGGGCCCGATAAACTTTTGGAAATTCAATGATTAGATACAAGGAAGAAAGTAATATGTGCAATATTTCTTATAATTCTTATAGGTAAACCTCTGATGTATAATTGTAAACAGTAATTAAGAAATAGAAAATTGTTTGAAATTAAAACTGAATGTCTAGGATTATGGAGAATAGTGACTCAAACTTTTACTATACATTTGCGATATGAGATACTGATTTAAAAGACGTGCCATATTTGTGAGACCGCTGGTGTATAGCCCTTTCTTTTATTATTAACTCTAATGCCGAAATAAGAAGTATTATAATAACTTGAGTGATGGATAGTTGCAGATAAATAATGCAAAACTAATTCATAATCATTCAAGCGACGATAGGATTGACGGTACTACAGCGCAGATACTTCCAATTGTTCAATCATGTGTAAAACTGAAATAATTATTTTTGATATATCATGTGTGTAAATATCTATATCAATAAACAATATTATACATTACCATACTGTCTTTTAAGCTATTATTATTTGTTGCATTAACGTTCTGCAGTTAAATTTCTAATTTTATCTTGCACATCCCTAAACTAATATTAAGGGACATGATACCACCAGGTTTTTGTGAAAGAAAGTAGCGGAAATAATTTTTTTTCTCTGCGTTATTATTTATAGCAACTGGAGAAAGTATCCCAATTTAAATGTAATTTACTTTGAGTTTTCAATATTTACTTTTACTTTTAAGAACAGTTATTCATTAGGAACAAATTTCGTTATTGAGAACTCAAATTCTAATAAAATTTAATTCTGTTATTTGCTGTGATCTTTGGCACAATCTGATACATGATATTTCATATGTCAGGGTTTGTGCGGAACTACTTATTTTATTAAATCGTTCAATGTTATTGGAATATGTGTGACGAATAAAGATGTTTAACGCGAACATACATTTACAACTTCTTTAATATTAAAGAGTGAATATCAGTTACAATAAAAATACAAGCTATATTATCATGAATTCTTACTCTACTACATTCTCAACTCAACTATCAACTCCAAAAAACTTACTCTAACAAAAGGTTTTGTTCTTAATATATATATATCTTAACTTAAAGGTGGAGCAAACTTTACACATATTCTATTGGTTGATATTCTGCATAAGGCGTTGACAGGGTGCACTGAGTTTGTGGGGTGGGAATCTTGCCAAATCGACATGTGGCTCGCATATTTTGGGGCCTTTCCTTACTAACAATTTATTGTTTAATTGCGGGTCTCTTGTTGCACTAAAACACTTTAGGGAATAACACATTTTTTCATTAATTTTCCGAGAAACACATTTTTGGGTACCGATGGTTGCTTTACGTTGACTGATGGTCAGTAGATGTCGTGAATGCAATAAAGTAACAAAGGTCTGCAGTGATACTTGTCTAAACTTATACAAATTCCACCCTGAAAATTATGAAAAAACCTGTAAAACTTTGTAAAATTTGCAAATGCAGATGTAAACAATCGGAATTTTTTTGTCGAGACGGAATAGTTGACATGAATTTAATAAATATTGCTTCATGCATAACATGTATCCATGTCATTACAATATTTCGTACAGTTGTTTGACTGCAATTATTCCTAATTTCTAAATCTTCATATGGGTTATATATCCCCAATTTCATTAGAGTCATCAAAATCTGATCAATTCTAGGAATTCTATCTACTTTCCATTTTAAAATGTATTGGTATTCTGCACTATTTAAATAATTAATTAACATTTAAAATGCCCGCTTATTCGGTATTCCTGTGTACATTATAATATGCATTTCAATGTTCATAATTTGAGCAAAACAAAAATTAGGCGACAAAGTTCAAATTTTTGGGCCATGTCAAAAATTTCGTTTTTCAAGAAATATTTCTCGGCACCTGTGGTGGCAGGCAACGGTTGATAATGTTTTGATTGGGCACTCACAGTGGCGGTATCGTAGGTAACTGATATCAGTAGGTCTCTGGTGGAAGGCGACAGTTTTGATCCAGCTGACCCAACCAGCGAGTAAACTTCCTGTGGCTGAGAAATTCCAGTAGGTTTCCTAGTAAAAAAATTAACATTATATTTATTTTCACAGCAATAAATTGATATAAATCATACTTTGTACGATAGAAACGTTCGGCCCCACAATCTCTCCGTGGATTAATAGCAAGAGGGTTTTTTGTGGAACACAACCCTCTTGCTATTAATCCACGGAGAGATTGTGGGGCCATTTTCTCTTAAATCTTGCGCAAAATGGCAAACACAAATGCGTGTGTTGTAGGCAGATTCTCGAGGTAATATTCCAAAAAATATATTATTTAATATTTATGGATAGACTTAAAATAAACCTTATCCTGACCCATTTTGGTTATTCCAGTGCTGTTTCTTGCCTTTATTTGCAGGGAAACGTATAAATTTGCACACTGAAATCTTTCCCGAGTGATTCAAGAATACAACTAGTCGGCATTGTTGAAAATATCAATAAATATCAAATAATTATAAAGCCAACGACAAAAATAGAAAGTGTGGAGGCTTTAAAAGGACCGATTTCCAGCCAAGATCCATAGAGGAAATATAAATTTAATTTTACAAGCAAAATGAATTTAATTTAAGAAACAAGTTGAATTTACTTGAGCAAACAATGAATTTAATATCATAAACGAAATTAACGTTAATTTAACATACAAAAACAAACCAATAACACCACAAAAAATTAATAAACTAATAAATACTAGATACGATTTACAACATGCGCGAACGTGAATGTCAGTATGACAGATCAGGAGTAATTTATACGATTGGTAAACAGGAATATATAAAAATTGAATTATTATTTGAATAATTCCATTATATTGATAACGAAATAAGGATATTATTTTATATTCTTTGATTTTATCTTAATTTCGATTTATTCTATAGCAATTTTTACAATATGAACCATTAATGAAATGAAAATTAAAATAAGACAACTATGTAACTTGTTTCATAAGATATTTTATTGTTTTATATAGTTTCACCCACACAGTGGCATCTTCAGATCTAGTACAAACTTATACACTAACAGGGTATATATATATATATATATATATATATATATATATATATATATATATATATTTATATATATATTTATATATATATATATATATATATATTTATATATATATATATATATATATATATATATATATATATACATATATATATATATATATATATATATATATATATATATATATATATATATATATATATATATATATATATAAATATATATATATATATATATATATATATATATATATATATATATATATATCTATATATATATATATATATATATATATATATATATATATATATATATATGTATCTATATATATATATATATATATATATATATATATATATATATATAAATATATATAAATACATATATATATATATATATATATATATATATATATATATATATATATATATATATATATATTGTAACGTCGTTTCGTACGCGTTACTGGCTTTCCGCACGCTGCGGTAATCTTTGCTCGGGCGCCAATCGGCCGGAGGGGAGAAGTAAGGGAAGGGGCGGAGACGGTGCATGCGGGTTCAGGATAGCTCGGTGGAGGTTATGTCCAGGTTCCGTCATCATTGAATAACTTCAGTTTTTAAACGGTATTTATTTTCGATAAAAAAAACACAGGGTACAACTTAATATACCCTATCGGAGACGGTGTTGTGGATGCTAAAACGTTGGTTAGACACCTAGAGGGAGGTAACAAAAGTTCTACCTTCGCTGGAAACACTCGCGGAATTATAATAAGAAACTACTAGGTAATCCCTTGGTGGAAACGCAGGCAAGACACATGGAGAACAGTTAAATAGTGTTTACCCTCAGTGGACACACCTGCAGTTACTATAATAAGAAACTACTAGGTAATTCCTTGGCGGACACGCCGGCAAGATACCTGGAGAACAGTGGTTACCCTGCACACCTACAGGTACTATAATAAGAAACTACTTGCTAATCTCTTGGCGGACACGCCGGCAAGATACCAGGAGACAGTTACACAGTGGTTACCCTCGGTGGACACACTTGCAGGTACTATAATAAGAAACTACTAGCTAATCTCTTGGCGGACACGCCGGCAAGATACCAGGAGACAGTTACACAGTGGTTACCCTCGGTGGACACACTTGCAGGTACTATAATAAGAAACTACTAGGTAATCCCTTGGCGGACACGCCGGGAGGATACCTGGAGAACAGATAGACAGAGTTTTACCATCGGTGGACACACCTGCAGGTACTATAATAAGAAACTAATAGGTAATCCCTTGGCGGACACGCCGGCAGGATACCTGGAGAACAGATAGACAGAGTTTTACCCTCGGTGGACACACCTGCAGGTACTATAATAAGAAACTACTAGGTAATCTCTTGGCGGACACGCCGGCGAGATACCTGGAGACCAGTTAGACAGAGTCTTACCCTCGGTGGACACACCTGCAGGTACTATAATAAGAAACTACTAGGTAATCTCTTGGCGGACACGCCGGCGAGATACCTGGAGAACAGTTAGACAGAGATTTACCCTCGGTGGACACACCTGCGGGTACTACAGTAAGACTACTAGGTGATCTCTTGGCGGACACGCCGGCGAGATACCTTAAGAACAGTTAAGGCCAGCAATATATATAAATACGGTAGTTAGTTTGTCTCACCGAGTGTTGTGCGGCATCGGTATGATATAAATATCGACGGAGAATTATAAGCGGAGATACGGTGTGTTGATGAACGGTGCGGTCCTTTGCGTCAAGCATACGGTGATCGACTGTGTTTTGATAAGAGATGTAGGCCCTTTTTATATCAATCGGGGTATAGGTGAATACATGAGTAAAACAAAGATTAAACTACTATCCAAACCGATTTTTGGTTTTGACTAGATAACGGACAGAAAATATCGGCAGACACTAGTATTTTTGGTCGATGACCTGCCTTTAACAATTCTTAAAAACAAAAATGCATCGGCCGGGCTCGAACCATAGACCCATTTTTTTTTCATTTTGAAATCATTTTATTTGTTTTTAATTTACATTACATTAATTAATATGGAAACACATGATTGGTTTTATCAGAGCTCTAACTCACAAAAAGGAGTGTTTATCTGTGTATGAGTGTATATTGCGTCTTGTGCTTAAAACATTGTGTTATTGTCTGTTGCATTTTGGTTTACAGTATATTAGTGTTAGGATTGTGTTTTATGGGAAAAGGGGGAACAAAAACCCATTTGAATGCATGGCATTTTTAATAAAACTTATAAACTAGCTTAACTAAATTAAAATTTAACAATACTGATGATTATATGGACATTAAATTTATGCGAAATGTTCTGTATCTGTGGTTGACTCTATTGTTGTATAGTGATGCGTGTTGTGTGTTGCATTGTTGTTGTGTGTCTGTGTTACGCGTTCGGCTCATGGAGGCTTTCCGAAAATATAGGGAGTATCTGGTAGGGGACCTTAATCTTTAATCTATGTGTTGTGTTGTCGTGTCTTAATTTATGTGATATGTTTTGTGAGTGTGTTTGAGTTTAACTGTGTTTTATAAAATTTTTGTGATATTTGTTTTATGTATTGTATTATGTACGGTATTTTTGCGATTTCGTGTAGGTCTGTTAGTCGTATGTATCGTCCAGAGCTGGTGGCCAGTCGTAAGCATTTATTCTGGAGACGTTGCAATGGGATTAGTGCGGTTGCCGAAGCGTTACACCAAACTGGGGCTGCATATGTTAGTATGGGGCGTATGATTGCGGTGTACATGAGGAGTTCATTTTTTGTTGAGAGGGAACTATTTCGTACAAGGAGTGGATAGAGATTTCGGATTACGTATTGGGCTTTTTTAATTGTGTGTGATATGTGTGGGCCAAGTCTTAGTGTTTGGTATAGCTGGGTTCCTAGGTATTTAACCGTGTGTGTGGGCGTTATTTTTACTTTATTATAGGCAGTATAAGTAAGTATTGTAATCATGAAAAATTTCGAACTCGAGATTTTAACGGAAATATACGTTTTGACCTTCCCTGAATCGATTCCAACTATTTTTGGAATGACGTCCACCTGTGTGTGTGTGTGTGTGTGTGTGTGAGTCTGTGTGTGTGTGTGTGTGTGTGTGTGTGTGTGTTCTCTACAGCCTAAACGGTTGAAGCTAAAATTATGAAACTTTAAACTTAAGATTTGCATATGCCTGAGGTGTGCAACTCTTATTTTTGAAAAAAATATTCGAAGCGGAAGTACCTGTTTACTCTAGTCAATTCTTGCATTTTCTGCAATTACTCAAAAATGGGAACAGTTACAGAAAATTTTCATGAACAAAAATTAAAGGTATTTATATTTAGCACAACTTTTGTTTGAATTATTTTTCCAAAAAGAGTAATGGCTTCAAATTAAATTTCTGCTTATTATATATATATTTTTACATAAATCGTTTCATCTGCGCCTGTCAATTATTTAACAAAATAGACTTAAATAATTTGAAGTATGACATTTTATATTGTTTCTAAGAAATATATCTACTGTAAAAGCGAACTAAAAGTTAGAACGAATATTTTAAATTAGAAAAATAATGTAACTACGATATGGTTTAACCCATATGCGGATAAGAAAGTTCGGTGCATGACACTGCAGATATTTTATTTGTATATTTGTAGTGGTGTGATTACTTTGTTTGGTGTGAATTTGTGTGAAAAGGCAATGGTTTCGGTTTTTGTGGTGCTGATTTTAATTTTCCACTTCTCCCAGTAGCGTTGTAATATATCTATGTGTATTTGTAGTTGTTTGTTGGCCACCTGCGCAATAGATGAGTGCGCGTAGATGGCCGTGTTGTCTGCGTACAGAGCCGTATTAGTGTTTTGGAAAGTGGGGAGATCGCTTAGGTATAGGTTAAATAATTTGGGTCCAAGGACGGTGCGTTGGAGGACTCCTGCCATTATGGGCTTACAGGTTGAGAGAGAGTTGTTTATTTTGGTTTGGAAGGATCTGTTGGGTAGATATGAGTGGATAAGTTTTATTAGGTTTGGTGGAGAATGATTATTGATTAATTTGGCCATGAGCCTTGCTACCCAAAGCTTATCGAAAGCTTTTTCGATGTCTAGCAGGGCCATGGCCGTAACTTTACTTTGGTTAAATTGGGTAGCGATATCGGTTGCGATCCTGCATTCTTGCTGTACAATATTGTGCGTAGCCCTAAATCCAAATTGGATGTCGGGGGTAATTTTTCGTCCTGTATCGATATCGTCTACCCGGGATAGGATGACCTTTTCGGTCAGTTTGGAGAGGGTGTTAAGGAGGCTAATTGGTCTATAGTTGCCGACGTGATGAGGATCTTCGTTTGGCTTGAGGATAGGGTGGATTATGGCATTCTTCCATGAGAAATGGTGAAGCTTTATGACGGAATTTATGATGTACGTTAATTGTTCGATGGATTTTTTGGAAAGGTTTTTTAGGATGAGGTTTTCTATGCGGTCTGGTCCGGGAGCTTTGCGATTGGGAAGGGAGCGGATTATCTTGGTGAGTTTTGTAGGGTTTGTAAGGAGTTTTGCGAGGGTTGTATGTGTTGTTTGGTGTGTTGTGTGTGTAGTCGACTACGCAGTCGCGCCGCTACGGCTTACTTATAATATAACATACATCTTAACATATAATTAACGAGGGTTTTTAGCAGAGGACAAACATACTTCGTTACAATATATATATATATATATATATATATATATATATATATATATGTGTGTATAACTTGTGTATAAATGGCGGTTCTTACTCAAAAAAAACCTGAACTTACACCGTTTTTTGCTAGCAAAAACCGTGAAAATGCCCATAAACGAGTACTTTTGCCTTATTTTTACGGTTTTTTGCTAGAAAAACCGTGAAAATGCCCATAAAAGAGTACTTTTGCCCCATTTTTAGTAAAATGTACCAAAAGTGCAATTTGACAAACCTGAACGTATAGACAAATTTCTTCCCTAATAAATGGAGAATAAAAACGAATTAGCGAGTATGCTAAATAGTAGTAATTCACAATTTAGAAAATTGTAAGAGTTGGAGAATAAAACGTACAAAATTGAATATTTTGAGGTAAGTGAAGGAAAGTATGGTGAGCAAATAATAGTATAGAGAATTTTAAAGTATCATTACCTGAACAGTATAATAGATTTATACTATGTATTGAAGAATCAAACAGTAATCCTCCTTGTTTAAAATATAACGGTAAGAAAAAAATAGGTACAAGAGAGATGCATGATATAGAATTTTTTAAACGAATAGTTAAAAATATAAAAAAATAAATATTGAATTTGTTTAAACAAAATAAATATATATATATATATATATATATATATATATATATATATATATATATTATTTAATTTGGAAGGATGGTGAGCAATCGTCATAGTTTAAAATATATCGTAAAATGATATAGAATTTATTTAAAGAAAATAAATTTGACCACAAAAAAGTTTTATTATAAATGCACATAATAGTTGAATATAAGAAATGTCTTACAGAAAATATAAAATTTAATAAACATATACATACAAGAAATATAAAAGTTCATACACATAGTACTAGTTGAATATTTATGCAAGAAAATGTTTTACGGAAAATATAAATATAAAATAAAATTATTCAACATAATATAAATTTAAATAAGTATCACCGCGGTAGTATTACGTGATATAACTAATGTGGTAGGGAGACCTCTTCAGTTATGACATCATTCTGTTTCCACGGTGGTATCTCGTTGAGTACTGGAAATTTATATAAAATTAGACAATAAATATATAAAATATATCAAATATATTAAATATAAAATATATAACTATTTAAATATATAAATATATAACTATTTAACTATATAAATATATAACTATATACATATATAAAATATATAACTATATAAATATTTAACTATATAAATATATAACTTTATAAATACATATATAACATATATACATATTTAAATATATTAAATATATAAATTATTATTAATAATACACACTTGAAGTTGTCATTAAACACTTTATTTCTATTATTCTACTAATTTTCTGCCACTTCTTTTATGAAATGTTATTCAACGATTTTTGGATATGTTCACGCTACAAAGGCATCTTAAAGACTGTTACTAATACAGAATAATCTAGAATACTTCACATTGCATCATAACCGTTCAACTTTTTTTCTTTTAAATATTTCTCAACGCAAAAGTAGTTAAAGTTTTTAATAAACTCGCACTCCTTAATACATATTTGAGCCTCTAATATTTCACCAGATTTAAATGTTAATAGTAAATTATTATAAAAATCATAGCATTTCGTGAATTCAATCATTTTTTCTTTTATATTTAAGAGTTCAGTGCCACACATAAGTAAAGGTGACCCGACAGCGATAACTGATAATAAGGGCATTGCTATCGCTGATAAACTGCTGCCTGTAAATAAAACGTCGCCCAAATGCATACCTAGATTAATTTTACTATAATGTTTATAAGATTTGCGGTAAACATATTTACGTTTTTCAAGATAATCTTCCGTTTAGAACGGGAAAATGTTTCTTTATAAATGAGGAGAAAAGAAGGATCTGGATTTGTAAATAGTTTAATAAATAAGTAACCGCTTGAAGTACATATACCAGGTTATAATTACTGTGGTCCAGGTTCCAAGTCAGAAAAGCGATTAGCAAGTGGTGATAAAGGAGTTAACGGATAAGATAAAGCTTGCCGAGAACATGACATAGCTTATTCTAAATATACAGATGTATACAACAGATATAAAGCTGACTATATATTAGAAAATAAAACATGGAATAGAGTATTAGATAAAAATGCAAGTTTTAAAGAAAATGTCTGCAGTGTCATGCACCAAATTTTCTTATACGCATATGGGTTAAGCCATTTCGTTGTTTCATTATTTTTCGAATTTATAATATTTGATCTTACCTTAAGATCACTTTTACACTAATTATATTTCTTAGAATATATATTAAATGTCAAACTTCAAATTATTTACGTCTATTTTGTTAAACAATTGACAGGCGCAGATGATACGATTTATATAAAAATATATATATAAAAGGCAGAAATTTATCTTGAAACCAGTGTACATTTTGGAAAAAAAAATCAAAGAAAAGTTGTGCTAAATATAAATACCTTTAATTTTTGTTCATGAAATTTTTCTGTAACTCTAACCATTTTTGAGTAATTGCAGAAAGTACCAAAATGACTAGAGTAAACAGGCACTTCCGGTTTGAATATTTCTTTCAAAAATAGAAGGTGCACACTCCACGCATATGCTTATCGTATTTATAAAGTTTCATAATTTAAGCTTCAACCGTTTAGGCTGTAGAGAACATACACACACACATACAGACACACACACATACACACATACACACATACAGACGGACGTCATTCCAAAAATAGTTGGAATCGATTCAGGGAAAGTCAAAACGTATATTTCCGTTGAAATCTCGAGATCGAAATTTTTCATGATTACAATACTTACTTATACTGCGTATAAGAAAGTAAAAATAGCTGCTCGATCAGTTACAAGTATAATGAAAGCGAAACGTAAAATGGGAATGGGTCTTAATTTTTATACTAATAAATCAGTTGAAATGGCAGAAATATTGAGTAAAAGCCAATTAAATAAAATTCAAAAAGCTAAATAGGAAGGAGTAGGAGCTACTATAAAATTATCTGCATCTCAGATAAAAAAAATAAGTCCTCCATCAAAAATACCTATTTCTGTCACAATGTTAATGGCGGCATTACAAATTCTAATTCAAACAATGTACAGGATATTGCAAATCAATTAGCTAATGCAAAAGGCAGTATTGATTTACCAACAACGCAATTATTAAATAGTTTAACAGACAAGAAAGGTGGTGTAATACTTTTGCCAGCAGCACCAATAATAAAAGGATCATGTATAAAATTAGGCGGTGCATTATCTGATATTGCTGTAAAGAATGGCGGCTTTCTTCAATTCGCAATTCCAGCTGTAATGACATTAATTAAAGGTGCATTAGTCGCTCTAGGAACAGGTGCAATGTTGCAAGCAGGTAAAAAGGTAGGCGAGAAGGTTTTTGGTAATGGGATGTATATAAGCGATCCTGCATATAATAAACAAAAACGTGAAGGAAAATTTAAAAAAAATTAATACCAGCGAGACCATTGTCAAATATAGAAATATTGAAATAAGCTAAAGAGTTAAGACTTCCATATTTTAGAGGTGTATTTATGGATGACACTTTGCCTAAACTAATTAACAAGAATAAATCAGGTATAGTTAACTTAGATTCTAATTCGGGATCAGGTACTCACTGGGTAGGTTATATAAATATTGAAAATAAAGTTTACTATTTTGATAGTTATGGAAACGTAAGCCCAAAAATAATATTAGTAAAGTATTTTAATAAGGCTGAAATATATTATAATTATGACAGACAACAGTCATATAGTGAAACAAATTGTGGAAAGTTATGTATAGAATTTATATATAATTTCTTTTATAATAAATGGGTACACTCACATTAGATAATATATATACTATATACTACATATATATATACTCTGCTAGGAAAACATTCTGGTACTTTGTTTTACTCATTTCTTGTTCATAGAAACAACCTTCTATTAATTTATTTTTATAGTCCTTAATATGATATGTAATAGGGTCAGAATATATTATTTTACAAACGGTAAATATTTCATTCGACCAATTTGGTGTATAACCTTTCGCAAAAATAGTTTTATACCTTGATATTCTTACTTTGTCATTTATTTTAAACTTGGGAGGTTTAGTAGGTACTGTTTGAGCAAAAAATTTTTTTATAGATTTCTCATATTCTTTCATTGAGCCTTGTACAGGTGTCATTTTAATTGTGCTATGTATAGTATTGTTATATTCTTCTACTAATTGAGGTAGCAATTCGAACCATTTGTAATTACCGTTTACAGTGAATCTCTTCCACATTTTTTCTTTAAGTGTCCTGATAAATCGTTCAGCAACAGATGCTTTTACTTCAGAGTATGTTGAATAATGATTAATTTTATTGTCATGCATTAATTGCTGAAAGATTTTATTATAAAATTCAAGTCCACGGTCAGTTTGTAGATGTATTGGACTGCGGTTAGTTATAATCGATTTAAATGCTTTAGATACACTTTCCACAGTTTTAGTTTTAATTGGAATAGCCCATGCAAATTTAGAAAATACATCAATAACTGTCAAAATATGTTTATATCCTTTATCCTGATTTTTAATCATTTCAAATAAATCAGCCTGCGATAAATCATCAATTGATATTGTTAAAACTATACGTCTCTGAAAAATATGCCTTAATGGTTTATGTATTTCCTCCGCGATATCTTCTTTAATACCATCACCTATATTTTTTTTGTTATAAATGAACATTTATTAGTATTACAAACTACACATTCCCCTTTTAACATTGGCTGACCTTTTTTAGATGTTATTCTAGTCGCATTCTAAGTACCAGTCTTTGTCTTACATTTAACACAATACTCACTCATTTATTACATAAGAAATCTACTGATGCGTAATAATTAATTAAACACTTATATTGGCCCATGAAACATTATCAGTACTTAAAAATTGTTTAAATCTAAGTTTTTCACGTTTTTTAAACTCGAAGCCATCCGGTAATGTTTTAAGTTCTCTATCATTAACATGTTTTTCACTGCATGCACCTTCTGGGAATATTGTTAACTTTTCAATTTTTATGTTAAATGGTAGACGATAAATAGTATCATTAGATATACTATATTCACTTATATAGAAACCGTCTTCATCAAATTTGTTATATCGTAATTGAATTGGTATTGACAGCCGTTTAAATTGATTTTTAATATGATTATCCAATTCTCTAAATATAGTGTTAAGGCTCTGATTTATCAAAGACTTCGTATTTTCATTAATTAATTTACCCATATCATTTGTTTTAATTTTTATGTCACTTTCAATTTTTATCATACCATCAAATACTAATTGGTCAACATAATAATGTTCACATGCATCATTCACATTATCAGACATTCCCACATTACATAATTTCTTGTTTTGTATATCATAATGACCATCATCTGTTAACTTAAACCCTATTCCAGGAACACCTTTAACATTATTACTTTCAAGATATTCATCACTATCTCCAAATTTATTTAGTACCATTTAAGAGTAAAAAAATTAATACCGCTACCATACCTCTCATGTAATTCCTCCTCTATATTGGTTATTTCATTTTGAACGTTATCGTAACCAGCTAGTTTTTCCACTTTTAGATAATCTAAGCGATCTTGTAATTCTTTAGGATCATCCCAATACACATATTCTTTTTCTTTTGTATTATATTTTTTAAATAAACCTCTCCCAGATGACGTTGATGGTATAGGTCTATTTTTATCAAATTCAGCTTGTTGCTTGGTCTTTGGTGACGATGTATATATAGGTGCACCTCTAAAGTTATTATAATCTTGCCACATAGGTGATATTAGTTGTTTATATTTATCAGAACTAGATCTTATCTGACGTGTAGGTTGATCATACATATGCAATGCCCTTGTCAGAAATAAAATTTCTCTATAATTTGTATAGTCAGCTACATGTGCATTTTTAAATTTATTCTAATCTTCGGAAGGTGGTTGTTTCAATGTTAAGAAAATCAATATATTCTCATTTTTTGGATATTTCTTATTTTGTTGTTCAGTGTTGTTCTATAATATAATATGATCTTCATCGAAATCTATTTTATAACCATTAAATAACAAATCTCTCGATTTATTCATCTTTTGCCCCATTCTATAACCATGTTCAGTTTTATGACTAATTCCGTAAGTTGTGTCTCTCTCATTTTGTTGTTGAATCCGCGACATTCGCGTTATTAGCATGACGCTCTAACCAACTGAGCTAATGGGCCTGTATTAGTGAATGTTTGGGTACTGCTGTCGCAGAAAATTGTACTAAGGTAAATAGGTAGGCGAGAAGGTTTTTGGTAATGGGATGTATATAAGCGATCCTGCATATAATAAACAGAAACGTGGAGGAAAATTAAAAAAAAATTGATACCATCGAGACCAATGTCAAATATAGAAATATCGAAATATGCTAAGGAGTTAAGACTTCCATATTTTAGAGGTGTATTTATGGATGACACTTTGCCTAAACTAATTAACAAGAATGAATCAGGTATAGTTAATTTAGATTCTAATTCGGGATCAGGTACTCACTGGGTAGGTTATATAAATATTGCTAATAAAGTTTACTATTTTGATAGTTATGGAAACGTAAGCCCAGAAATAATATTAGTAAAGTATTTTAATAAGGCTGAAATATATTATAATTATAACAGACAACAGTCATATAGTGAAACAAATTGTGGAAAGTTATGTATAGAATATATATATATAATTTCTTTTATAATAAATGGGTATACTCACATTAGATAATTATAAAAATTTTAATCAATCTATTTTAATTAGTAATTATTTCCCCCCACTAGATTTATCAGATGGTAGATATGAATTGTGTCTGAAAAGTTTAAAAATATTATTTACTATTCCAAATGTATCAGAAAAATTAAAAAATAATACTTTTACTTATATTAAAGAGGGTGTTAGTAAAACAATTAAAATTGATGATGGTACATATAGATATAAAGACTTGAAAGACATACTAGAAGAAATTATCGGTATAAGTTTCACATTAAAACCAAATGACAATACTATGAAAAATATGATTAAAAGTATTTATACCATCGACTTTACAACATATAACTCAATAGGACCATTGCTGGGATTTAATAAAAGGGTACTAGAGCCAAACATACTGCACATGTCTGATAACACTTTGGATATATTTCCTGTTAAGACTATGTGTGTTCAAATATTACAAGAGGATGGTATATCGGCTCGACAGAAACTAGTACAATATATGAATTTTTTCTAAAAGTAAGACCTGGATATGATATAATTGCGCAACCTATTAACTTGGCATATAATCCACTAATATTAAATAAAATAGATAAATTGGAATTAAAACTAATAGATCAAGATGATAATTTAATAGACTTTAGAACTGAACCTTTGTTAATACCTATACATATAAGAAAAACGTAATATTTTTTTCTATATAAATGGAAACAGCAATATTTGATTATTCTATTAATGAGCGAGTACATAAACCACCTATCCAGCGTTACTTATATATAAAATATTTACCTATAATAGTAGGTAGAATTAATACACCAAATTCATTTACAGAGATTAAAGTACCCAATCAGGATGTTATTTATGATACTGCAAACAGTAATCTTGTAATAGCCGGTCAGATTATAGGCAAAGGTACCCCACTGGCATTTGCTAATTATAAGATGATTCAATTTGTTCAAAATGGTATAATGCATCTCTATTCGTAAATAAAATATTTAATATCCTGTAAAGAAGTAGAAGTAGTTATTGCTCCAGGTTATACAACAACAATTAAAGGTTTAACTACTTTTAATAAACAAGACATGTTTGATGGCTGGGGCACTCAGAATATTTTATATGAAAAGGGATATTTTTCCATTACTCTAAAAAATATTTTCGGTGTATTTGAAACATATAATAAAGCTATTTTACGTGTAGGTCAGGAACTACAACTACTTAGAGCAACCGATGATTCAAATTGTTTATTAGCACCTGTGATATTAAGAGACAATTTGCAAATTAATATTTCAGAAGTATATTGGAGTATGCCACTAGTAATTCCCACACAAACAAATAGAAATTAGTAATCTTATAGCTTCAAACCAACAGCAAATAATAAATTATAATTCATGGACTTATGAATGTAATCCTACAATTCCTAAAGATGTGATGAAATATACATGGCGAGTAGCAACCCTAGCAAAACGTCCAAAAATATTTTATCATAGCGTTTTCTAAAAATCGTGATACAGATATAACTGTAGATCATTCAAAATTAGATTTTATTGACCTGCATGATATAAAAGCATTATTAAGCAACGATGGCTATCCACAAGAAAACTTAATGTAAGATACTGACCACAATGACTATAGTAGTGTATACACAATGTTTAAAAACTTTCAAATGACATATTTCCTTAATAACAAACATATTAATGCACCTATTGTTTCTAAATATGAGTTTAATAAAAACTACCCAATATTTGTTATAGATTGTTTATATCAAAACGAGACCATAAAGGAATCAATTACAGATGTAAAGATTGACTTTCAGTTTAATAAAAAGTTTCCAGAAAATACTATTGTACACTGTCTGATAGTAAGTGATACAAATATAAAATATAGTAGCTTGACAAACACGGTAGTAAAAGACTTTTAATAGCTAATAAATGGAATTTAAAATTAAAAAAGTAGGAAAAGGTTTAGAGATTATAACTATAGAAGAAGAGCAACAAAATAGATATAAATATTTCCCCAACACTATAAGATGTATAATATGTGGACCATCAAATTGTGGTAAAACAAACATTATATTACAAATGTTAACAGATGCGCATAACGGTTTAATATATCAAAATATATATGTTTATTCAAAATCATTACATCAACTAAAATACAAATATCTTGAAGAGTTTGTAAATGAAATGAATAGTCATTTGAAAAATCGCATAGGCTTTTTGTTCACTATGGGTATGTTATATTTATTATCAACAGGATAGTTGGATGTATCAAGGTGATCTATCATATGTTTCATGTCTTCATAAAAGTCTTCCGTGATAATATTAAAATATAGGAATCCGTATCTTGATAGAGTAACTCTATATTATGCTTATATTTTTGTTTCATAATATTATAATGGAAATCATACATTAACTCTTTTGATATATCTAATATAGACAAACCAATGTAAATTAGTTTTTTGAATGTTATTTTAGTTTTATTCATATGTATGGCCGTTACAGAGCGTTCATAGAGAACGGACGTGTTTCTTAAAAAAATTTCTAGCGGATGGTATTCAATCAAATATTCAAAAAATTCTGTGTCCAGCATAAAGTGTTCGCGTAATTCGCGTGATCATCGTAGTGCAAAGACGTGATGGCTGTGAAAATAGTGAATCAAAACTTTGAAAAGCGAGGCTACGATCGTAGCTGCCGAAAAGTACGAACCAGTCCGGGTGTGGCGTACCCATACTCGGACTCAACATGAACCAACCCAGCGGCGCACATTCTGCAGCGACCCAAATAATACAAACAATAAATCAACAATCCATCGAACAAATGTCTCAAATTGAGAGATCTCAGATATTCATACAACCAACCACATACATACAAGATGCAAGCTCATCAAGTACCCCGACATCGACACCACCACAAAGGAGACCAGAAACCTCTTCTGACGAATACCCAAGACCACAAAAACAGTATCAACCAATAACTAGAAGAAAAATCCAGACCTTGGCTAGTAGCAGGCCATATTTAACATATCGTCCTATTCAGAAATCAAGCAAATCTACAGATGGAATAGCAACCTCAAACCGTTTCGACGTACTATCAAACTATAATAGTGAGGAAATGGAGCACGAAAACAATAATCATGGCCAAAAACAACACCCAACCTATAAAATGCAACAACCAACAACACATGATCAAACTGTAGAGCGAAAACCACCACCAATATTTGTGCCAGCCATAAGTGATATAACGGCAATGACTCAACTAATAAAGTCATTCACAAACGCTGATGATAAGTTCGTATGTAAAACAATAAACGGTAACATGAAAGTCATGGCCAATAACGGAGAAACATACAGCAAGATTGTCCAAGGCCTAAAGTCAAAAAGCATCGACCACCACACATATCAATTAAAAGAAAACAGAGCGTTTAGAGTTGTGCTGCGTCACCTACACCACACAACTGATATGGAAGTTATAAAAGAAGACCTAGAAATGAAAGGACATAAGGTTAAAAACATTCACAACATAAAACTTCGCGTCACCAAGCAACCCCTATCATTATTTTACATCGACATAGAACCAGCCAAAAATAACAAAGATATCTACGAAATCAAGAAACTAGGTAGCGCAATTATACAATTTGAACCCCCACACGTCAAAAGAGAAATTATTCAATGCAAACGCTGCCAAAGATACGGGCATTCCAAATCTTACTGTTTCCGACCATTCAGGTCCATAAAATGTAGCGAGACTTTCACAGGAATACATGAACGCCAAATAAAGGAAGATGACCTCCCAGTATGTGCGTTATGTGAAGGGAACCATCCAGCGAACTACAAGGGCTGCCAAGTATATAAAGATATACGGGAACGAAAATTTGTCCCGTTACGAAACAAAAACTGGAACAAAGAAACAACGCAAGCAACCGAAAAGGAAAACGAGCCTCCACCAATTACACCCTCACACGCGCTTCAACCGGGATTCTCCTACGCAAATGCAGCAAGTAACCGCGAAAAAAACCAAACAATAGAAAACAGCACATCAAACAACCTAAATGAAACGATGAATCTCATGATCACAGAAATGCGAGCCTTCATGAAGCAACAATCCGAACAAATTTCAACGCTTATGAACTTGTTGTCGACAGTTATCAATAAAATAAAATAATAATACACTTCCTGAAAATCGCAGCATGGAACGCAAACGGCTTGGCTAATCATAACCAAGATATTCGCGCATTTATAAATACAAACGAAATATACATAATGCTAATATCCGAAACACATTACACAGAGAGAAGTTATTTAAAAATTTCTCATTACTCAATATATGACACAAAACATCCAGATGGAACTGCACATGGAGGATCCGCAATTATAGTAAGGAATAACCTTCCTCACTACGAAATGATGCAATTTCAAACGGAAAAAATTCAATCGACCGCCATCACAGGCGAAACCTGGATTGGACCGATGACAGTAGCGGCAATATACTGTCCACCAAGACACAGCCTAACCGACGACGAATATAAAGAATACTTCCAAACACTGGGGCAGAGATTTCTGGCGGGAGGAGACTATAATGCGAAACACCCAAATTGGGGCTCAAGACTAACCAATCCAAAAGGAAGGAAACTTAACAAAACCATTAACGAAAATAACCTTAACTACCTCTCAACCGGCGAACCAACTTACTGGCCGACTGACAGATGCAAAATACCCGATCTTGTGGACTTCTTCGTTACAAAAGGAATCCCAGATAATCATATGAAAGTATATTCAAGTCTGGACTTAAACTCTGATCATTCCCCAATTATTGCCATGGTCAGCTCCTCATCTACTACCATCCAGAAACCACCTACGGTGCACAATTATAATACCAACTGCAAAGAATTTTAAAAAATAATAGAAGAAAATATTTTTCTCAACATCCCACTAAAAACACCCGACGAAATAGAAAGGACAACAGAAAATTTTGCCAGTCTAATTCAGAAAGCAGCATGGTCAGCAACTCCAAAAACAAAACCACGAGAAAAGCAATTTGAAATTATACCAATGCAAATCAAAGAACTGATAGCAATCAAGAGGAAAACAAGAAGAAAATGGCAAAATTCTCGCCAGCCCGCAGATTAGACCAGACTTAATATAGCCAATAGAGAATTAAAAGGCGCGCTCCAAGAATTAAAAAATTCACATTTTGAGGAATATGTGAAAAACTTAACACCTACAGCAACAACAGACTACTCACTATGGAAGGCAACGAGGCGGCTTAAAAGACCCAAAACATCGGTTCCTCCAATCAGAAAATCAGACGGAAACTGGGCCCGTAGCCCTAAAGAAAAAGCAGAAACTTTTGCAGAGCATCTGCAAAACGTTTTCCAACCATTCCCACCAGGTAACATTGCTAACGAACGAATCATCTCAAACTTTCTCGAGGAGCCTGGGCAACAATCAACAACAATAAAGGCCTTCACTGCCAAAGAAATCTTACTTTGCATTCAAAAAGAACTTAAAGAAAAGAAAGCCCCAGGGTTCGACCTTATAACAGTTCGCACATTAATATAACTACCAAAGAAGGGACTGATGATACTCACTGCAATCTTTAATGCAATTCTAAGAATCGGACACTTTCCCGCCCAATGGAAAGTCGCCGAAATAGTAGTAATACCTAAACCAGGCAAAGACCCAAGAGAACCGGCCTCATACAGACCAATTAGCCTACTCCCAATTACCTCCAAATTATTCGAGAAAATGTTACTTAAACGAATCAAACCAATCTTAATAGGAGAGAATATTATTCCAGACCACCAAATTGGTTTCAGAAACCACCATGCCACAATTGAACAAGTCCATAGAGTAACTAACGTCATCAGAAACTGTCTCAAAAATAAAGAATACTGCTCGGCTGCATTCCTCGATGTCAGCCAAGCATTCGATAAAGTCTGGCATGACGGTCTTCTCTTCAAACTGAAAAACCTCATGACCTCAAAAATATTCAACATCTTGAAATCCTACCTGTCCGATAGATATTTCTTAGTAAGATTTCAAGGCGAACATACCAAACCGTTCTCCGTCAAATCTGGCGAACCACAGGGCAGCGTCCTGGGGTCAATGATGTACACTATATTCACAGCCGACCTACCAACAAGCGCCAGAACAACAATAGCGACCTTTGCGGACGATCATTCTATCTGTTAATAGCGATCCAAATGCAGCATCAGAACATCTATAAGATAATCTCAACCTAGTTCACGACTGGTGCCAAAAGTGGAGAATTCAATTAAACACAAATAAATCAAATCAAGTAACATTTACATTAAGCAGACAAACATGTCCAGCAGTCAATCTCAACGGCGCAAGACTACCCCATGTCGAGGCAGCGAAATATCTTGGAATGACACTATACCGACGACTAACGTGGCGCAACCACTTAGAGGCAAAAAGAAAACAACTCGGCATCAAAAGAAAACATATGTGGTGGCTCATAGGCAGGAAATCGCAACTACCAATGGAAAACAAACTGCTGCTCTATAAAGTTATTCTAAAACCCATTTGGACATACGGGATCCAATTATGGGGTATAGCCAGCAAATCTTCCACCGCAGTATAACAGCGGTTCCAATCAACTACTCTGCGCATGATTGCAAACGCCCCATGGTACGTTACCAATGACACTCTTCACCACGACCTAAAGATGCCAACGGTTAAAGAAGAAATCAAACGATTCAGTGCTAAATACCAACTACGACTAGAACACAACCCAAACTCACTTGCAGTGAATTTGCTCGACAATAGTGAAACCACCTACAGGCTCAAAAAACGCCACGTTCTAGACCTGGCAAACTAAGTGTAATAATGCATTGCGTGAGTGAAAAATTTAAACAAGTACAGTGAGTAACACCGCTGGGTGTTAACTCTCTCATGTTAAATGCGTCATCAACAAATTAGTTTATAGTTCAAGCGAACTGATTACTAATAAGACCCAGTTAAGAGAGAAATATATATATATATATATATATATATATATATATATATATATATATATATATATATATATATATATGTATGGCCACAAGATTTTCAGTAAAGATGTTTCTATGTTTAAAGTTAGGTTTGCTTATAAGCTTTTCACTTTTTTTAGCATTTGGATATAGTATTATGTTTTCATATTTTCTAATGTTTTCCATAGACTTTCCAAATATGCTGTTATTAATTAATTTATAAAAGTCCTTTTCGAATTCACCACTTGCTTTCTTTCTCATTTCCGTATTCAAGTCTATATAATTCTTTAACCAATAAGATTGTCTAAAACTTATTTTTCTGTGTACCTGTTTTAATACCATTCCCTTTGATAGATATTGTTTCAAGCTTCTACAATGTAAAACATATCTTTTTTTGTCATCCAATGTAGTTAGTAATTTACATTGATTAGATCCTGGTGGATTTTTTGATTCGGGTGCCAGTGGTAAATCTTTATGTAAATCATGTAACTCCATGGGATATTGTAAATCAACTTCGGCAATATATCCTTCATTTGCATCACCCGCTAGATTTAAATTAATATTTTTACTGGCCCATTCAAAACCTGCATATGGCATCTTCTGCGACATTGCCCAACCATATAAATTATTGGCATCTTAATACATTAAATAATTAGATGATTTTGCGGGGTCATAATCTTCCATGTATTTATTATTTGCCTTTACAAACCGTTTACAACATTGTGCTATTCCTCCTCAAATACCTTTTTCAATCATTAAAGTCATTTTATAGTCAGATATTAAGTCTAATGCCTGTTTTGTATATTTTAACATTGCATCCCATGTTAGTCCAGGTGTTGTAAAGTACCATGCTGGGTCTAATTTGTATAAATTGTTGAATATTAATCTGAAATTCTCAAATATATCCGCCAACAATAATACATCTATTTTTACATACAAGTCATGAAGGTCTCCTAGACTTTGCATATTAAATTTATTCCACACATTTAATGCATGTTCATAGTCCGTATCACTTATGTTTGAATCGTATAGTTCGCTATAAAATTCCGATTTAGGTGGAACACTTGTCTCTGTAAATCTTGACCATGAATCCATGTATTCATGGCAATATGCTAGTTTCTTAGTTAAATAGTCAACCTCATCTTCTTTAAAGTATTTAGTCAATGATGTTTTTTGTTCTTTTTTTAAATTCTTTGCAAGATTTTCCAAACCACTTGACATAAATTTAAATGAATCCACAAATCTAATTTGTAGATCATCTGTATGTTTAGTATAACTTATATACCGTTCTTCATTACATGGGATTAAATCTAATTCTTGGTCATTATTAGCAAGTTCTTTGATAAATAAATGCGAATCGTAACTGGACAAGTTATGGAAAAATACAGGCACAAATTTAGGAGTTTGGCATTTTAAATTGCAAGTATTACAAAGAGGAGCTATATATTTTCCAGTCAAATGATCATGTTGGCGTACTTTTTTATTTTCTTCTGTATACCTACACCCAAATAAAGTACAATTATTATTAGTATTATATTGTTCTATTTTTGTATTGGTAAGAGGTAACATTTCCTCAATTTCATCATAATAGTTACCAATTTCTTCTATTTCTTGTCTAATTCTATCCATAAATACTTTTGCGGCATTAGGACCTCTATATACAACAGGCGGATTATATTCTTTATGTATGTATTTTATATAATAACGAAAACCTAAAGGTACATGTTTTCCGTATGTATGTGTGTATGATTTGTTATTTGATGGTGCACATGTTTGAATTTTTTTTGTTAGACATTCAAAGTCTGCAAATATAACAAATGGAACTTTTATTGTATTTCTATAATTTTTAAACTGTATTTTCTCAGTTTCACTTGGCATAATTAATTTTACTGAATTTTTGGTTTTACAATCAACTTCGTGAATGTTTAAATTATAGTCTGAATTAAAAAATAATAAACATCTGTGAATAGCGATCCAAATGCAGCATCAGAACATCTACAAGATAATCTCAACCTAGTTCACGACTGGTGCCAAAAGTGGAGAATTCAATTAAACACAAATAAATCAAATCAAGTAACATTTACATTAAGCAGACAAACATGTCCAGCAGTCAATCTCAACGGCGCAAGACTACCCCATGTCGAGGCAGCGAAATATCTTGGAATGACACTATACCGACGACTAACGTGGCGCAACCACTTAGAGGCAAAAAGAAAACAACTCGGCATCAAAAGAAAACATATGTGGTGGCTCATAGGCAGGAAATCGCAACTACCAATGGAAAACAAACTGCTGCTCTATAAAGTTATTCTAAAACCCATTTGGACATACGGGATCCAATTATGGGGTATAGCCAGCAAATCTTCCACCGCAGTATAACAGCGGTTCCAATCAACTACTCTGCGCATGATTGCAAACACCCCATGGTACGTTACCAATGACACTCTTCACCACGACCTAAAGATGCCAACGGTTAAAGAAGAAATCAAACGATTCAGTGCTAAATACCAACTACGACTAGAACACAACCCAAACTCACTTGCAGTGAATTTGCTCGACAATAGTGAAACCACCTACAGGCTCAAAAAACGCCACGTTCTAGACCTGGCAAACTAAGTGTAATAATGCATTGCGTGAGTGAAAAATTTAAACAAGTGCAGTGAGTAACACCGCTGGGTGTTAAATCTCTCATGTTAAATGCGTCATCAACAAATTAGTTTATAGTTCAAGCGAACTGATTACTAATAAGACCCAGTTAAGAGAGAAATATATATATATATATATATATATATATATATATATATATATATATATATATATATATATATATGTGTATGGCCACAAGATTTTCAGTAAAGATGTTTCTATGTTTAAAGTTAGGTTTGCTTATAAGCTTTTCACTTTTTTTAGCATTTGGATATAATATTATGTTTTCATATTTTCTAATGTTTTCCATAGACTTTCCAAATATGCTGTTATTAATTAATTTATAAAAGTCCTTTTCGAATTCACTACTTGCTTTCTTTCTCATTTCCGTATTCAAGTCTATATAATTCTTTAACCAATAAGATTGTCTAAAACTTATTACTCTGTGTACCTATTTTAATACCATTCCCTTTGATAGATATTGTTTCAAGCTTCTACAATGTAAAACATATCTTTTTTTGTCATCCAATGTAGTTAGTAATTTACATTGATTAGATCCTGGTGGATTTTTTGATTCGGGTGCCAGTGGTAAATCTTTATGTAAATCATGTAACTCCATGGGATATTGTAAATCAACTTCGGCAATATATCCTTCATTTGCATCACCCGCTAGATTTAAATTAATATTTTTACTGGCCCATTCAAAACCTGCATATGGCATCTTCTGCGACATTGCCCAACCATATAAATTATTGGCATCTTAATACATTAAATAATTAGATGATTTTGCGGGGTCATAATCTTCCATGTATTTATTATTTGCCTTTACATACCGTTTACAACATTGTGCTATTCCTCCTCTAATACCTTTTTCAATCATTAAAGTCATATTATAGTCAGATATTAAGTCTAATGCCTGTTTTGTATATTTTAACATTGCATCCCATGTTAGTCCAGGTGTTGTAAAGTACCATGCTGGGTCTAATTTGTATAAATTGTGGAACACTTGTCTCTGTAAATCTTGACCATGAATCCATGTATTCATGGCAATATACTAGTTTCTTAGTTAAATAGTCAACCTCATCTTCTTTAAAGTATTTAGTCAATGATGTTTTTTGTTCTTTTTTTAAATTCTTTGCAAGATTTTCCAAACCACTTGACATAAATTTAAATGAATCCACAAATCTAATTTGTAGATCATCTGTATGTTTAGTATAACTTATATACCGTTCTTCATTACATGGGATTAAATCTAATTCTTGGTCATTATAAGCAAGTTCTTTGATAAATAAATGGGAATCGTAACAGGACAAGTTATGGAAAAATACAGGCACAAATTTAGGAGTTTGGCATTTTAAATTACAAGTATTACAAAGAGGAGCTATATATTTTCCAGTCAAATGATCATGTTGGCGTACTTTTTTATTTTCTTCTGTATACCTACACCCAAATAAAGTACAATTATTATAAGTATTATATTGTTCTATTTTTGTATTGGTAAGAGGTAACATTTCCTCAATTTCATCATAATAGTTACCAATTTCTTCTATTTCTTGTCTAATTCTATCCATAAATACTTTTGCGGCATTAGGACCTCGATATACAACAGGCGGCTTATATTCTTTATGTATGTATTTTATATAATAACGAAAACCTAAAGGTACATGTTTTCCGTATGTATGTGTGTATGATTTGTTATTTGATGGTGCACATGTTTGAATTTTTTTTGTTAGACATTCAAAGTCTGCAAATATAACAAATGGAACTTTTATTGTATTTCTATAATTTTTAAACTGTATTTTCTCAGTTTCACTTGGCATAATTACTTTTACTGAATTTTTGGTTTTACAATCAACTTTGTGAATGTTTAAATTATACTCTGAATTAAAAAATAATAAACATCGATCGCAGAGATACTTTGAAATTTTATAATTAGATAATTGAGATCCCACTAATCGTGACATACCTTTTATCCAGCAATTGTGACTATTCTTATCGTCCTTTATATATAACAAGTCTATATGTTGATCTTTCTTGTACTGGAAATATTGTTCCTTGCTCATCAAAAGAAAATACTTTTACAGAGTTATTACTCTGCCTTTCAAATTTACTAATATCTTTCAGTGCCATAGGAAATCGAATACCATTAAACATTGTTTTAACTTGATCTATATATTTATTATAGGTTGTTAAACTACAAGTATTTATATCTACTGGATGTAAGAATGATAATAATGACCACATAAAACATTTGTCGTCGTTATTTTCCACATTTACAACTGCTTTCTTGTCTTGTATCCATTTTGGTAGTGCCACATGAGAAGATCCACGTAATGGAACATAGTTATTAATTCGCAGCTCTATAGAATTTACACTATATAAAACCAAACCGGATCCCTTTCTTTCAAATTCCTCCACTTCCGCAAGTAATTTTTCTTCTGCTTCAGCATAGTATTCTTCTAGGTCTGTACTATCAAAAATGGCTACATTGCGTGTTTTAAAATTTTGTTCTTCAATAATTTCATATTCAATGTCAAGCTGCTTATAATTACAAATTAATTTCAAGTTTACCTTAAGATTATTATCAAACAACTTTTCTTGTATTTTATTTAATAAAGTATATTTTATAGACGCGAGAAATATTAAAGGGTCTCTTATGTTAGTATTATTATTTATATGATATGTGGCCAACCTATTTTGAAATGCAGTTTCAATCTCTACAATTCTACAACTTCATTTAAATAAATGTTTATTACTTCTATAATGTTCTGCACGTTTTTCTGGATCATAATATGTACTACAACCTTCACATTTCACTTTTGCAATTCTGATAGGCTTAGGTGCACTAAGTAAATCATCTTCAAACGGAAATCTATTTAAAAGAAATATTAATTCAGGTTTATTCATTCTATAATAACCATTAATACCATTTTGTTTACACATCTGTCGTAATTCTTTAATTGTGTTGATCATTTGTTAATATTTTCGTAAATGTACATTTTTAGACTTGTGACTACGAAGATATGATTTTACAACAAATCTTCCACATTCACATTCCACTTTTTCTCTAAGTTTATTTTTATTTGTGAAATAATAATTACTCATACAAGTTTTGCATCTTGCATTATATTCCTCTTTATTTTTATGAAAATTATTAACGTCTTTACTAATATTGCAAACACTACAAATTTTTGTCATTTATTAATAAAAAAAATCCGTATTTGTAAAAGTCTTTAATTTTACTTTTCTTACATCTTCTTTAACGATATAATCTTCATTATTTATTGCTTCCCTTATTTCTCTATTAGCGTAATTATCTAGAAAGTCTTTCTATAAACGGTAATATTCAAGTTTTCTATGTTGTGTGAGCGGTTCGACCAATAATTTACAAATATAATATTTATGACTTATAGATCTATCTGGAACTGACTTATACATATAAGAAAGAAAATATGTATATTTTTCAACAAAAATTTGTTGATAATTTGCATTAAAACCATATTCATTGTGATTTTACGAAATATTTGATTTTATTACATGGCTTTGTAAAATATTTTTTATTTGATTTATTTATTATATAGAACCCACAATTGTCACAAGAAGGTATTTAATCCTTTCTTGTAAATGCACACTCTAAACATTCTCTACATATAAAATAATCTGGACCATCCATTTATAACAAAATAAATTTGTTAATTTATTACAGCATCTTTTTCTATCCATGTATTATGAGTGTTATCAAAACCTAACCATTTAACAAACACTTAATTACCTTTACGTCTTATTACTTACTCTGCTAGGAAAACATTCTGGTACTTTGTTTTACTCATTTCTTGTTCATAGAAACAACCTTCTATTAATTTATTTTTATAGTCCTTAATATGATATGTAATAGGGTCAGAATATATTATTTTACAAACGGTAAATATTTCATTCGACCAATTTGGTGTATAACCTTTCGCAAAAATAGTTTTATACCTTGATATTCTTACTTTGTCATTTATTTTAAACTTGGGAGGTTTAGTAGGTACTGTTTGAGCAAAATATTTTTTTATAGATTTCTCATATTCTTTCATTGAGCCTTGTACAGGTGTCATTTTAATTGTGCTATGTATAGTATTGTTATATTCTTCTACTAATTGAGGTAGCAAATCGAACCATTTGTAATTACCGTTTACAGTGAATCTCTTCCACATTTTTTCTTTAAGTGTCCTGATAAATCGTTCAGCAACAGATGCTTTTACTTCAGAGTATGTTGAATAATGATTAATTTTATTGTCATGCATTAATTGCTGAAAGATTTTATTCTAAAATTCAAGTCCACGGTCAGTTTGTAGATGTGTTGGACTACGTTGATGCGTAATAATTAATTAAACACTTATATTGGCCCATGAAACATTATCAGTACTTAAAAATCGTTTAAATCTAAGTTTTTCACGTTTTTTCAACTCGAAGCCATCCGGTAATGTTTTAAATTCTCTATCATTAACATGTTTTTCACTGCATGCACCTTCTGGGAATATTGTTAACTTTTCAATTTTTATGTTAAATGGTAGACGATAAATAGCATCATTAGATATACGTATATATAAACCGTCTTCATCAAATTTGTTATATCGTAATTGAATTGGTATTGACAGCCGTTTAAATTGATTTTTAATATGATTATCCAATTCTCTAAATATAGTGGTAAGGCTCTGATTTATCAAAGACTTCGTATTTTCATTAATTAATTTACCCATATCATTTGTTTTAATTTTTATGTCACTTTCAATTTTTATCATACCATCAAATACTAATTGGTCAACATAATAATGTTCACATGCATCATTCACATTATCAGACATTCCCACATTACATAATTTCTTGTTTTGTATATCATAATGACCATCATCTGTTAACTTAAACCCTATTCCAGGTACACCTTTAACATTATTATTTTCTAGATATTCATCACTAACTCCAAATTTATTTAGTACCATTTAAGAGTAAAAAAATTAATACCGCTACCATACCTCTCATGTAATTCCTCCTCTATATTTATTATTTCATTTTGAACGTTATCGTTACCAGCTAGTTTTTCCGCGTTTAGATAATCTAAGCGATCTTGTAATTCTTTAGGATCATCCCAATACACATATTCTTTTTCTTTTGTATTATATTTTGTAAATAAACCTTTCCCAGATGACGTTGATGGTATAGGTCTATTTTTATCAAATTCAGCTTGTTGCTTGGTCTTTGGTGACGATGTATATATAGGTGCACCTCTAAAGTTATTATAATCTTGCCACATAGGTGATATAAGTTGCTTATATTTATCTGAACTAGATCTTATCTGACGTGTAGGTTGATCTTACATATGCAATGCCCTTGTCAGAAATAAAATTTCTCTATAATTTGTATAGTCAGCTACATGTGCATTTTTAAATTTATTTTAATCTTCGTAAGGTGGTTGTTTCAATGTTAAGAAAGTCAATATATTATTAACAACAGCCATTTCACCTGGTAGAACTACTCTTTGTTTTGGCATTGGTACTATTGTTTCTTCATCGCCGTCATATGAATCATTTAAAGTTGATGATGCTATAGGAATTCGCCAGTGTACCATTGCATTTCTTGATATACTTGCATCAGTAATAGCATTTGATGATTCTTTTATGGCTTTTTCTTGTTTATTCAAAACTTTAATTATAGGTTCATATTGTTTCTCTAAAGCTTCAATTTTATCAAACTCACTCTGATTATAAATTTTTAAAGCATCTATTGTTTTTTTCTTAGAGATATTAAATTGTTTTACTAACCTCTTATAGCTCTTATCATACATTTATTTAAGAAAAAATTATATTTATTTATGATTCATGTTTTATGTTTATGTTTTATGTACTTTATTTATGTCTAGTTTATGTTTTATGTACTTTATTTATGTCTAGTTTATGTTTTATGTAGTTTATTTATGTCTAGTTTATGTTTTATGTACTTTATTTATGTCTAGTTTATGTTTTATGTACTTTATTTATGTCTAGTTTATGTTTTATGTACTTTATTTATGTTTTATGTACTTTATTTATGCAATATTTATATTTTTTATATTTTGAACTATTCGTTTAAACAAATTCTATATCATGCATCTCTCAAGTACCTTTTTTCTTCTTACCGTTATATTTTAAACTAGGAGGATTACTGTTCACTTCTTCAATACTTGGTATAAATCTATTATACCGTTCAGGTAATGATACTTTAAAATTCTCTATACCAACTATTATTTGCTCACCATACTTTCCTTCAATTACCTCAAAATATTCGATTTTATACGTTTTATTTTCCAACTCTGACAATTTTCTAAATTGTGAATCACTACTATGTAGCATACTCGCTAATTCGTTTTTATTTTCCATTAATTAGGGAAAAAAATTGTCTATACGTTCAGGTTTGTCAATTTACACTGTTTGTACATTTTACTAAAAATTGGGCAAAAGTACACTTTTATGGGCATTTTCACGGTTTTTCTAGCAAAAAACCGTAAAAATAGGGCAAAAGTACTCTTTTATGGGCATTTTTCACTGTTTTTCTAGTGAAAAAACGGGGTACGTTCAGGTTTTTTTGGGTTAGAATCTCTATTTATACACTACTTACACATAAATATATTAGAACACTACTGGGACACGTGGAAAATTAAAATAAACACAAACAAAACCGAAACCATAGTCTTTACACTTAAATTCACACACACCGGATTATTCACACCACTCGAAATACACAAACAAAAAATCACACCTATAAACATAGTTAATAACCTGGGAATATAATTATACAGAACACTAAGACACAACCAACATATTAAACACGCAATATACAAAGCATCAGCCGTAATTCGCAACATTTGTCCTCTCCTTGTTAAAAATGGCTCCCTAACTGTAAAACATAAACTCCTCATTTATAAATCAATCAGTCGCCCCATCATCATGTATGCGGCCCCGGTCTGGTGTAACGCACCGGTCACCATCACCCTACCACTGCAACGCCAGCAAAATAAATGTCTTCGCCTGGCGACGAGCTTTGGAAGATACACACGCATAACAATTACACGAAGACACAAACATACCTTACATCCGTGATCACATCCACGGCACATCACAAAAATTTTACAAAAACACACAATTTAATTCAAATCCACTAATGAGAAACATCACTAAAATCACTAAAAAATGGAAGGCTGAGTCAGAACTCTACAAACTTTGAAGAAAGGGTACCTTACCGCGAAATAGTTGGTGCCTTAATGTATTTACAAGTTGTATCGCGACCTGACATTGCTTTTGCAATCAATGTTGCTTCAAGAGTTTTAGACAAACCAACTGCAGCACATTGGGTGCTAGTTAAACGTATTCTTCGTTACATCAGAGGCACTCAAGATGTAGGTTTGTATTACAAGGGCAAAAGTAATTTCCAATGTTACAGTGATGCTGATTTTGCCGGAGAAGAAAAGACTAGAAAGACTACAAGTGGCATAGTATGTCTGTATGGCGGTGCAGCGATCACTTGGCAGAGCAAGAAGCAGCAGTGTGTCGCTCAGTCTACCACAGACGCTGAATATGTTGCAGCGGCGACGGCGGCCAAAGTAATAATTTGGCTCAATCGACTGTTTGCAGAGATTGGTATAAAAATCGACGAAGCAACACTACACGTCGATAATGTTAGTGCTATCAAGTTAATAAAGAATCCTGTGTTTCATCAACGTACCAAACATATAGATATTCGGTATCATTTTGTACGTGATTTATATAAAACCGGTCAACTAACTATTGAATACGTGAACATGGAATATCAGATTGCTGATATATTATCAAAATCATTGTTGAAACAAAAATTTATAAAAATGAAAGAATTGCTTGGTCAATGTCATAATAATTGTGAAATGTAATGTTGATTTTGATGAACAGAGTTAAGTCTAATACTAATGCAATGCCGAGGCGGATAATGATCCGGAAAAGGAGGGGGGTTTAAGGAAACCTTTGCAGATGGTGTTTAGGATAACTGAATTAAAAATGTCAATTTGATCGTTCATTAAGGGAGTTTTGTTACGAATAGCATTTTGATTTTCAAAGGCTTCTAGGAAGTTCATTTTATTGCTATTGTCGACGATGTGAATAGATTCTAAATTATCAATATTGCAAGTATGATTGAATTGTATTAGGTGGTTTGCTAAATTGGAATCTGTTTTATTTAATTTCCAAGATCGTAAGTGTTCTTTAAATCTGATTTAAAAATTTCGACCTGTCTGTCCTATGTATATGAAGTCACAATCTGTACATTTGATTTTATATATTCCAGAGGAAGTTAATTTATCACGCGATATGATTTTATTGTTTACTAGACTCTGTTTCAAATTATTGTGGTTATAAAAAGCAGGGGTTATGTTATGGGTTTTAAGGATGTTGGTGACTTTGAAGCAATTTCGTCCTAAGTAATTAAATTTTTTGTAGATAGTATCTTTGTTCTCGTTGCTGTAACCAGCATAAAGTTGTTTAATAATATTAGAACTATTTTTCTTATTTAATAATTGTGAAATAATTTTATTGTCATAACCGTTGTTTTTAGCTATTGTATGTATGGTGTTTAGTTCTTTACTGAAATTTTCTTTTGTCATGGGTATATTAATTAATCTATGAATGTATGCATTAAATGAAGCCATTTTTATGTTATGGGGGTTTTCGGAAGCTCTTGGAATAACTGTGTCAGTGTAAGTGGGTTTTCTGAAAATACTAGTCAAAGGAGTTGTTTTTCCGTAAAATAGTTAGATCAAGGAAATTTCTACTTTGATTAGATTCTTTTCGATAGTGAATTGAATAGACGCGTTCAAAGAATTTAAGTGATTTAAAAATTGATCTAATTGTCTGTCTGAGCCCGTAAAGAGACACAAAACATCATCAACGTACCGATACCAACATACGATGTTATGTATTTAATTGAAGTTTGAGCTAAGTAAATTTTGTTCAAAATTATACATGAATATTTCAGCTAAAAGCGGACTTAACGGGGAACCCATGGGTAAGCCCTCATTTTGAATGAAGTATTTATCTTGAAATTGAAAATAGTTTTGATTTTGTACTCTAGGATTGGTGTTGTTGTTAGTTAAACTAGTATTAATGATATTTTTAAGGTCGATGATCGGTATTGAGGTAAAGAGGCTTTTTACGTCAAAGGATACAAGTTTAGCATTTGTCGGGATTTTAATCGTTTTGAGTTTATTAACTAAGTCTAATGAATTTTTAATGCCGCATTTAGGTTTAAAATCTAGAATTTCTGCAATAATTTGGTTTAAAAATTTGCAAAGTTTATAAGTAGGGCCTTTGACATAAGAAACAACCGGTCTGATTGGGATGGAATTTTTATGAAGTTTGGGTAAACCGTATAAAATGGGAGATTTAGGGTTCATCTCAACGAATTTAAATTGACAGGAAATTAAATTAGTACATTTTCTAATGGTGGTTTTTAGATCAACTTGATATTTAAGTGTGGGATCATTTGATAAAATAGCTATATTGCTCTCTGAGATAAAATTATGAATTTTGGAAATATAATCTGATTCATTAAGGATTGTAATAGTATTTCCTTTATCTGCTTTGGACAGGATAAGTTTATTGGTTTTGATTTTATTTTTCAAGCTTCGGATAGTATTGTGAAATGGGTCAATCTTCTTTTGTTTCTTGAATGATTGTATACAATTTTGGAATATAGGGGCAAACTGACCTTGATCGATGTCTTCATGTTTACAAGCTAATTCGGTGTCAATAGCTAAATCTATTATGTCCATCTTCTTAGGTTTCATTCTTGGAGCGAACGACAGGCCTTGATTTAGCAGTTGAGTTTCTTGTACCGTAAAAGTAGTATCAGTTAAGTTTACTACTCTGGGGTAAAAAGAGGTGGTATCTGAGGTATTCAGATTGTTTATACTGGTACACTTGTCACTGGTATCTTGATAGCGTGATTTATTTATTAGTAGAGTCTTTAGTTTGTGTTTTTGTTTTAAATATATGCAATGCGTAGCACTGGTTACTTCACTGCGGATAACTTGATCTAAGACATCAAATAGCAATGGATGTGTTTTGTGTGCTAGTTCACAATGTATTAATTTTAAATGTAGATTAGGTTGTTCCTGGTGTGGTAGTTATTTTTAATTTCTAAATTGAGCCATATTAATTTGGCACTGGCTACGGCTTTTTTCGATGATGATGTTTTATTTTTACACCGGATGTAAATGTAATTCGGGAAAACTTGTAGTTTTTTGCACTGCGTATTAAACCATAAGTGATTATTATTTAGTTTAAACTTCAAAAGTACTTTCTTGTAGGGAATAGCTAGTTTTGCTTCACTTGCATTTTTAATAAGATTTATTAAAGACGCTGTTGGCACGCGGTGAAATATTATTAATCAAATAAATTTGACAGAAAAACACTCGGTGATATTTCACAAAATAATTCATTGATACAACTAGTTTCGGCTATTAGGCCATCATCAGGTATGATAAGAAAATACAATTGAAGTCATATATATATACTAAATAATATGGTGGGGGTACAGAGTTAATTACATAGCCTAATGGGCGTACAGGTACAAATTTTCCGGGAATCTAATACTAATGCAATGCCGACTCTAATAAAATCAAGAGTACATTGGAATTGTAGTTATAGTTACTATATAAAAGCAAAATACTTGTAACATCAAGACCTATATTTTGTATTTGACCTGTCCTCTCAATTCAATAAAATACTACAAACTGATTTCATACTGCTTTAACAATTTTAACAATATTATTTTTATCATTTGCTATATGCAACAATTTCAACGATAATCGTTTATGTAAATTTTTTTCCATTTTAATTATTTTCGTTTCTTCAAAATTAAAAGTGTGTTGTTTTGTAAGGCAATGTTCTACTATGGCACATTTATTTGGTTTTGTAGTATTTTTTTCCGAATTTCTTTTATGTTCTTGTAATCCAATTTTCCACAGCAACTGGGGCTGCCACCGAAACAACACCAACGGAAATACACTCTGCAGATACATAACTCACATGTCGCCATCATTCATCATACTGACATCCCCACACAATACCCTGAAAACTCTACTACTCCCACATACATGGACATAATCATAAACAAACTTAACCTAACATCTCCCACCCAGAATCCCTCCCGGAACTAAGCTCAGACCACGATCCAATCCTCCTTCAACTACATAACATACACACAAATAAATATACAAGACAAATAACATCCTTCAAACACACTGACTGGACCTGCTTCAGAAAAACACTTGACTCAACAATCACCATTAACAACAACATAAACAACACTCAACAACTTCAACACGAAATACAATCATTTACACGCACTATACTGAAAACAAAACAGAAACACACACAATTAATCACTATCAAACCATACCTCAGCCCCATTACTGATCACATAACCACTCTCATCACATACCGCAACCGTAGAGAATGGCAGAGAACCCTACTCACTACACACAGACTTGAACTAAAGACGTTAAACAACAAAATCAAAACAGAAATCAAAAGACATAGAAACGATACCTGGACCACCAAGCTCGCATCTATCAACCCTTTCGACAACGCATTATGGAAACTTATCCGAAACCTTTTAAACCTATCCCACCCGCATTATCAACAACATAGAATCAATTACTGACAGGCAAAAAGCACAAACACTCGCATACACATTCGAAAAAATACACATATCCAACACCCCTGACACACCAGACCAGACAGACATCATACAATCTACACAAGCTTATCTATACACTATACACGCCTATAATAAACATCATATGCACAAATTTCTTACCACTCCTACCGAACTATTAAAAATAATCAGAACCCATCCCAATAGCAAGTCACCCGCTCCTGACTCCATCGAAAACATCATCCTCAAGAACCTCCCCCGAAAAGCTATTGTCCAACTACACTACCTGGTTAACGCCATCCTTATCCTCCATCACTTCCCGTCCTCTTGGAAGACAGCCACGGTTCATCCCATCCCTAACCCCAATAAAAATCACTCAATACCCACCAGCTACCGCCCCATCAGCCTACTTAGTACCCTTTCCAAACTAGCTGAGAAAATCATCCTCTCCCGCCTCGAAGTCATAGACAAAATGCAAATAATCACACCTGACTTTCAGTTCGGCTTGAGAACCAAACGCAATACTGTTCAGCAGGTGTGCAGAATTGCGACAGATATAGCCATTAATTTCAACAAAGATAATGTGACTGCTATGACCTTGTTAGACATAGAAAAAGCATTCGATAAAGTATGGATAACAGGGTTAATCCACAAATTAATCAAACATAACTTACCTCCATTCCTAATCAAACTCATACATTCCTACCGCACTAAAAGATCCTTTAGGGTCAAAATCAATGACACCCTCTCTGATCCCAGACCAATCGTGGCTGGAATACCGCAAGGGAGTGTACTTGGCCCCAAACTCTTCAACCTTTACGTTTGCGATTTCCCAACTTTCCTTTAAACACGCAGCGCATTATATGCTGCCGATACCGCCATCTATGCGCACAGCCATAACGCACAGGTGGCTATCAAACAGCTACAGATCCACATCAATATCCTTCATCAATACTGGGACAAATGGAAAATAACTATAAACGCCGACTAGACCGAAGCCATTGTCTTCACACGGAAATACACGAATCTCAAAATACACACCCATTTAGTCATTCACAACCACAAAATCGCCACCATAAAACACGTTAAATACCTCGACTTCCATGTCTCATCTCGACTCAATCATGCACATCACATTCAACAACTTATCCTACAAGCTCAACTATCCCTCCGCAACATATACTGCCTTCTAACCAAAAACAGCCCAGTATCCCTTAAAACCAAACTCCTCCTTTACAAAACCCTCCTAAGACCAATCCTCACCTACGCAGCTCCAGCCTGGTGTGGCGTCCCATACACTACTACACATTATTATACCATCCATCACCACGACCCAATTGTTTTTAATTAATTAAGAGTAGATTTAAGTTTTACAAAAAATGTTTTTTCATTTGTAAATAAATGGGTTTTTTTATTTCTTCCTTTTCCCATATTTTACCCAAAATTCACAAAACAAAATCACAATTATTATAAAATTAACACTTTTCATACTATTGCTATTTTATACACATCTCATTGTTAAACTCCTTTGTGAGTAGGATCTCTGACAAAAGCGCCATGCGTTCCAAATAAATTAATAATTAATCTGTAATACAAATTCAAACAATAAAGAGAAATTTGAAATGAAATATGAAAAGGAACGTAAATCCAAAGGCTCTGGATTCGATCCTCGGCGAGGCCCGATAAATTTTTCTCAAATTCGTTTCCTTTAACTATTTAATACATTGCGTTGGTACAATTTCCAACAAAAGACTTTCTCATCATTGATTTAATATCCATATATATATAAATGGTGGCCGCTAGTAGCCTATAGTCTTTGTCAATATCTTAACCGAACTCAACCCCTAAGTCTATCGTAGTAGGAATTCCACAAGGCAGCGTCCTTGGTCCTAAACTCTTTAACCTGTACATTAGTGACATCCACACATTCCCGAATACACACACAGCCCAATACGCAGACAACACAGCAATATACTCACACTCCTTCAGCACCCAAGTAGCCACAAAACAAACACAAATACACATAAATATATTAGAACACTACTGGGACACGTGGAAAATAAAAAAAAAAACACAAACAAAACCGAAACCATAGTCTTTACACGTAAATTCACATACACCAGATTATTCACACCACTCGAAATACACAAACAAAAAGCACACCTATAAACAAAGTAAAATACCTGGGAATACACTTATACATAACACTAAGACACAACCAACATATTAAACACGCAATATACAAAGTATCAGCAGTAATTCGCAACCTTTATCTTTTCCTTGTTAAAAATAGCTCCCTAACTGCAAAAAATAAACTCCTCATCTATTCATCAATCATTTGCCCCATCATCATGTATGTGGCCCCGGTCTGGCTAAACGCACCGGTCACCACCACCCTACCACTGCAACGCCTGCCTTCAAAATAAATGTTTTCGCCTGGCGACCAGCTCTGGAAGATACACACGCATTACACAACTACACGAAATAACTAACATGCCTTACATTCGAGAAAACATCCAAGACATAACACCAAAATTCTACAAAAACACACAATTTAATTCAAACACACTTATAAAAAACATCACACAAATACGCTTCAACAACACCGAAATGTAAATTCAAACACAAGCTTCCCTACCAAAACTTACACATATTTCATGAGAAGTTCCATGAGCAGAACACCTAACATTAACACACACAACAAAACCGTACACAAAACAAAAGTTTTCATTCCTCATACACGAAATATGTACCATCGATCATCAATTATATAAAATGTTTTGTAAATATATGTAATTTTAAATTAGTTAAGTTGGTTAGTAAGTTTTAACAAAAATGTATTTCATTAATTTGTAAATATTTAAATGGGTTTTTGGTACCTCCTTTCCTACAAATTCAGAATCCCAACATACAAATAGAAAAATAACATTAATAACAAACACAATCACACAATGTTCAAGCGCACAACTCAATTTACACTCATACACAGATATACACTCCCCATGTGACAAAACCTACCATGTTGTCAAAACATTAGTTCATAAGAAATAATGTATTTTTTAAACAAAACAATAATGAAATTGAAAATGAAATGAATGAATGACTCCAGATCAGAAGGTTGCGTGTTCAAATCACGTAGGAGTCAATTGTGGTTTTATATTATTTGAAATTTCGTTTGTGATCGAATTTGTAGTTCCTGAAATACAAGAGCTTTTTATTTTTTAACTAAACGGAAGATTACTACGTCTGTATAAAACAAAGAATGGTCCATGTGGGGATCGAACAAGCGACATTCACGTTATTAGCACGACGCTCTAACCAACTGAGCTAATGGGCCTGTATTAGTGAAAGTTTGGGTACTGCTGTCGCAGAAAACTGTAGTACAATGAACAGCAAGAAATTGGGCCCATGAAGAGATCGAATCCGCAACATTCGCGTTATTAGCACGACGCTCTAACCAACTGAGCTAATGGGCCTATGTGAATAAACCGTTTGAGTACTGCTGTTGAAATTTATTATATTGAATGGAGAGCAAGAATGTGGCCCATGAGGGGATCGAACCCGCAACCTTCGCGTTATTAGCACGACGCTCTAACCAACTGAGCTAATGGGCCTGGCGATAAGCTTTTTTGTGCCAGTACATAATTTATTAAAGAAAAGATGAAGTTGGGCCCATAATAGAATCCACCCCACGACATTCAGATTTAAAAACTTAGTCTTATTGGATATCCAGTATTCTCTAGGAGCTAGGATACCTGGCTCTCACCTAGGAGGCTCGGGTTCGATTCCCGGTGCCGGATTGTTTTTTAAAATATACATTCATTATTGTGAGAGTGCCAGTCAAGGTTGAAATATATTATATAAGTAGTTCGACAAGCCATGATCGTCTAGTGGTTAGGACCCTACGTTGTGGCCGTAGTAACCCAGGTTCGAATCCTGGTCACGGCATCATGTTCTTATTGCCACTTGCGCAGGCAACATATATTATAATTATTTTTGGCAGATACAGATATTGTTAATTTTATAACTTTCTTAACAACTGGCGCCGTGGCTAAGTTGGTTAATGCGCCTGTCTAGTATGATTCGAAGTTTTATCTTTATATCTGGCAGACGTGTACACTGTGCCAAGTATATAGTTAAAATCGTGCCACCAAAATTGTTATAAACAAGTTCAACGTAGCTCAAAATTGTTTAAACAATTAGTTTTCGTTCATACCGGAGATTCAAGTGAAATTTCAAGCCACACTGGCCTCTACACCAAGGCACAATAACGACACTGAAAACCACCGTAGGAGAGACATAGTCGACTCGCCATCCCCATCGTCATCCCCGGAAAACCTCCCACGGACTTGCAACTTCTCCAACCAAGAACCGTTTCCTCATCTAGACTTGGATTCAAGTGGAGAAACAATAAGACCCATGGAGGAAGACGAGCCCCCAACCACCCTCGAAACGGAGCTGCCTCAGAGCTAACCACCACCGGACAAGGCAAAACAAAAACTCGAGTAAGCCTATTGTTTGTCCCTAAAGCCGTCCGAGGAAAGAAGGCCCATCCGAAGAGAGGATCTTCAAAGCTCCCCGAAAAACTGCCAGACCCCACATCAAACCGCAAATTCCCACGAACATCCGAAACAAATACCATCCCCTAACGGACAACGAGAACAACGTTGATTCAGACACAGACGACAACGCAGACCCAGAACCCAAAATTTCGAAACCCTGACCGTCCCCTCCTATAATCTTCCCCACAATACCAAATAACGCGACAAAACTAACAAACTTTATACAAACCTTTGCTACAAAAGGTTACCACATAAAATATACAAACAATAATACAAACATATACATACACAACGAACAGGAAAGACAAAACATAATAACGGACCTGGGCACTGACCTAGACAACCACTACCACACGTATACCAACAGAGAGACTAAAACACACGCGTTTGTGCTCAGGGGCCTTGACAGTGCGCCGAATCAGCACCAACAAAGTTTCAGAATGCGTAACACAAGGCGCCCACTCTACCTAATTACGACTTCAAACACACACACGGTCAAATCTTTAAACAATAACACATACACCAAATTCATATTCCATGTGAAGGTAGATTGGGAACGCCACATAAACAAAACACAGCTGCTCCAGTGCCATCGCTGCCAACAATGGGGTCACGCTACGGCGAACTGCAGGCTCCGCCCCCGATACCTAAAGTTTGCGCAGGGCCACCTTACGTAAACGTATACCAAGACCCCGGACATGCCAGATCTATTTGAATAAAATAAAGACATTAGAAACAAACAGAACTAGAACTAATACTAACACTAGAACATACGTTGCGCTCCCATCCCTCCTAAAAATCACTGGAAACAAGCAAATACCCAAACACTCCCTCCAAAACAAATCTTCCTCCCAAAAACACAAGTCTTCCCGACGCTCCCGAACCCTAAACAATTTACCCGACGTCCCTCAAACAACATACAGCCACAAGCACAACAACAAAAACAATACTCAAATAAAATACCTCCACATCAACAACAACCACAACAACGGCAAGGACAACAAAACCATACACCTCAAACACAACAACATCCAACCATGGCCGATATCACGGAGTTGTTTGCAGAGATGGCCAAACTCAACGCCACAATAAACATATCAAACATGCTTGCAGCGATAAAAGACTAAAACATAGCAGTATCCAAAGCAAAGTCAAGCAACGAGCATTTTACTATATTTTTATCATTCGCACAAAATGTACACACATACAACATTTAAACACAAAACAACACTAAACATCTGCTCATGGAGTTATGGGTAAGGAAGGTGAACTTACACACTTTCTCCATCACACAACATACACATTTGCCTACTTAATGAAACTAAACTAAACAATACACACAAATTTAAGATAAACAATCTACAGAGCTAACCGACCACACCAGGGTACGACCCCCGCGGGAGGCGTTGCAATCCTAGTTAAACACAATATACCACACACGCTAACACCTAACCCTCAGACCACACTGGAAACTCTCAACATAACACTCGAAGACAACACAATAATCTACGCTGCCAACAACAAGCGACTAAACAACATGACACGCGCAGACCTCTCAACACTATTACATAAAAACAAAACACTAGTGATCGATGACTTTAACGCTAGACACACGGACTGGGGTTGCCACAAAAACAACACTAATGGCCTCACACTCAGAACATACATAAACACACACGTCGCTATCATACTCAGTCCTAACACACCTACACACTAACCTGCAAATGGAAGTACGCCCTCCATAATATATATCATCATAAACAAAAACGTCCAAAACATCACTCACCCCATTTCACATCCCAAGCTTAACCCAGATCATAACCTAATCATATTTCACTTAAGCAACCGCAACGCTGAATACACTTCCAAAACCATCACATCCTACAAACACACAAACTGGGCGCTCTTCCGAAAAACACTCAACACGATCATCCCCATAAACAACCAAATACAGACATCACAAGACATAGACACACAAATAGAGCGATTCACACACGCTATAAATATAGCAAAACAAAAACACACGCAACAAATCAAAATAAATCCTCACAAGACTATGGCAGAGAACACACATACATACATATAATACCCACTTAACTTCATTAAACACACAAATTAAACATCAAATAAAAACACACAAAAACACAACTTGCTCCCTTAAACTTATCGTCCTCAACCCCAAAGATAACTCCCTCAGGAAGATAACTAAAACACATAAAAAAGCGTACACCACATTACCAACACATAACAATAACATAGCCATCACAGACGAACAAAAAACAGAAATGATAGGTAACACCTTTAAACAAATACTCGTAAAACACACCCCAAATACACCCACACAAGATAAAATCACACAAGACACACTACAGTACTGAAATACCCCGCATCACACTGACGCAAGAACGCTTACTAGACTCCTAACTTCCCCATCCGTACTAACCAAAATAATCAAAACCCTACCTAACCGAATAACTCCCGGCCCAGACCTAATAGAAAACCTTATCCTTAAAAATCTGTCAAGGAAATCCATTATCCAACTACATTACATAATTAACGCCATCATCAAACTGCACCACTTCCCAGCTGCCTGGAAAACTGCTACAGTCCACCCAATCCTGAAACCGAGCAAGAACCCCACCTACCAAAGAGCTACCGCCCCATCAGCCTTTTAAATACCTTATCCAAGATCACCTAAAAAATCATCCTTTCCCGAGTGGACGATATAGACACGGGACTACATCTCACACTTGACCACCAGTTTGGCTTTCGAGCCAGACATTGCACGGTGCACCAGGTGTGCAGAGTAGCAACCGATATCGCGACTCAATTCGACAAACATAAAGTCACGGTCATGACTCTACTGGACATAAAAAAAACCTTCGATATGGTCTGGACAGTAGGGCTCATGGCCAAAGTCATATCTTTCCAATTCCTTCCCACATTAACCAAACAAATATTCTCATACCTCTCAAACCGATCCTTCTCAACCAAAATTAACTCCACACATTCAACCGCTAAACCCATAGTAGCAGGAATCCTACAAGGCAGCGTCCTTGGCCCCAAACTTTTCAACCTATACATCAGTGATATTCCCGAACACACGCATAGCACAATACGCAGACGACACTGCAATCTACACTCACTCTTTCAACGCACACATAGCTACAAAACAAACACAAATACACATAAATATATTAGAACACTACTGGAACACGTGGAAAATAAAAATTAACACAAACAAAACCGAAACCATAGTCTTTACACGTAAATTCACATACACCAGATTATTCACACCACTCGAAATACACAAACAAAAAGCACACCTATAAACAAAGTAAAATACCTGGGAATACACTTATACAGAACACTAAGACACAACCAACATATTAAACACGCAATATACAAAGTATCAGCAGTAATTCGCAACCTTTATCTTTTCCTTGCTAAAAATAGCTTCCTAACTGCAAAAAATAAACTCCTCATCTATTCATCAATCAATTGCCCCATCATCATGTATGTGGCCCCGGTCTGGCTAAACGCACCGGTCACCACCACCCTACCACTGCAACGCCTGCCTTCAAAATAAATGTTTTCGCCTTTAGTCATTCACAACCACAAAATCGCCACCATAAAACAAGTTAAATACCTCGACTTCCATGTCTCATCTCGACTCAATCATGCACATCACATTCAACAACTTATCCTACAAGCTCAACTATCCCTCCGCAACATATACTGCCTTCTAACCAAAAACAGCCCAGTATCCCTTAAAACCAAACTCCTCCTTTACAAAACCCTCCTAAGACCAATCCTCACCTACGCAGCTCCAGCCTGGTGTGGCGTCCCATACACTACTACACATTATTATACCATCCATCACCACGACCCAATTGTTTTTAATTAATTAAGAGTAGATTTAAGTTTTACAAAAAATGTTTTTTCATTTGTAAATAAATGGGTTTTTTTATTTCTTCCTTTTCCCATATTTCACCCAAAATTCACAAAACAAAATCACAATTATTATAAAATTAACACTTTTCATACTATTGCTATTTTATACACATCTCATTGTTAAACTCCTTTGTGAGTAGGATCTCTGACAAAAGCGCCATGCGTTCCAAATAAATTAATAATTAATCTGTAATACAAATTCAAACAATAAAGAGAAATTTGAAATGAAATATGAAAAGGAACGTAAATCCAAAGGCTCTGGATTCGATCCTCGGCGAGGCCCGATAAATTTTTCTCAAATTCGTTTCCTTTAACTATTTAATACATTGCGTTGGTACAATTTCCAACAAAAGACTTTCTCATCATTGATTTAATATCCATATATATATAAATGGTGGCCGCTAGTAGCCTATAGTCTTTGTCAATATCTTAACCGAACTCAACCCCTAAGTCTATCGTAGTAGGAATTCCACAAGGCAGCGTCCTTGGTCCTAAACTCTTTAACCTGTACATTAGTGACATCCACACATTCCCGAATACACACACAGCCCAATACGCAGACAACACAGCAATATACTCACACTCCTTCAGCACCCAAGTAGCCACAAAACAAACACAAATACACATAAATATATTAGAACACTACTGGGACACGTGGAAAATAAAAAAAAAAACACAAACAAAACCGAAACCATAGTCTTTACACGTAAATTCACATACACCAGATTATTCACACCACTCGAAATACACAAACAAAAAGCACACCTATAAACAAAGTAAAATACCTGGGAATACACTTATACAGAACACTAAGACACAACCAACATATTAAACACGCAATATACAAAGTATCAGCAGTAATTCGCAACCTTTATCTTTTCCTTGTTAAAAATAGCTCCCTAACTGCAAAAAATAAACTCCTCATCTATTCATCAATCATTTGCCCCATCATCATGTATGTGGCCCCGGTCTGGCTAAACGCACCGGTCACCACCACCCTACCACTGCAACGCCTGCCTTCAAAATAAATGTTTTCGCCTGGCGACCAGCTCTGGAAGATACACACGCATTACACAACTACACAAAATAACTAACATGTCTTACATTCGAGAATACATTCAAGACATAACACCAAAATTCTACAAAAACTCACAATTTAATTCAAACACACTTATAAAAAACATCACACAAATACGCTTCAACAACACCGAAATGTAAATTCAAACACAAGCTTCCCTACCAAAACCTACCCATATTTTATGAGAAGTTCCATGAGCAGAACACCTAACATTAACACACACAACAAAACCGTACACAACACAAAACTGAACATTCCTCATACACAAAATATGTACCATCGATCATCAATTATATAAAATGTTTTGTAAATATATGTAATTTTAAATTAGTTAAGTTGGTTAGTAAGTTTTAGAAAAAATGTATTTCATTAATTTGTAAATATTTAAATGGGTTTTTGGTACCTCCTATCCTACAAATTCAGAATCCCAACATATAAATAAAAAAATAACAATTATAACAAACACAATCACACAATGTTCAAGCGCACAACGCAATTTACACTCATACACAGATATACACTCCCCATGTGCGTAGAAGGTCTGACAAAACCAACCATGTTGTCCAAACATTAGTTCATAAGAAATAATGTATTTTTTAAACAAAACAATAAAGAAATTGAAAATGTAATGAATGAATGACTCCAGATCAGAAGGTTGCGTGTTCAAATCACGTAGGGGTCAACAGTGGTTTTATATTATTTGAAATTTCGTTTGTGATCGAATTTGTTGTTCCTGAAATACAATGGCTATTTATTTTTTAACTAAACGGAAGATTACCACGTCTGCATAAAACAAAGAATGGTCCATGAGAGGATCGAACCCGCGACATTCGCGTTATTAGCACGACGCTCTAACCAACTGAGCTAATGGGCCTGTATTAGTGAAAGTTTGGTTACTGCTGTCGCAGGAAACTGTAGTACAATGGACAGCAATAAATTGGGCCCATGAAGGAATCGAATCCGCAACATTCGCGTTATTAGCACGACGCTCTAACCAACTGAGCTAATGGGCCTATGTGAATAAACCGTTTGAGTATTGCTGTTGAAATTTATTTTATTGAATGGAGAGCAAGAATGTGGCCCATGAAGGGATCGAACCCGCGACCATTCGGTTTTTAGTTTTATATTGTATACATGATACGGACAATGATAGAAGGATGGAATATATATTGAAAGAAAATGTTACTAATAGATTGGCCTTTCATATTTGTTCGGATATTATTTATTGTTAACATATTACATATAGATATAAACACTTAAATTACAATCTTCGTAAGACGCTAACTGAATTCGTAAAACTATTCCTTGCTACCCCTTATAGTTAATATATCATTTAATACGTCTTCTTTTATTGCTGCTCTAAGGTCAGAAAAAATAAACCTCACACCTAAAAAACTTCTCGCTATGCTCACTTGAGTACATGGGACTGATAAAACTATGTGTGCTAATTTAAATAAATGTAGATGATCAAACCTCTGCGATTCCCAATATTGAAAAATGTTAGTATTGTGATGCAGATGAGCAATATTGTCGTAAATATTAATTATATTTGTAATATTAACTAGTTCTTCATAGCCTGAAGAACATCCTGAACGTGTCCGAGGTTGTACTTTATGTTGAGTTTTAAGCATATCTTCTTGTTCATCAGTTTCGGCTGATATCTAATTTTCATCAGTACTACAGCTTATATTATTTATAGCATATTGATATCTTGGATCTAAATAGAGAGCACTTATAAATGGATTATTTTCAAATATTTTTTTCTCTCGGTTTGTCATGTTTTCACATAAAGACTTTGCAAGAACTGTGTCCAATTGGCCTGTTGATTTAAAACATTGCCACCAAATTCCGTTAAAATCCCCCATAACTAACTGTTCTTTTTGCAGTGAAATTGTAGCATATTTTGCTGGCTTCAAAGAATTTAACGTTGATTGTATAGAACTCCATTCTCTTTCAGAGAGATGTAGATCTTTATTTGAAGGAACTAAATCAATACAAACAGTTTTGAGTTCTAACAGTCGCTGCAACATGTCTAATGTTGCATTCCGCCGAGTAGGACAATACAGAATTAGTTTTGGACAATTTAATTTGTATATAAGAGCCATAAAAGTAGAAGTACGCAACCTTTTACATACTTGTCGCGCTCTGGATATATGAGTAACGGCATGCTGACTTTTCATTGAATCATTCACAGCTAACTGTAACGTGTGAGCTTCACATCGAACCAATGTTAAAATAGGCGAAACAGGTTCACTGGTATTAAATTCTGTAGCTAATTGGTCCATTAAAAAATTTATTTTATTATTTCCATCTTCATTTCCTTCTGCATTTTCATTTTCTTCTGAAATTTCCTTTTCTTGTTCTGGTTCGTCCTCAAGTTCACTTGTTGTTTGACTATCTATCAATAATTCCACCATCTTTATCATATGAGTCCCTTTGTCCGCCGTTATGGAATATATTTGCCTAGCCTCAATATTGTATCGACCTAATGACACTAAAACTACCGAATTTAAATATTACGAAGTATGCTTAGAATAGAGTTCGGCTATGGCTAATGTTCGAAGCATAAGGTTACCATCATTAATGTACTGTACGTTGATACCAAGTATAGAACGGTCTAGTCGAGTGGCAGCATCAATTTTAAGGCATAATAATCGATCTTTAGTTTTAGCTTTAATTAATTCTCGAATTTCCACTGCTTTTTCGGATACGTATTTTTTTATATTACAGCATTGATCAAACATTGTCCACCCAATCCTTCAATAATCGGATCCAACATTTTTCGAAAGCCGGTATTATTTAAAATAGTAAAGGGTCTACCGTTTACCGTAACTAATTCAACACATGCGTTGATTAAATCGTTGTTTGTCATGTTTATTTTAATTTTTTGTGGCAATAACAAATTATCAAGTGTTACTTGTTTTTTACGTGAATTTCCTTTGGTATCGGCAGTACACACTTCCGCGAAAACTCTCTTTGATTTCGACTTTTGTAAATCATTATATACTTCTAGGTGTTTGCTTTTAAGATGTCTTTCTAAATTTGCCGCATGTTTTCCCTTTTATTTTTTTTTTTACATAATGTGCAAACCGATTCGTCCTTGTCTTGAAAATATTGAAATAACTTTAATGCTGTATTTGTTTTATTGCAGCCCATCTACAGCGAAATTTTTAACAAATTTACACATATTTATATAATATACTTATATTAATTAACTTACCGTTTTATTGATTCAAATATAATCGCAAAATATAATAAAATACAAATTGTAACCTTAAACCGGCTGCAAGCCAAGACTTCTAGCACAGTTGCACAAATTGTAACACAATTGCACACCTTGTAACACCGTTGCACTGATTTACTGTGCAGCACCTACATGGTTTTTAATTAAATTTCCATTTTAGTTTTTACGCGGGAAATATAATTTATTGCCGGATATTATTGCAACAGTTGTTTATATTAATATATTATCAATTATCTTAAATTTTATCATTAAGAAACAAAAAACCGGTTAAATACCGGTTATTGCAATTTTCGGTTTTAGGTTACCGGTTTATATACTGATAAATATAACGGTTAAGGTTTGGGTTAATAAATAGAAAATAGACCAAATCTTTTCGGTTAACCAGTTACTAAAACCGGTATTTTTAACCGGTTTCATGCCCTGATTTAAATAAATACAATTTCTGAAAATACTTATTGTATCGAGTTCCTAAAAGCTAAAAGTACAATCTCTATTCCAACAAATGAAATTCTATTCAATAACAATCTTATATCAAGTTGTAACGAATTAAAAATAATACTTTTCCGTTGTAAATAACATGATGAACAAATCGAAATTCAACTTTTATAACTGCACGATTTAATAGACAATCTTCCTCTAGAATTAAAACTTAAGGAAAACAACAAATTTATTGAAATTTTAGTATTACCTCCCCTGAATCGATTCCGACTATTTTTGGGATGACGTCAGTCTAGCTGTGTGTGTCTGTGTGTGTGTTTATACTCTCTACAGCCCAAACGTTTGAAGCTAAAATTATGAAACTTTAAACTTAAGATATGTATATACCTGTGCCCACCTCTTATTTTTGAAAAATATATTCAAAACAGAAGTGTCTGTTTACTCTAGTCAGGTTTTGCAGTTTCTTCAATTACTCGAAAATGGTAACAATTACAGAAAAATTTTATGAACAAAAATTAAAGGTATTTATATTTAACACAACTTTTGTTTGAATGATTTTCCAAAAAGAGTACTGGTTTCAAAATAAATTTCTGCTTATTATATATAATTTTACATAAATTGTATCATCTGCGCCTGTCAATTGTTTAACAATATAGACTTAAATAGTTTGCAGTTTAACATTTAATACTTCTTCTAAAAATTATATTTAGTACAAAAGGAATCTAAAGGTTAGAACAAATATAATGAAACTACGATGTGGTTCCATCCAAATGCGTATAAGAAACTTCGGTGAATTACACTGCAGATGTTTATTATAATCATCCTATATATTCATGTAATATTTGTATTATTATCACCAGTTAGATTTATTCATGTATTATATCATGTTATTTTTATTTCAGTATATCACTTTTATATGTACACTGATATTTTGTGTACGAAAACTGACCCATGGCTGAGTATGAATTACATCTTAATTTTCCATTAAACAATCGCGATTTCTAAATAAATCTAGAACTTGCTATGGAAAACTGATTGATTTTGAGGAGTCAGTTGACGTAATAAGCTACTGGTTGTCAGTCATAATAAAACCCACTTTAGAAACCATACTAATCATAAGGCATATAAAACATCGCAGAAGTATATATTAATAATATTTTAATCCTCGAATATCTGTATTATTTAAACTTCGTCCCGAGTGAGTCCATAACATACGTTTAGACACTGAAAAGAGAGGGATACATTCTTGCACGTCTTGGAAGTTACCGGCGCGACGCTGGAACAGTCTGACATACAAAACTGGCAACATAGCAGAATCAAGTCACCATGTAAAGCAATGTTACCAACGTCGAATAAACACAAACCTCACCTATAAAATTTCCTCAATTATCATATAACAGCCTTATTATACATCGAAAGCATAATTTTAGCTACTAATCTATTACTTTTTATTGACATGCACAATTATAGACGACTTTAAGATGAATATACAGCATCTATTTTAAGGCTATGAAAAACTGTCGACGCCTAAGTATCTTGGCGTCGACAGGTTTTCATAGCCTTAAAATAAATGCTGTATATTCATCTGAAAGTCGTTTTTTATTAAAATTAGAGTTGCAGGATTTGTGTGGTAATTTCATAGAATATTGATAAAACATATATCTATAAGATACAAAAATATTTTCAATAAATGTGTATAATTAGGATACCAAAGCGGTAACCGTGTGATGAGTGGTACCAATTAGCGCTGATTTCTCAAAATGTGTGTGCACGATATTTCTGAAAAATTTACAGAATATTCTTAGAATACGTAACTAGAAGTAACATAAATATTTTCAAAAAATGTGTCTAATTAGGGTACCAAAACAGTAACTGTGTGACTGGTACTAAATAGCGCTCATTTCTCAAAATCGGTGTGCAGTATATTTTTGAAAAATTTACTAAATATACTTTGAGTACATAACTAGGAGTACCATAAATATTTTCAAAAAATGTGTTTATTTAGAGTACCAAATCGGGAACCTTGTGATGTGTGGTACCAATTAGCGCTGATTTCTCTAAATTTATGAATATTTATGAAAAAATTACTAATTATACTTAGAATATATTACTACAAGTACCGTAAATTTTTTCAAACAATGAATTTTATTAGGGTCATTGTGTCACGTTCGAAAACGTTGGACCGTGAGATTTGTTTGGAAATAAAATAAATAGTGTGATATCTGTATAGTATTCTTAAAATGTATTCATGCTATAAATAAATAAAAATAAAAACAATAATGATAACATGTTCTTTTTTGATAAGCAAGCGGAATTCCTTATCGATCAGCTCTGTACTAAATGACAATTGCAAATACTGCCCTCATAAAAAGCGTGATGTTGGCAAACGTCGTGAGTTTTCTAATACTCTTGTTTGTAAACGTTATATAGAATCTACCAAAAAATCAGTTCGGAGAAAAACGTTGGCAAACGTTGTGATTTTTAATACTCTTGTTTGTAAACGTTGTAGGCCAAAAAGATTGCACGTGACAAAAGGCGCGGGGTGACATGCACATGCGCGATATGCTGCGTTTGTTTGGCCAAACAAACGCAGTATATTGTAATAAAATCTACAAAAATTCAGTTCGGAGAAAATTCGTCGTACTATCGCAGGCAGCACTAGCGGAACAGACATAGTTTATTTGAAATTACAAATAACCACACGCAAAGCGCTATGCCAGTAACTTATTATGCAAACAGGTTATGCGGATTGCATGAATAGTTACAAAACTAGATCTCATTGCGCCAATTAAATAAAAGGTAAACGAGTATCAGGAAAGGGTCACAAAATGGATTGGAATTGGAAATCAGAATAAATTTATTTCCACTAAACATTATTGGGATTATTTTATTCAATGTAAAGACATAGTATGACGATTTAAAATTCTACAAAGTTAAAAATACAATTTATAATTTGAAATTAGAATATTCTGTATTAGAAATATACAAGTCAAGAGTATCAATGTTCTGCATCTTTATGCTTAAGCTTATAAATATCGATCCATGATTACCTATATAGGCGCCTCCACCATTCCCTTCTTCTCAATACTGGAGACAGTAACGTTACTATCATGCTACCTTTTATGTTGGAGAAAAAATGTTTAATTTACTTTACTACCCCTTAGTAAACATTGCAAAACCGAGATTTAATTGTTGAAGTTGTGCATTGTTTTTCAGCAAGAACCACGAGGAGGTTGGGGTCCATGACTGTTTAAATTATTTATATTTTTCATTTACTTGTTCTAAATCCAAACAGACATTTTTCTTGCCAGGATAGGATGGGATACACGGATTATACAGAATATATTACAGAAAAGGCAACACGATTATAGGTTTTGGCTTACCTGTGTATCCAATAATTCTTCATACATGTTCTTGACTGACTATCCTACAATTCTTCATTCATCTTCTTGACCATCCTAATGGAACCAGCCGTTGGTAGTTAATAATCGACTCAATATTGAATTCAATTATTATTAGATCAGCAATCACTAAAATTTTCCATCTACGTGGCATTCTAGCTTTTAATGATCCCTATCGAATCAATATTGAATTCAATTATTATGAGATCATTAATCACAAAAATTTTCCAACTCTGTGGCATTCTAGATTTTGATGATCTCTGCCGAATAATAATAACCACGAGGAGTATCCAATAATTCTTCATTATTCTTCTAGACTATCCTATAATTCTTCATTCATCTTCTTGATTATCCTAATGGAAGCAGCCGCTGGTAGTTAGTAATCGACTCAATATTGAATTCAATTATTATGAGATCACCAATCACTAAAATTTTCCATCTACGTGGCATTCTAGTTTTTAATGATCCCTATCGAATCAATTTTGAGCTCAATTATTATGAGATCATCAATCACTAAAATTTTCCAACTCTGTGGCATTCTAGCTTTTGATGATCCCTGCAGAATAATATTTCATTTAAGTATTATACATATTTCCCGGAACATAATTGGCATCTAAAATTTTTTAAGTCTTCGCAATACTTTGGATTGTTGAATTCGCTTACACATGAAGTATGTAGTCACCGTCGACAAAAATCGCATTGAATTCAGTTTGACGCAGATTTCTTTTGCGAAACTATGGAGCAGCACATTGGTTCACCTTTTCTATTAAAATAAAACCAATCCTCACAAGAATCGCAAAAGTGCCAGGTTGATTGAATCACTCGCCAATCACCAGAATCCGGAATACAAAACTCCGAAACTTTTGTCGATGATTCCAACATATATCGTCTAAGATATTCTCTAAAAATATTTGGCTCGAAAGCACCGTAGTAATGGTATGTACCCTATCTAAAATATTTTTGGCATAATGAATTACGAAGATTCCGCAGTTGAAACTATCCTACTGCTTAGGATATTCCGCTTCCATTACTTTCCACCCGTTAACATCAATAACGCAATCGTGAAGACGTCTTTGATTTTTAATAGAAATAAAAATTTTTGAAAACATTTCTTGCGATACCTTATTATTTGTTAAGGAATTAAAATAGTAAAAGTATTTTTTCCGGAAATCGGCGAAAATTAATATCCAATGCCCATGTAAGTTCAATGGAAAAAAAGCATATTGTTGGTCTGTGTACCACATTTCTCTGTATGCTCTTCTAAATATAATTTCTGACATGCAACATTCAATAATGCAGAAGTTTCCATTTTTCGATAACAAATGTAGGGCCAAAGCTGTGATCACATCTGAAATCCACTCTCCATCTACTAGCGTCACGTAGTCGTTCAAATGCAGATAACTGTATTTTCCGGACCCTGCATGCAGCTGATTTCGTGCAATATAAATAATATTTGTACCTGCAATTTTGTGTTTTTTAAATAAATGGCTGTTTCAAGATGCCATTGTCAAACAATTCTTTTTTTATTTCCTGTTGCGTGCTGATATTCGCATTTATTTGAGTCCTGTTCATCTTTTTCATTGTTGGTGCTTCGACGACTGCTGGTGTATCCTTGATTGACTTTTTTTTATCCTTATTGCCCAAGTAATAATTGCGATGACGGTCCTGACTGGGTTTTCCCCTTTTTTCCACGTATTTTCTATCAATTTGCCTAACTTTACGTGGAATTTTAAACATAAATTCTTTTTGTAACGAATCTATGTATTTCTTTTGGGCTCTATTAAATCTTGCCACTTTTAAATTTTTCTTCCCTTCTAAAATTGAATGCTTTACGAAGCGAAACCAAGATTCAACGTGGGAATTTGTCTTTCTTTTTTCATTTAGCTGCAGTAGGTAGCCTGACCATAAGGGTATGTATGGAACATATTTCCTCTCGCAAATATTTAAAAATGCTGGGCAACAATATAGCTTGTTGGTTATGCCAAATGTTTCGGTGCATTTGCGTAGTTGTCTGCGACTCTCTATAAACTTCACATAGAATATACTTTTTTATAAATGGGAATTTGTTTCTGCCATAGCCGGATCATCCTGTAGTGGAGCTTCTTCCTCTTCTGTGACTAAATTCATGCTTCTAAAAATGTTCAAAGAATTACGCACATAATTTGTAAAATAATTGCTTTCTAAAACAATTATAAAGTGCTTAAAATATTGTAGTGCTTCTTCGTAAGAACGGCACAGAATTAAATAATTTGTAACTACACCAATAAAAAAATCTTTTTGTTTTTTATTAGTGCCCGCACAAGCTACTGCATCTGAAATTGCAATTTTCAAAAAGTGCGCACCACAAAGCTTCAAAATCACTTTCAAGTGATGTGTTTTGTTCTCCGTCAGAAAACTATGAATTTCGTTGACATAAGCAAACACTTCCATTTGATTAAATGAAAGACACGTTGTAATTATTAAAGCCCAGCTAAAATCTGTTACCACACGCCCGAATGGTAATCCACCATTGCGACGGGTACATATAAAATTTGTGCAACCATGTTGTGATGTCATCTAATGTTTGATTATCAGATATTATCTCTAAAATTGGAATAGTAATTTTATCGGATACATCCGGAAAGGAATCCGATATCACTCCAGCGTAATAAAGGACACGTTTGTCTCTCCTGTACAATGGCCGCACTACTGATCCGATAGCATCTAAATATAAGGTGAGGCTAGAATCTGCACGGAAAGATTTACTAGCAACATGAAAGCACCAATCATGCCACCATTCAAAATATTTCGATGATCTAATAGATTTATCAGTATACCCAACTTCGGCCAAATCCAATAAATCATTTTTTTCAACGTCGTCCTCTGCGAACGCCTCAGATTGGATTTTTCGACAAACATCTACCGTTGTTACATTTGGCGCCGTATTTACTGCAAGCAATTCATTATTGCAGTTTGAAATTTTACTCGACCGATACTGAAATGCGGATTTATTTTTTAATTCTTCTTTGGCTAGTATACGTTAATGTCCCCGAACTTGTTTAAAATTCATTTCTCCTGCATGATTAAATTCGCCAAATAATGTCAGTGTCGCATCTACGTAATTATCTTCAGATTTTGCGAACTCGATAGTGCTGTGTGCAGAATGGCATTCCTTATAAATACATAACAAATATATTTATTTTATTATTATCCTTGTTAATGCGTTTGTGCTCAATATTGAATTGGCATTTATCATATACATTTCTAATTGTTTCCAATAAATGAAATATATAATTTTTAGAAAAGGATATTTCCCCCTCATTTTCTAAAAATATTGATTCCATTCTAAAATTAAATTTTTTGATTTGGCTGTCATTCTGTTTGGGCCGTAAGAAGTTTTTATTTTTTTAATTACATTCATTTAAAATTATTGGTACATTGCTAATATAATTAAGTTTACATTTTGAATGTATTTCTTGGGCACAGTTATTACTATATATGTTAGGTAAGAAATCTATAGCAATTTCATTAAAACCAATTAAAAAGGAATCTTTCTGAAAACAGATTTTTTCATTGATTTTTGATTCGGCCTGATTTTTTTAGAAATCCTTTGTGGGTGCGCTTCCGTGCGCTTTTCCGGACGGGTATATTAACGTTGAGTTCTATTAGCTTCTTATTAATTTTCTCTTGAATCCCAAAATTATTGTGCCAATATAAGTTGTAGCAATAAGCTGCAGTTTTAGCTGGTTGTTCCTGAAATATAAAAGAAGCAGATTTATGGAAAATACTACTTGGTGCGAAAGTGTTTAGGTCGTTTGGTGTAACAACTTCCGACACTGTAAAGTCAAAGAATGCGTCAATAGCAAAATTACATTGTTTGCGAGGCATGCTGATGATTTATAAAGTAATATTAAGAAAACTTCAATAAGACAAGCTAGTTCGAATGCTAGATTAGAACTGCCATTTTCCTTCCCTCTACAGAAAAAGCAAGGTCGCTTAACGTAAACATATTTTTTATTCCAAACCAAAGCATTTGATTGGCTAGTCGAAGAAATGCACGAACGCTGCTACACGAGAACGCGCACATGAACTACCCATTTGTATGTTCCCTTAAAATCTGAATAGGTCGCAAGACAAGTAGCGCCTTTAGCGGATTTTCGCGCGGTTTGAATGACCGAAAATTATGTAATATTGTATATTATATTATAATATTAAATTGATTGTGGATGTTAGAAAAGTAAATAAAAAAAAAACACTTGGTTAGTTACAAAAATTCGTTTTATTAACCGACGATATAATAATATATTATAAATATTATTTTAGAATATAATTTTCAATCAAGTACATACATACAATCAAATATATATATATAGATATATATATATATATATATATATATATATATATATATATATATATATATATATATATATATAATTATATATATATATATATATATATATATATATATATATATATATATACAGCTCTGTGCGAAATAATAGCACAGAAATCTCTGCAATAATATAAAAAGAGGGAGGTGTAATTATTTTATATTGTCAATTTAAATAAGTAACTAAATATCAAATATAAAACATATGAATTTTTTTCGAACTTATCGAAAATAAGAACATTACTTTTAATTAAATAAAAAATAGAAGTTTTAACCCGTGCAAAATAATAGCAACAATACTAAAAAAGTTTTTTTTTTATTGAAAATAGAATTGAAAATGTAGAATATAAATAAAATAAATTAATAATTACTTTTATGTCCCTTATTTTTTAGAACAGCGGCTCAACGTCGCGGTATAGAACAGAGCAACGTTTGACAACGCTGAACTGGAATCGCCTCTCACGTAGATAGCACTGTGCGCCACAATTCTTCTATAGTATTTGGTTTTTCTTCAAAAACTGCTTTTTTGACATCCACTTAAAGATTTTCAATCGGGTTTAGGTCTGGTAATTGGGCTGGGCAAGGCATGACATGAACATTATTTTGAGAAAATAATTGCTTTGCCAGTCTGCTCGTATGTTTTGGGTCGTTGTCTTGTTGTAAGACCCATTTTAAAGGCATATTCCATTCAGCACAGGGCAACATTATTTCTCTCATTATCTGGACGTAGATTTCGGCAGTCATGATCAGCTTAATCCAAAATATTGGTGCGATACCATGGTAAGAGAAGCTACTCCAAACATTAACTTTTGTTCCTCTATGCATAATGGTCTTTATTGTGTTCTGGGGTTTGAATTCCTCTCCCTTCTTCCTACGAACAAATGTCCTGCATCCAGGAGTGCCAAATAAAAGAATTTTCGACTCATCAGTCCATAGGATATTTCGCCATTTTTCAAGGGACCAATGCTGACGTTCTCGGGCGAACATTTTTATATTGCTTACGTGTTTCTTCTTGAACAACGGTACTTTCCTCGGAGTTCTAACAAAAATTTTCATCTCGATAAGACGATTTCTTATTGTTGAATGATCCACATGAAGATTTAAGTCCTTTTTAATTTGTGTAGATGTGATAAATGAATTTGTTTTGGTCAACCTTAAAATGTTCCGCACATCACATTTAGACAATTTTTTCATTCTGCCTCTTTTTTCTTCTTTTTCCTCGAAATTTTTAGCATAACTTATCATTTTATTTGAACATCTTAATAATTCTCTAATGTATTTGTATGATTTGCCCTGAGATAAACATTTTTTTATGATAATGCGTTGCTGCTCCGAGCAATGCTTTGCGCGACCCAATTAAACTTGAAAAAAAGTTAATATGCCTAAATATTAAGTTAGGATTATATTAACAGGTCTAAGATAACCTACCTTAAGATATATGTTTCTCTCCTTAATAATATAAATTGATAAAAACACTGTAACCGCACCGCTCAATGAATTGGTAATATTATTTTTCACAGCGTAATATCTGCTTTTTTAACATAAGTAGAGATTTCCCCTCGCAAAAGCCAATTATTGGATTTTTTTGGTACTTTCTTAAGACAATGAGTCCTAAGCAACAGTTTAGGACAAATTATCATATTATGAAGTAATAAATAAGAAGGCTGTTATGATACATATATATATATATATATATATATATATATATATATATATATATATATATATATATATATATGTATCATAACAGCCTTCTTATTTATTACTTCATAATATGATAATTTGTCCTAAACTGTTGCTTAGGACTCATTGTCTTAAGAAAGTACCAAAAAAATCCAAAATATATATATATATATATATATATATATATATATATATATATATATATATATATATATATATACATGTGTGTGTGTGTGTGGGTGAATTAAAATTTGAAATATAATTAATAATAATAAATAAATCTTAAAATAATGTCAATTTGCATTAGAAAAGTATTCCTGTACCGATACTCGAATATATATTTTTATTTTTAATAATACATAATTTTGCCAATGTAATAATATTTATATGTACATATCATACAAAGACAGTAATATAAATTTATTTATTGAAATGTTTATTATATATACCTACATATATTTCAAAATTTATTTATTTTTACATTAAGAAACATCTGCAGTGTCTTGTACCGAATTTCCTTATACGCATTTGGGTTAGACCTAGCAATGTGCCATAGGGAATATTCCGCGTGGGACACTTCCTCAAAAAGGGAATATTCCCGGAACGTTCCTGAGGCGCCCATAAGTGTCCGAAAACTGGGAATATTAGAATATTTAAAATTTTGGGAACTTCCGTGATTTTTTTTGACTGGGGAAAATTTTCGGTGTTATCATTGCTCCAACCGGGAATATTCCCCGGGTGTAAAGTGTGATGCTAAATTAAAATATTTCAATCACTGTCGGGCAGAGCTGGGCAAGCTACTCATAAAATGTAGCTGAGCTACAGCTACAGCTGCTTTAATAAAAAAGTAGCTTAGCTACAGCTATTTTAAATTGAAAGTAGCTGAGCTATAGCTACTAGCTGTAGCTGCGATTTACAGCTACTTTTTGAAGCTATTATTTGTTTTCAGCAAATTTAGGGACAAATAAAGAGAAATTCCGACTGTTTATTTATTTATTTATTATTAAACAAAATTAATAAAACTATACAATAAATAAAAAACAAAGTGTTTACATAATTTGTCGCATTTAACTACTTACAACTTTCTTTGCTTTTAACAAAATTAATTTTTAAAAAAGTTCATCGCATAATGAATTTTTTTTTGGAGAATCAATATGTGTAGCATAGTGTAGCCTTTTGACTGGAGCAAGAATATTTGTGTTTACTTTAAGAAATAGATCCTTAATTACTGGATAGTCATTTAATACAGTCATTTTAATCCTTGTATCCCGCATGTATTTTAATACTTCTAATTCAGTCCTTTCATCTTCTAGACCTTCCTTTTTAGACGAATCATTAGGTATTTCATCGAATTCAAAAGATGAGTGTGTTTCCTCTAGACTTAAATTTGTTTCTTTTGCATTATTCTTTTCTAATTCTACTTCTCCTGTACCTATACTAAAAGATTTAATCCTTTTCAATTGAGTAACCATCATTTCGATAATTTCTTTCTCAGTAATTTGTGTATGTGTAAATTCGTTAAATGATTTTAGCCATCTAATTTTTATGCTCGGTATAGTCACTGCAGATAAAATTGTATCTTCATCTTTCGTAAACAAATGAGAAAATCTATTCATTATTCCCTGTATTATTGCGTCTATTAATAACTTTGTGTTAGTTTTAGTACGTTTTCGTTAGCTTTTAATTTTTTTAATTTAACTAATAATGAGACTATAGTAGGTAACAAGTAGCCGTAATACGTATTTTTATCTCCTTGTAAAAAATCTATTGATTCACTTAAGAGTTTCATGATTAAAGAGTATTCCTCTAGATAATTTATATCTGCTTCAGTAAATATTTCTTTTTTTTGCAATTCACCGCAAAGAGTACTTAGTTTACTTTTTCTTCAATAATTTTAGAAATTGAATCATAATATGAATTCCATCTCGTAATTGATGGATAACTTAAAGTGTGTGCTAAGGCGCGTTCAATTATTTCAGCACTTTTTGGGCGACTGGCTTTACCCCACAAAATGCTGCACTTATACATTACTTTTTCATTTCTGGTATTGAAATTCTGATGTTTTTTCATACAAATATTAACATCCGTTGTTGCTACTAAATTAATGGTGTGACATGCACATCTCACATCAAATAATATTTTTATCGCTGTCGCTAAAAGAAATAAAATGTATTTCTTCATCATCTTCCTCGTGCTCATCTTCGTCAAATGTCATTATCCGGATACCAAACTCCTTACAAGCCTTAATAAAGTTACTGCCGTTGTCAGTAACCAGTACCAGTAATTTTATTATTGGATATATTGTACGAAAAAATAATGTCTTCTAATATATTCGCAATTTGGTCTTAAGAATGCGTGCCTGCAAATCTTTGACATGCTAAATCCGCTGAAAATCTAATGCAATTTTCATCTAACCAATGGACGGTTCCGCCAAAACAACTTCACCTTTTTGCGGACCAGATATCAGCAGTAAGGCAAACATACTTCACAGTACTAATTTTAATTATTAGCAACTGTTTTTTGTTTCAAATTCTGAGTCTATTTTGCGAACAAAAGACCTGCTGGACATAATATTTACATTTGCAAAGGAAAACAAATTGATGAATGAATTTCTTTCAAATATAGACAAAGTAACCATAGTATCAGTAAAAAATCATCAAAAATTTGCTGTTTTAATTTATTATTCTTCTTTTGTTTTTGATTTATATCCAGAGTAGATTGGTTTACTCGGGTGGTAGTACCACTGTTAGAAGATTTAAATTTAAACTGTTTTTTTTTCTTGTTTGTACGTTTCGAACTTTTTTACATAGTCGGGATGCTTAATTTTTAAGTGCTTTAAAAAATTAAATGTGCTGTTAGCACTACATTTTTAGGTAAGCAAAGCTGACATTCGGATTCTAAATTTTTGCCACTTACTTTCATGACAGTAAAATACATCCCGTCAAACAAAACAGTATCTTTGATTTTTTTTTATTCTCAATCACAGGTGAGGGGCCCGTCTCAGCATCATTACTAAAATATAATAAACATACGCATTAATTTTAATCGAAATTGTCTAAATTATGTATCGTCGCAAACACATTTAAATATAAAATTAAGTAATGATTATATAATACGACACAATATTTAAAAAAATTAATTTAAAGCAAATTTTTTAATGAAAATTTAAACCGAATGCTGCTTTGTCGAACGGCTATAACAAACTTACCATAATTCTAAAATCGAGGCTGTATCAGATTGTGACTTTTCGAAAAAAGTTGAACTACAAGATGAAAAAGGTATATTTCTTATTAAAAAATCAGCAATACTCCCAAATTTTTTCCGTATAGGTTCAGAAGATGAAGGTTCGAAATCTGGATCTTCGTCGGAACATTCATACGGTTCGCCTTCCTAAGTCATTCATTTGCAAATAGAAATAAATTAAATCTTATGATAATAAAACATATACCTTATCAAATTCACTATCACTCATTTTGCATATGCTGCTACTGCCTGCTAGTGTGCTAGTGCTACGACCACACTGAATTAAATTGCGCAACTGCGCTCTGAACTCAACGCTTTACTCGTATTTTTGCAACTTGAAACACGCACGTTAATGTAGCTTAATACTGAAAAAGTACCTTAATACAGAAAAAGTAGCGAATAGCTACTGAAAAAAGCTACTTAAAGTAGCTTAGGTAAAAAAGCTACATTTTAGAGAAAAATGTAGCTAAGCTACAGCTACAATTTATTTAAAATAGCTTAGCTACAGCTATGAGAAAATGTAGCTTAGCTAGCAGCTAAGCTACTTAAGTAGCCAGCTACTGCCCAGCTCTGTTATCGGGCAATACAATCAATCGGCAGAACTGAAGGCTTCTTCACTGTGAGCTCTGCAGTGTTGTAGGATTCCCGCAGTTACAATTAATTTGTTTAAATTTCATAGGCGCATACTCAAATTTCCCGGCTTTTGGGTTTGTACCTTTTTTGACCTTTCATTTTGCCCGAACCATCGGTATAAAAAAAAGGTTCACTAACCCTCTTAAATTGCCTAGTTTTACGAGAAGTACGTAATAAACAGGAAGATTAGAAATTGGTAAATTTCTGCGAAATTATTATTACAGGTAACAATGTATCAATAGGGAAAGTACAGTTTAGTTTAAAGTTGATTATCATGGTCCAATTATAATAAATAAAATAATTTTATATTTATACATATAAATAAAATATCTAAGAATTTCTTATTCTTCTTATTATTTGCCTTTGTGAATCTACCTACTAAAATGTGATTTCTTAAAATTTGAATTCGGGCAGGATGACTATACGATTTGACAGTCCGATGATTTGTGACATCAACCGCCGGGCAGTTAGAGTATGCGCATTTTATAATACTGTGAGATAGTGATTTTGAATGTGTACCTACTTCCTTGCTCATCGCATTTGTGTTTTAGAAATGAAACCAAAAGCTATAGTGTACAAATTCTTTATAGAAAAAAACGTGTAATACAAAATTTATTTTTATTTGTAAATATTGTGAAAATGTGTACACGCATCGCAATTCGACAAAAATGTCTGCACATATTACTAAATGTATTAAAATGTAAACAAACTTCGCCATTATAATATAATTGCTTCTAAAGTAAATTCTAATATTAATAGACGTGCACAACCTATTTCTAAATTAAAAACTGGACAAACTACCGAAGTTATGCAAAGAAAACCAATACCTTTCCAAGATTTGGAAAAAACTGAAATAAATATATTAATCCAATTCCAAACACTTCATCAACGCCTGAAATTTTAATGGATTCATCGTCATCTTTGGATGATTCTCAAAGTATAACTTCAGGAATTTCCAACCAATCCGAAGCTGCCTTGTAAAATAAACATTACGTTTAGCTTTAGTTTTGTCTTATTTTTATTAAGTGATTTTATTTTTATATAAGACAACAAATTAAATTTATTTCAAGATTATTTAATATTTTCTATTCAAACAATTTTTTTATTTCACTTCTACATATATTACCAAAAGATTAAAAAATACAATAATAGTTTTAAGGCATCTAAGTTTGATTTAATTTTGGGAACATTCCTGGGAAAGTTTCCGGTAATATTCCGTTAAAGAGAGTTTTAAGGAATTTTAAATTAATGCTTTTTGCTTTGGTGCTGAAACACATACTAAAATATATAGATCTGTATAAGGAACAAAATATAATAGTAAAATAGGAAAATATTTAAATTTGTGTGGTATGTTCCTCTATATTTCTATTTTTGGGGAATATTTACGGAAACAATCTCGGAAATATTCCCCTAAATTGAAATTCCTGGGAACGGCACATTGCTACTTAGACCACATCGTAGTTTCATTATTTTTCTAATTTATAATATTCGTTCTAGGTAATATTTGGAACACATTTCCACTAAATACCTAGGTATATTTCCTAGAATAAATATAAAATGTCAAACTTCAAATTATTTACATTGTGTTTGTTTCAGATAAAACTCTTTACATAGCATTTTATTACCCAAGCGATGTTTTGTGCATCATTCTTTGTTTACAAGTTAAATATAGACAATTGTTGCTAATAAAAATCTTAGCTTACGGTTGCATTTTTTAAGCAATATATTCACGTTTTTTATTGTTATTTTTACTTTGCGTTTTCACATTTTCGTTTAATAAACTTATTTTTCTTTTCCGCATATATATTTTTGCGCTATATAAATAAATATATAATAATAATTATGAGTGACATATATAAACACTGCCAATATCGTAGTTGTAACAGTAATTTAAAAGATGGAAAAAACTGCTTCATTTCCCGAAAATAGAGGAGAGACAGCAAATCTGGGTAGAACACTCATGTAAACTTGGATTTAGAGTTCGTAACCGGACTTGGGCTGGAATTGAATTTTTATGAAGAAATAAATAGCTTTATATATATATATATATATATATATATATATATATATATATATATATATATATATATATATATACATAAATAGCTAAATAAACAAATATATAATTCAACAAACAAATATACATGTCATAAATCTTTGTCTTAGTGTAAATCCGCTAAGTAAAAATAATATAAATATATTATATAATATATATCTAGATAAATATTTAATTGGTATTTGAGTCGTATTAAAAAAAAAGATCAAATATACATATGAAAGAATGTAAATATTATTTCTGTATTGTAAAGGGCAAGGTGGTTTTGTCAATATAAATATATAATATTTGAAATGTCTTACACGCATTTTGCTTAAGTCATATCATATTTTAATTATTTTACCAATTTATAATATTTTACTAACAATTGTACCTGAAGAAGACCGAGAAGAGAAGAACAATGATAGAAGCTAATAAACGACATATGTATGTGAAACTTATCCAAACCCTCGCAAACGCCTCGTTCCATTTTCGTAAATAACATTCGCTTTCTTTGCAGCTTCTTGTCTCATTGTTACTACATCACTTCCGAGGTCAATGTAGCCAACCATTTTCGTACCATTAATTGTTACCCACTTATGATATTCATCTGGTGGTTTGAGCTCTTCAGCTCCCGTTGTGGATACTTCAGCTTTAATTTTTCGAACAACAGTTCTTAACGCAGGCACACTGCCTCTTCGTGCACCTGATTGTTCTTGTCGACAGTCTCGTGAAATGTGGTTGTTGCCGCCACAATTATAGCAGGTTCGTGGTTTCGTTGCCTTGCCACACTCCCTTGAAATGTGCCCCATTTCTTGGAAATTGTAACAACTAACTTTATTGTCTCGCTGGTCAGAACGTTGCAAACGTCCAGGAGCATGTTGTTCTCGTCTATTGGTAACTTCAAAACTGCTACTGTGTCTCCCCTGGTATCCAAATTTGGCTCGTTCTTCCACGCTCTCATATCGTTTTAATTTTAGGAGTAAATCCTCGATATCTGCAACCTCACATAACGATAGTGATCTGACTAACTCTCGATCTCCAAGACCATTAAGAATATATTTTATTAAAGAAGAATTGTCTACTTGCCCTTTGCAGGGTATCGCTCTCATAGAGTAGACATATGCCTCCGAACATTCGTTTTTTTCACGTTTTCGTCTGGTCAACTGTAAGTGAACGTCTGCCTGATCATTTGCTGATGGAAAACTTTGCAGCAAATGATATTTGAAGCCTTCCCATGTAGTAATCTCGTTCACCAAGCCGTCCATCCAAAGCTTGGCTGCTCCTCGTAACTTGGTAACAGCTTGGAATAATTTTAAAGGATCGTCCCACGAATATGCGGTACCAATACTGTCCACACGTTGTATCCACTGTGCAGCACTTAGTCCAGTCATTCTGGATGGATCGAAGTCTGACAACAATTTTTCTGCTTATTCACACGGTGCTCGTAACGTCATGGACACGTTCGCATGACTATTTTGCATAAACGTACGTTCTCGATCTAGTAATTCACGCTCTCGTTTCAGCAGATCTTTGTGAATCTACCTACTAAAATGTGATTTCTTAAAATTTGAATTCGGGCAGGATGACTATACGATTTGACAGTCCGATGATTTGTGACACCAACCGCCGGGCAGTTAGAGTATGCGCATTTTATAATACTGTGAGATAGTGATTTTGAATGTGTACCTACTTCCTTGCTCATCGCATTTGTGTTTTAGAAATGAAACCAAAAGCTATAGTGTACAAATTCTTTATAGAAAAAAACGTGTAATACAAAATTTATTTTTATTTGTAAATATTGTGAAAAGGTGTACACGCATCGCAATGCGACAAAAATGTCTGCACATATTAGTATAGTAATTCACGCTCTCGTTTCAGCAGATCTATCTCACGCGTTAACAATTCTCGCTCACGGTTCAAATTATGTTGCATTTCCAATACACCACACGCTGGCGTAGACATGGCCTCAGGCCCTACGTCACCAGACGTGACATTCACGCCCGAAAAACTCATGTTTACTTTGATTTATTGTATCCAACTTTAATCGGCTATTAAATAACAACCCGTACACACCATCTGTACTCCCGTACTAAATTCGCATCAACTTTTCTCTCACACAAAAGTTCTTTGTTAGCACACATGCACACGTGCTTATTCAACTGGTCGGCACTTGTATCCCACCGCTGCTTTGTTAGGATAACTTCACTCTAACTCGTCAGTTAAATAACAACAGGTTTATATCGTCCTAGATATTTATTTTAATCTCCACTCTTACGTATTACAAAATCACGTCTGTTCTGTACACCACATGGCGCCGGACACACTTTGTTGTTATTCTCCACAACAACATTTTGGCGCCCGACGCATCTGGTCTCTGCGCAGCTCGTAACGGTTTATATATATATATATATATATATATATATATATATATATATATATATATATTTATATATATATATATATATATTTATATATATATATATATATATATATATATATATATATATATATATATAT